>JAJJWW010014254.1:0-62728 GCA_023531295.1 Papaver armeniacum
GATACAAACAAACCTTATAGAGCAGGTTTAATGCAATCAAGTGAGTTTGTGAACAAGCACTTTGAAAAGGATGGAGAAGTACGTAAAAAGGATTGTGACAAAGTCCCGGTTCACAATTTGATTAGGAGAAGCAAAAGAGAGCCCTTTTTGGCCCGTAGTAGATGCCTTTATTAACAAGAAAGCCGAAAAAGGAGGAGGAGGAAAACTCGTAAAAGAAAAAGAGAAGAAGAGAGATGATGTTTGGTTCAAGAGTCCAATCAATCTCAAGATCAGGAGAATTTCCGCCATGATCATTCGAAAGAAATGTCTTTATGTTCAATACCGCCGATGAGAAAAACTTTGTGGAAGTAGAGACTATGCCGGAGTAAGATTTGTTCTTAATTTTTGAATTAGAAATGGTGGGATTAGAACCCGATGAAGGAGAATGTGACAAAAACTAGAGCTGAGCAAACATACGGTCCACTAATAAACCGAATAAATGAAGCGTAAATCTAAGTTGGGGAAACTTGATGTGGAGAGTGAAATCTTGCGTATAATGAAGCTAAAATCAAAGTTGGATAAGGAGATTGAGAGAAATGTCGAGGACTTGTCTCGTTGTTTGTGATGTATTTGTGCATCAACCTTTTTTTACTACAAACAAATGGAAGCGGGATTACGAAGAGCAAATTTGCTCCCTACTTTGAATCATTTGAAAGAATGAAGAAAACCAACGCCAATTGCATATACATAAATATTTAATGGATAGCATAAGGAAAAATGTTGGTGATCCACTTAAAGTTAATGGTTGTACGGTGTACTGTTGGTGAGTACACCTATTGATAGTATGTGTACATTGTTTTACACAAGTATTAAGTTGTACCAATTTACATGCTTTTGTTCACTTTGTATTTGTTGGGTCCTAAGATTTCTAACTCTTAACTTTTGTCAATGCGGTATTGGTTTGTCAACATAACAACTGAGCATGACGCCAAACAATGAACAAAGGTTTCCCTAGATTTCTAAGGTGGGTAATAAGTGACATCGTGTCCATATAGAAAGATATTAATGAAACCATGAAAAGGTAACTTCATAACTTTCTTTATGATAGTGATTTCTTCCTATATGTACAACAATATACACCTTGAAAATGGTGAGAAAATTTTGTCATGTGCACAACAATATACACTGTAAACAAAAAGATGTACACCGTTATACATATTGACACTTTGGCATGTTTTCAGATGTAACCGGGGATGGGTAAAAGCTTGAGTGATGAACAACAACGGATTCCGAAAGTACAAAGAAAGAGCGGGGAGAAAATAGCGTAGATGCGAAAAGAAAAGTTGTACATAGCGATCAAACCAAAGAGATGAAGCATTGGAAGAGCTTTTGAGTTGCGGCCTAAAACATCAAAAGCTTGTTAGCTTCATTGAAGAAAAAGCTAAGATACTTTATTCAAATTTAATCAAGATTTGTGGAAAAGACGGGATGCCGTTGATTTAATTCTTTGAGACCTTGCAAGAAATCATTTCATTGAACAAAAAGTTACAAAGTGAGGAAGAGGATGATGAGGAGGGAGGAGTTGGAGGTTGAGGGAAGAGGATGATGAGGAGGAGGAAGAGGTTGAGGAGAAACAAGAAAATGAGAAGAAGGAGGGACGATGATGGTGGCAAAGGTGATAATAGTGATGACGATGACGATGACAATGATGGTGGCAAAGGTGGTGATATGCATGGTGGTGATGACGAGGGTGCCAATTACGAAAAAGCGAAGGTATAAAATCACTCTTACTAAATGTGGTAGCCCATTTGTTTTTATGTGTAGATAGTTGTACACCAAGATGTTATAACTCATACCTTTTCAAACTTGCATCTTTAGCTCCCCTTCATCAAAGACCAATAATGGAAATGAAGCAAAGATATGGATGATGGAAGTGAATATGACAAAGGAGTTGAGTCTGAAAACTGCTAACAAGCCGAGGTATGGTATCAACATACTTGTATCATGTATGTTGTATGATGTACATACTTGTACACCAATCGATATAATTCAATCAAAATTATATTTTTCAGCAGGCCTCACAAAAGTCAAATGAAGAAGAGGATGGAACAAGGCTTGAAGTTGAGTCTCGAAACTCGCTAACAAACCGAGGTATAAAAAATATTTTTTTGTTAGGCTCGCAGCTTGTTTTCATTTTTATATGTGTACCAAGCCGTACACCTTAGTGATTTCTTCGTGTACCAATTTTGTACACCTTAGTAATTTCATTTTTGTTTTCATTTTTATATGTGTACCAAGTCAGTACACCTTAGTGATTTATTCAGATATGTGTGTGTGTACAAAGATGTACACTTTTGTAGAAACTAACAAAAATTTCATTTTTTTCTGACTTCTTCCGAGAGACATCTCGCATATAAAGAAGACCGGTTGCAACTCAAATACTAAATTGATGAGGCTTCAATCATCGCTGAAGCCTTAGCTCGATGGACCCTAAAAGGCATCTTTGCGGTTGGAAAGGAGATGTGCTTTTACTCACTCAAGGAGAAGATCAACTGGATGATCCTTATTCAACAATTGAGGAACTTCTAGACAACTTGTCCGAAAGTGTCTTCATAAAGCTTGAAAAAGGTTGTTCTGTAATGGAATGCGTCGACGTGAAGGAAAAGATGGCAACCGTGATCAACGAATGTCCAAGCTTTCAATTGTTGAGCCAAGAAGATCCTAAAGAAGAGTCGTCGCAGAGATCATTATCCAAAGAAGACATAAGAGAAATGATTGTTGCTGAAGCAGTGCAATTCATCCAACAACATGGAGATGAATTTTTTAGTAGTCAAGAAGAAAAAGAAGACACCACCAAAGAAAAGACAAGAGCTGGAGGATGAAGGAAGCGTAAATTTTGAAGACAAGAGTGGCCAGCGCGGTGTCCAAGACACCACCAAAGAGAGTTGCAAAGAAAAACTTGATGCCGATTTCTTATCGAGGGCAAAAACAGACAAGTTAGGCCGAAATGGATGACAAAGGAGTTGAAAAGGGCAAGAGGATCCAAATTGAGGACGAAGAACAAACACTATATCCCGCTCCGAAAAGAGAAAGGACAATGAGTATCATCCTTATCGCCTGCCGCGCATATCCGTCAATCACCACTTTACCATGCCATGGACACAGGACCTGGGACAAGAGAAGGGTACAGAAAATTCTTGATTATGCAAGCCCGACGAAGTTCACAAAAACAATACCTCGTACTATATGAATGATTGAATCTTATTGAAAAAGCTTATGTGCACCACTATGTACACCATGTTAACATTTCCTTTATGATTATGCGGCAGAGCTTGGGAACTAACAAGGCTCCAAGATCCAACAACCAAGGAAGATGTTATGATTGTGGGGAAAGTACTTTTGTGAACCGATGTTCAACAAGTATTTGGATCAAGGTACCCAGTTTTACATCCATCACGTTGCAATGCAATGGTCGAGTGACATCCGTCATCCCCGGTGACGTGAAGTACATGAGATGCGAAATTATGAGTCCACCGCATGTGTAAGTTTCTCAAAAACAAATAAAAATGTCATATATAGATAATTTAATGATGTGTACATACTAGTACACATGATTGACATAGATATATACACCAGTATGCCTTTGTAGATTTATTTTTAGGAGGGACATAGATATACACCAAGATGCCATATGATTGACGAATGCTATATTAAGTGTTTGCATGAATGTTTGATTGATAGATTTTATATAGGTATGATTTAGGTGTACTTATTTTCCAACAAATTATTGATTCCAGTACTATGTGAAGAACAACAACATCGGTGAGACACAAAGGCTTGTGGTAGATTTCATACGGGACATGCCCGACGATTTGGAAGTTCTTCTAATCCCCCTCAATCACTCTACAATACAAAATGCGGTGGGGCTTCACCGGTCGCTTTTGAAGTTTGATTTCAGTCGAGGAGTGGAAGTGGTACAACTCGTTGTACTCAAATGAGCAATACAAAATGATGCACAAACAACTGGCAAATGTGGTGCAGTTGGAACTCAAACAAAAAGAGAGTGCTAAAGGGTGATGCGCCTATAGAACCGCATGAGATAAACATCATGCAAGTTGTCCTTCTCAAGGTACCAATCCAGCATTGCCCGCCGTATACTTGCTACTTTATAAACGAGGTATGAAGAAGAGAAAGAGTATGGAAAGAGATCAATGCAGAGGGCCGAAAAATGTTAGGATATGAGAGCGACATTGGTGGCAAAGATGTTGAAAAAGCGGATACTATGAACAGGTGTGGGATGTAGCAGCTGATGAAGCGCACAAGCAAGGGGCGCCCGAGTACGAAAAGAATCCATTGAGGAGGAAGAAGAGTTTATTTTCCTAATTCATTATACAAGATCAATTTGTGAATTGCTTGCTTCTAAACATTTTCTATCTTTTGCATTAGAGAATCAAATTTCAGGTTTTATAACTTTGTTTATGACTTATCAAGACCTTGAATTAATATTTTTATTAGTTGAAATTTGTTGGTTTGAAATCTTATTAGTTTTCAATATTGATGTTATTGATGTTACAAATTTATGACTTGTCACTACCATTTGAAATGTATATTTCAGGTTTTGAAATCAAGGTGTACTTGATTGTACACTGTGTACCGACATGTGAAAACTGTTTGCTAAGGTGTACATAAAGGTACATAGCCTCTGAAGATTTTCATACTTTATCAAAAGTATAAAATGAAAGACATAAGTATATTACTAAAATTTTTATATCATGCAATCGAAAAATTGAACATAACAAAAGTAATAAGTAATTACTAAACAAAATAGACTAGTAGCATCCATTGTACACCAAGGTGTACATAGTGGTACATGTAAAAGACAGAAATAAAAAATCAAGTTCACGGAAGGTGCATGTAATGGTACACATGTCCCGGCACTTATTATCCACGCCAAAGAAAATCGAAAAGACATTACCAAAAGTAAAGACCAAACACATAGAATCTTTTGAAAAAATGAAACATAGAAAAAGTCATCAAATCATGGTGCAGGTAGCTCTGTTGTGGTGACCAAGTGTGAAGCACTTTGTGCACATCATTTTCCTCTTTGCTTCTCATAAGGATGCCTCGATTCGTTGTGTTCTTCGCCTACCTGGTGGAGGAACAGAATAGGAACAATAACCCTATCACTAGGATCATAAGTCTGCGGCTTGTCATAATTGGGGATTGGCAAGATGATCTCCCTGGTATGTCCCGTTATACCACTCGGTGGTGAAGTATGGCTCAACAAAATCATAGATGTCTTCTCTAGTAGCTTGAATTGCAGCACAAGCATGTGCACAAGGAAAACCATTAACTCGCCACTGTGACATGTACAATTTTTCTCCAATATATCTACATAATGAGTCCGGGGAGACCTGACTTCATACAATCTTTCCATGGACTGAACAACGGTCCAAGTACGACCAATGTCGATGTTTTCCTTTAGTAGAGCCTCATATTCGTGGAGTGAGCCTAGTG
Organism: Papaver armeniacum; assembly: GCA_023531295.1. Lineage (NCBI taxonomy): Eukaryota > Viridiplantae > Streptophyta > Magnoliopsida > Ranunculales > Papaveraceae > Papaver > Papaver armeniacum. The sequence goes on from JAJJWW010014254.1 coordinate 5,497, forward strand.
TTGAATGTTTCCGACCTAGTATCCTTCTCCGAGACATTTTGTCCATAACCTTCAAACCGACATGATAAAAACACAAACCATAAAATCAAAAAACATGTGTACAACAAAAAGGAATACAGATAAAAACATATGTACAACAATGTACACATCAAGGAAATCAATGTGTACAACAATGTACACATGATTGGATACATGTATCTACAGATCAAAGCAAACACATGTATGCAAAACAATGTAGACATAGTTGCATAAATAAAAACTAAACATAAAACTCACCGTATCGCATCGAGAAGAACAAATGCGATAACTTTTTAAAAGGAAGAACCCGCTTGTTGAAGGACTCAAAGAAGAGTTGAAGAGTGAGCACCATATCGCATACCTGGGAAAACGCATTTGCCCATTTCTCCTTTGGAATAGTCCCGATATAGTTAGCAACATGCCCAGCCCAATTCCATGCATTCCCTTCAAAGCTTCTTCAAAGTTTCTTCGGGTGTGTAAGAGTACGCATTTTGTAAAACAAATCAAGAACAAGCTTCAACCGCATCACCTCGATCCAACGGGAGATTGCATTTGATGTGATAAAAGCAATAGCTGTGATGTGAATTAGGAAAATATTTTGGAATGCCCTGCAAGAGTCCTTCTCCACGATCACTAAGGAAAACAATCGGACGATCATCGACCATCGACAATAGTTTTTGAAGATTCTCCAGAAACCAAAACCAATTATCTTTGTTTTGGGACTGCATAATGGCAAAAGCAAATGGGTAAAACTCATTGTTTCGTTGATACATGTTGCAGCCATAATAGTACCCTATGTATCTACCAAGAAGAAAAGTAGCGTCCAAGTAAATCATGGGCTCGAGATACTTATAGCTATGCTTTGCAAGCACCGTAACAAACGAATATCCTCTCAAATCTATTTGTTCCATCCTCAACTTCAAACTTCACATAGCTATCGGGATTAGTTTTCAATTGCTTTGACATACCAAGTAAAATCACTATACGACTTCTCATCATCGCCATACTGTTCTTCAAATCTGCTTCTTTCCCTCTACGGGCATGGTGATACTTAATATTGGACCCATAAGTTTTCTTGAAAAGTTATATGATCCGATTGGGTTTTAAGCTAGGATCACCATGGGGTAAATTGTCGCGATCAAATACTTGATTAACTTGGTTGTCACCATAGACTCTTCAACCTCAAACCAACACCACAACTACAAAAAAATAAATAAAATGGAATAAGTAATGTGCACCACAATTCACACCTAATAAGATTTCAAAAACAACAATATGAACATAAACAAAAACCAAGCAAGAACATGTATTTTAAGAGTACAACAAGTACAATGGCACCACAATGTACACCTAAAACAAATCAACCTAAAAACTAATAAGGTACACCACAATGTACACCACAGACTAAGGAGTGGGTGACTCGTGAAAGTAATTCATGTGTTGGGTACTTCCAGCCTCCAAGATCAAATGGATAAATTGTTGAAAAGCTGGTATGGACGAGAAGAGTACACCTAAAACAAATCAACATAAAAACTAACCAGAGCAAGATCTAAGACTCGTAGCAGTGCACCACATATACTTGTTACAAGTACCAACAAGATCTACATGTGTTGGTACTTCAGCACTCTACTCGTAGCAGTGCACCACAATGTACACCTAAAACAAACACTACAGGAAAAATATACATCTACAACTGGAGATTTACAACGCTTCGCTAAGTATTGTAGAAAGTCCTATGTTTTACAACTGGTTTCAAAGGAAGAGTTGTCGTATATCATCCGCCAACCCTTAGGAAACAAGGGGTTGCGCTAAGAAAACAAACGACAACTCCTTACAAAACCAGCAGGACGACATTTAGCTATAACAACGTTGTTCCATATATGTAGTGACTTAGCCTATCACAATACTCACAAGTGTTGTTGAAGAACACAAAAATATGATAATGAAAAATATGTTAGGGGAGATTCGAACAGAACCTACTACATGGAAGTCTAGCTCATCAACCACCCTTTCGGTTCACAAGTTTTGATTTTTTTTCTTTTTTTAAATAGAAACCTACAACAACACTTATAAGTGTTGTTGAAGTAAAATATATAATGTTCCATATATGTAGTGACTTAGCCTATCACAATTCTGACAAGTGTTGTTGAAGAACACAAAAATATGATAATGAAAAAAAATGTTAGAGGGGAGATTCGAACATAAAACCTACCGCATGGAAGTCTAGCTCATCAACCACCCTTTAGGTTCACAAGTTTCGATTTTTCTTTTTTTTTTTTAAATAGAAACCTACAACAACACTTATAAGTGTGTTGAAGTAAAAATATATAATGTTGGAAAAATGAGGTTATAGGGGAGATTCGAACATGAATCTACCGCATGGACGTCTAGCTCATCAACCATCCCTACCGTTCACAAGTTTTGGCTTTTTTTCTTCTTTTAATAAAAATGTATAACAACACTTATAAGTGTTGTTGAAGTAAAATATGAAGATTAGAAGAAATGAGGATGGGGGGATTTGATCCTCAACCTCCTGTATGGAATTCTACACCACTAACCATACCTACACTATTACATGTTCTATCAAGTTTGTGGTTTTTTAATACACTAACTTTATGACAACCCTTCATAAGAGTTGTAAAACAAAATGTAATGCTCAAAATAATGCTCTGTGGATCGAGCCGCAAACAACACGGGAAGCCTTCTCTCGTAAACAATCACATACACTCCTTCTCTATAAATAATTACATACATTTTTCACTATTTGTAATATTTACTTTACTCACTTCGGATAAGGGTAGTCCGTAATTTTTACTGATCTCATAATATTTATTACCTTTATTTCTAGTAAGGGTAATATGGTGATTTTAACAATTTATAATATTTAGTTTACTTATTTTCCGATAAGCGTGGTCAAGTCATTTTCATAGTCTTCATAATATTTATTGCATTAATTTCCAAGAAGGGTAATATGGTCATTTTCACAAGCAAGTAATATTTACTTTAATTTTTTACGATAAGGGTGTCGGGTCACTTTCACAATCTCCATAATATTTATTGCACAAATTTCCATGAAGGTAATATGATCATTTTCACTATCTCAGTAATATTAACTTTACTTATTTTAGATAAGGATAGTTTAGTAATTTTCACAATCTCCGTAATATTTATTACCTTTATTTCTAGTAATAATATGGTCATTTTAACTCGTAATCTTCGAACCTCGGGATGTTCAATTTCGATATATTTCTTATCCAATTCTGATATATTTCTTACTTGTAAATGGATGGATTCGTCGTTATTACCAAGTTTCTGACTTAGAGTAGTCAACTCGCGGCCAGTTTTCGATCTCGGAGCATGGTATGCCTAGAATATGCATAAATAAGGTTTGTTTAAGGTTTCGTAGAATATCTCGAAGGAATCTTACCTCGCAAATGGATGGATTCGTCATTTTTACCAAGTTTTTGACTTACGAGTAGTCAACTCGCGCCGTGTTTCGATCTCTGATCCCGGTACGCATACAATATGCGTAAATAGGGTTTTTTTAAGGTTTCGTAGAATATCTCGAAGGAATCTTACCTGTTAATGGATGGATTCGTCATTCTTACCAAGTTTCTGACTTACAGTAGTCAACTCGCGGCAAGGTTTCGATCTCGGATCCTGGTACGCATACAATATGTAAATAGGGTTTTTTAAGGTTTCTCAGGATATCTCGAAGGAATCTTACTTGTAAATGGATGAATTCGTCGCTCTTACCAAGTTTCGACTTAGAGTAGTCAACTCACGGCCCGGTTTCGATCTCGGAGCTGGTATGCATACAATATGCGAAATAGGTTTTTTTTAAGGTTTCGTAGAATATTTGAAGGAATCTTACCCGTAAATGGATGGTTTATTCGATTTCTTACCAAGTTTTTGACTTAGAGTAGTCAACTCATGACGGAGTTTCGATCTTGGAGCACGGTATGCATACAATATCTGTAAATAAGGTTTGTTTAAGGTTTCGTAGAATATTTCAAGGAATCTTACCCGTAAATGGATGGTTTCTTCGTTCTTACCAAGTTTCTCGACTTATAGTAGTCAACTCGCGGCCAGGTTTCGATTTAAGAGCCGGTATGCATACATTTATGCGAGAAATAGGGTTTGTTTAAGGTTTTCGTAGAATATCTCGGAAGGAATCTTACCGTAAATGGATGGATTCGTCATTCTTACCAAGTTTCGACTTGGCGTAGTCAACTCATGTCCAGGTTTCGATCTCGGATCCCGGTATGCATACATAAATGCATAAATGGGGATTGTTTAAGTTTTCGTAGAATATCTCAAGGAATCTTGTAAATGGATGGATTAAAGTCATTCTTACCAAGTTTCCCCGACTTACAGTGAGTCAACTCGCGGCCCGGTTCGATCTGGATCCCGGGTACGCATACAATATGCGTAAATAGGGTTTTTTAAGGTTTCGTAGAATATCTCGAAGGAATCTTACCTGTAAATGGATGGATTCGTCATTCTTACCAAGTTTCTGACTTACAGTAGTCAACTCGCGGCCAGGTTTCGATCTCGGATCCTGGTACGCATACAATATGCAGAAATAGGGTTTTTTTAAGGTTTCGTAGGATATCTCGAAGGAATCTTACTTGTAAATGGATGAATTCGTTTTTCTTACCAAGTTTCGACTTAGAGTAGTCAACTCACGTCCTGGTTTCGATCTCTGAGTCTGGTATGCATACAATATGCGAAATAGGTTTTTTTTAAGGTTTAATAGAATATTTCGAAGGAATCTTACCCGTAAATGGATGGTTTATTCGTTCTTACCAAGTTTTTTTGACTTGAGTCAACTGGGCGAGTTTCCATCTTGGAGCCGGTATGCATACAATATATAGAAATAAGGTTTGTTTAAGGTTTCGTAGAATATTTCAAGGAATCTTACCGTAAATGGATGGTTTCTTCGTTCTTACCAAGTTTCGACTTAGAGTAGTCAACTCGCGGCCAAGTTTCGATTTAAGAGCGTGGTATGCATACATTTATGCATAAATAGGGTTTGTTTAAGGTTTCGTAGAATATCTAAAAGAAATCTTACCCATAAATGGATGGATTCGTCATTCTTACCAAGTTTCGACTTATAGTAGTCAACTCGCGACGTGTTTCGATCTTAGATCATTGTACGCATACAATATGAACAAATAGGATTTTTTAAGGTTTTGTAGAATATCTAGAAGGAATCTTACACCGTAAATGGATGGATTCATTATTCTTACCAAGTTTCTAACTTATAGTAGTCGGGTCTCGACGTGTTTCGATCTCGGAGCCCGGTATGCATACAATATGCATAAATAGGGTTTGTTTAAGGTTTCGTAGAATATCTCCAAGGAATCTTACCTATAAATGGATGTATTCGTCGTTCTTACCAAGTTTCTAACTTAGAGTAGTCAACTCGCGGTCAGGTTTCGATCTCGGAGCATTGTATACATAGAATATGAAGAAATAAGGTTTGTTTCAGGTTTGGTAGAATATACCGAAGGAATCTTACTCAGTAAATGGATGGATTCGTCATTTTTACCAAGTTTCGACTTAGGAGTAGTCAACTCGCGCCGAGGTTTCGATCTCGGATCCTAAGTACGCATACAATATGCGAAATAAGGTTTTTTTTTAGGTTTCGTAGAATATCTCGAAGGAATCTTACCGTAAATGGATGAATTCGTCGTTCTTACCAAGTTTCTTACTTAGAGTAGTCAACTCACGGCCAGGTTTCGATCTCGGATCCTTGTACGCATACAATATGCAGAAATAAGGTTTTTTTAAGGTTTCGTAGAATATCTCAAGAAATCTTACTTGTAAATGGATGGATTTATTCGTTCTTACCAAGTTTTTGACTTAGAGTAGTCAACTCGCGGTCGAGTTTCGATATTGGATCCTAGTACGCATACAATATATAGAAATAAGGTTTGTTTAAGGTTTCGTAGAATATTTGAAGGAATATTACCCTGTAAATGGATGGTTTCTTCGTTTTTACCAAGTTTCGACTTAGAGTAGTCAACTCGCGGCCAAGTTTCGATTTAAGAGCGTGGTATGCATATATATATGCATAAATAGGGTTTGTTTAAGGTTTCGTAGAATATCTCGAAGGAATCTTACTCGTAAATGGATGGATTAGTCATTCTTACCAAGTTTCTGACTTAGAGTAGTCAACTCACGGCCAGGTTTCGATCTCGGATCCTGGTACGCATACAATATGCAAAAATAGGGTTTTCTTAAGGTTTCGTAGAATATCTCGAAAGAATCTTACCTGTAAATGGATGAATTCGTCGTTCTTACCAAGTTTCTGACTTAGACTAGTCAACTCACGGCCAGGTTTCGATCTAGGATCCTGGTACGCATACAATATGTAGAAATAGGGTTTTTTTAAGGTTTCGTAAAATATCTCGAAGGAATCTTACCTGTAAATGGATTAATTCGCCATTCTTACCAAGTTTCTGACTTATAGTAGTCAACTGGCGTCTAGGTTTCGATCTCGGATTCTGGTATGCATACAATATGCAGAAATAGGGTTTTTTTAAGGTTTCGTAGAATATTTCGAAGGAATCTTACCTGTAAATGGATGGTTTATTCATTCTTACTTATAGTATTCAACTCGCGGCTAGGTTTCGATCTCTGAGCCTGGTATGCATACAATATGCAGAAATAAGGTTCGTTTAAGTTTTCGTAGAATATTTCGAAGGAATCTTACCTGTAAATGGATGGTTTCGTCGTTCTTACCAAGTTTCTGACTTAGAGTAGTCAACTCACGGCCAGGTTTCGATCTCGGATCCTGGTACGCATACAATATGCAGAAATAGGGTTTTTTTTAAGGTTTCGTAGAATATCTCGAAGAAATCTTACCTGTAAATGGATGGATTCCTCGTTCTTATCAAGTTTCTGACTTAGAGTAGTCAACTCGTGGCCGAGTTTCGATCTCTGAGCATGGTATGCATAGAATATGCATAAATAAGGTTTGTTTAAGGTTTCGTACAATATACCGAAGGAATCTTACCTGTAAATGGATGGATTCGTCGTTTTTACCAAGTTTTTGACTTAGAGTAGTCAACTCGCGGCCAGGTTTCGATCTCTGAGCCTGGTATGCATACAATATGTAGAAATAAGGTTTGGTTAAGGTTTCGTAGAATATTTTGAAGGAATCTTACCAGTAAATGGATGGTTTCTTCGTTCTTACCAAGTTTCTGACTTAGAGTAGTCAACTCGCGGTCAGGTTTCGATCTCGGAGCCTCGTTTGCATATAATATGCAGTTTGAACTCTGAAACCCTCCCGGAGCTTCGAACTTACTTCGTGACCTATGTGAATAGTCGAAATTCAAACCCGAAGCACAAAAAGAAAGCACAAAGAAACACACCAATTATCGAATTCACTTCTTATTTTTCAGCTTCATTCTTATACATTTTTTGGATTTTTTTATATCAGAATGTCGATAATAATGTCCTAAATTTATTAATATTTTTTTTGGATTTTTTTTTCATGTCGAAGGTTGATAATAAACTGAATACATGAGTTCGTATTAGCACAAAAAGAAACAAAAATGCTTCTCAATCTGTATGAGCATCACAAATACAATCTCATTCATCAGATTCTTTTCTCAATCCGTATGAGTGGATCAAACGAAATCTGGTCCGTCCATCATTTTCGTTGACCAAACCCTCCTCAATCACTCGAACTCTATCTCTGTTTTGCTCTATCTTCATCTCATCTCTTCTATTTTTTTTTCCTCCCCTGCTCTTTGTCTCCTCCACACTCCACAGATGACCGGCGGCATTACTTGAGAAAATCTAATTCACTCAACCCATCTTCACTCATCGTCGCCATGTCCTCTCCCTCTCTTCACCTGCTTCACCAAATCTCTCTAACCTTGCGCCTCCCTCAGAAAATAAACCTCAAGATTTGTTTAACCAGTAATATAACAAAAGAATCAGTTTCAGTTTGAAGCAGAAACCCTACATCCTCATTGTTGAAGAAACTAAACCAAATCTCAAGATCTCTTCAAAATATTTCAATTAAAAGTCAAAATCGAACTCAAAATTCTCTCAATTAGATTACTTAACCAGTTTCTTTAACCAAATTAGATTACTTAAACAGTTTCTTTAACCAAAGTTCAGTAAAACCCTATTATTTCTTCAACCAAATCGAACCAATTTTTTCAACCCTAGTTGTGGAATTGAATTCTGGTGGTGATAGGAAGATGATTCTGGAGCTGTTGGTGATGAATTATAAGATGGGTGTTGTTGGTCTGATGTTGAGTTAATGGGTTCGCGTATTTGAGCAAAGAAAAGACTAGAAGAGATTGGTTTGATTGATTCGATGTTCTCGGGTTTGTTGGTGGTGAACGATACGGGTTGATGAAGCTAAGAAGATGTAGATGTGCACGATTCAAGAGAGGTGGTGTTCTGATATACTGCAGGTGGTGGTGGTGACTCTATAGTGATTAACTGATGAATGGTGAATGCTTAGAAGAGTGCTAGGACTTGCAGCTGTTGATTTCTTTTATTAAAGATAGTTGCTAAGAAATGAGATCTTATGTGTTGAATCAATGGGAGATAGCTGTTGATTGCTTCTATCAACGATGAAGCTTGAAGAAGTTTGAGCTCGAGCACAGTAAAGAAGAGATGCTGAGATAAATTCAAGTGGAAGAAAAGGGGATCTTATGGTAAGTTTATGGAGTCAGGGTTCATTTATTTATTTGTATATTTTTTTGGGGATTTATGGTTTTTTTATAATCTAATTGAATGTTGGAAATGATATAGAGGTCTAATTGAATTATTTGTTTAGGGTTTTTGTTATTCAATGCTTTTAGAGATTAGGGTTCTTATCAGGATTTGAAATTGTTGAGTTCCCAGTGATGATTAAATATCGTGCTTATTCCTTCTTCTTCGTATTCAGTGACTTGTGGGTCTTTGATTCTATCTACAATGGGTTTTTGACATTTTTGTTTCTTGTTTGCAGACTAAGCATGATGAAATTGAAGCAATGTTTTTTGAAGAGATAGCCATACTTGAAGACAAGTACCAGAAGATGTATGAGCCACTTTGATCGGGTACATTATTTATTCTATGAACACAAACCACGGAAGGAACATTTGCTTGAGATTTTTAGTTGATGCCTCGAAAGGAGAACCCTCGGTTGGATTACGATTAGACTTTACCTTCATAAGTATTAATTTTACTTTTTGTTAGCAGGACTCTAAAAGTGGTGTTTCTGGACTTGGTTGCAGAGATTTGATATTGTAAATGGCGTCAAGTAAACGGAGGTTGAGGTGACAAAGAAGTAGATAAACATGCGAAGGTATAAAATATAGTTAAATCTTTGTTCGAGTTTTTGAATTTCAAAACAATGCTTGAATTATCTTAACTAGATTGTATACTTGCGAGAGAGAATGGTGTTCTGATTTTTGGCTCAATGCTATGAAGACAAATGAAGTTTTGATGGAGGAGGTAAGTGATATGATTAGCCACTTTTCTCCTTGTTGGAATATGATTCTAGAATTGTTGGTTTAATTACTCTTTTGGAATATAGATCAAAGAGCGTGACGAAGGTGCTCTCAAGTATTTGAAAGATATCAAGAGGTGCAGGATTGAAGATCCCAAGGGATTCAAAATTGAATTCTTTTTTTTTTTTTAGGTAATTCATGGATTTTTCAAAGTATTCTAAGCATACTTTATTTTCCAAATGATAACTTTTAATCATCTTCATAGTCGCAAAGTTATTTCATAGTCATCTCGCAAGATTTTGCATTTACAACATACATTTACTGGATCCCTTGAAATGTTCAGCATGTTCTAAAGTACCTAAATTGGAATCCGTGTGCAGATTGTGGTGGTATGAAGACTCTTAAATCCTTAATGTGTTGCTAGAAGAATTTAATGAAGGGCGGACAAATGATCGAAGATAATGAGATTATTAGAAAGCACGGGCATAAGAATGCCTCACGATTTTCAAGGCCAAAATCCCGAAAGCGATGAAAGTCCATTGAAAACTAAGGGAACACAATAATAACTGCCAAGGCTACGCGATTTAATGGACATGGAAGATCGAGAAGATGTCGGAGGTAACCGGCTAAGAGTTAGGATGCCTCAAAATATTGTTCCGATTGGCGACATTTGTTGCTTATATTGTTTAGTGGTATGTTGTTTTTATTGTTTATACTTGAACTTCTCAGTAGTAAGATTTTGAATATTCGTTTTGAATTTAGGTGCTAATGTAAAGAAGGGAACATTCAACTCAGAGAAGGGCCTAGAATCTCATATCAAGGCAAAGCAGGCTATATCTCACCATCTTATAGTTAATAGTCTCTTGTTTTTTTTACTTCTTTTGGAAATGTGCGAAGGTTTATCAAATGTGATTCGGAACTCATCCATCTAAAGTGTTTTGGATTTGGGATCTGTGAATGCTATTGATAGTTCATTGTAGTCTTTATAACACAATCTTTTTTTTTTTTTTTTGAGTTGCAGCCAGCTGAGGATGATGACGATGATTCTGATGTTAATCTTTTTGGAGAGGATAAAGAGGAGGAAAAGAAGGCTGTTGAAGAATGTGCAGCAGCTGTCAAAGCCTCTGGAAAAAAGAAAAAATGTGAGTATGCTCTCCTTAAATTGTGCTTTTGAAACTAAGGTGATTAGTTCTGTTTATGGTCTTGTGGTGACCAAGCTAGGTTCGTGACCAAGCTAGCGTTTTGGGCCAAAGGTCCTTTGTTAACCTCGGACGGCCAGGATTTGCTTCGGGATTTAAGGGCGATCGTTGTTGTCGCACGCCTTCGTTTTGGTAGCCGTGTAGGGAAGGCCAGCAAGGTGGCGCGGCTAGGTTGGCATGGGGCCATGGCAAGGTACGTTTTGCATGGCGCGGTAGGTATAGCTGGCATGATTTTCCATTGGCATAGGGGTGCGGCTAGCATGGTTGGCATGCCTTGGCGCAGTAGGTGTGGCTGGCATGGTTTTCCGTTGGCACAGGGGTCCAACTAGCATGGTTGGCATGCCTTGGCGCGGTAGGTGTGGCTGGCATGGTTTGCCATTGGCACAGGGGTGCGTCTAGCATGGTTGGCATGCCTTGGCGCGGTAGGTGTGGCAGGCATGGTTTTCTATTGGCACAGGGGTGCGGCTAGCATGGTTGGCATGCCTTGGAGCGATAGTGTGGGTCATGGTTAGCCATTGGCACATGCGGTGAGAATTAGGGTTTTGGCTTGTCGAAACCCTAATTAGCATTAAAAAAAGGTACCCTGGTAATTTCCTGGTCGCCCTTCAATCCCAGGATCAAATCCTAGCCGACCAAGGTTACCAGACAATGCATGGTAACCTTTGGCCCGAAACCCTAGTTTGGCCACGCCAAGGCATGCCATGCCAGCGGCATGCCAACCTAGCCGCGCCACCATGCTGGCCTTCCCTATGCGGCTACTAAAACGAAGGCGTGCGAAAATCAACGGTCTCCCTTCAATCCCAGGATCAAATCCTAGCCTTCCAAGGTTACCAGACAACGGATGATAACCTTTGGCCCGAAACTCTAGTTTGGCCACGCCAAAGCGCCAAGGCATGCAATGACAATGGCATGCCAACCTAGTCGTGCCACCATGCTGGCCTTCCCTATCTACACGTCTATCAAAAAACGAAGCGTACAACGATCACCGGCTACCTTTCCTCTTAAGATGCAAAATCTCGACCATGAAGGTCACAAGCTAGCAAGTCTCCCAAGCTCGACTTGCCGTGCAACAACCATGCTACCTGTTTTCCATGAAACATTCGAGACATCAATACATATCACAAACCGGGGGATCCACTTTGGGTATTGTTTTAGTGATTTACGGCGTGCGGCATACACTACGCCCGCGTCATAAGGGAAGTGTAATAAGGTGAGGCGGTTAGTAAATACAAGGAGTAATGGTGAAACACTCTTTTATGGAACATCAATTCCACGCGTTAACGGTTACCACCTCTTCCCATTTACTCACCCATTTTTCCATTCCTTAATGAGACCAGAGTACATTTCACTTCGACTTGTATAAATAGGTTTTACATATTTCCACCGAACAACAAGTTCAGCTCAGGAGCATACAACACTCAGAAAACATTTGTTATCTCTCCATCTGTTAGCTTCCCACTTTCTGATACAAGTCGTAAAAAACTACTCTTCGTAATCAACTATTCCGGTCTCAAAACTTTCTTCGCTTCCATCCCCAAAACCAACCCTTGTCCTTTACTTTGTGACCGAAGCAAGTCCGGAATGGCCATTTCTTGGTTTAGACCGGATTTGTACAGATTGATCTCTCGAATCTAAAGTACTCCCTTGCAGTACATTGTTTAGGGTTTAAATTCGTTTCTCACCCACACACCCAAAATTACCAAAATCAGCAGAAACCGTTTTCACCCTCAAACAATTGGCAACCACATTGGGAGATTGATCTTTCAGTTACAATGTCAATTTTCGACCATCGATCTCATGCTTCGACCCAGACATCAAGATGGTAAAAGCAGGCGGTCCGCTCAGGGATCGACGATTCAGTTACCATACGACCCGATTATTAGTCTTGACACAGCGAGGGATGACTGGGGACTACTTAGAGATTATAAGCGAATCATCTAACCAGGGATCGACGACTCGATTAATCAGATGAGACGACTGGGGACTTTCCACAATCACGACGGTGCTTGCCATAAAACTCAGACTTACACTAGGAAGATTCATTTTTCGTCAGGATATCCGAAAAACCGAGTAAGCCTTGCCTAGACAAAATACATGATTTACTACTTCAAGTCTTCACAGAGATGATAAAAACCGATAGTCATATTGTTCCCATGTTTCATTTCATGCTTTCTACTGTCGCACAACATTCACAAATCCATGGATTTCCTGGGGTACTTATGCTACTTATAGTCATAACCAAAACAACATTATTCTAAAACAATTCATTCCAAAAGAATAATCCCAAACCTTCATAGATAACAGTTATCTATCAATTCAAATCAAACCATAAACCAGGCGCTTTGTTTGCCTTTCAAAAAAAAACAGTCACCTACCCGTACGTGCCTACTTTGCATAATAATGACTACCCATTACTATTCATGAGGTAGCCGACGTTACTCGAAGAGGAATTGTTTATGATGAAGTATTTTTACAAGTTTATGAAAGGCATACCCTTGGCTAGGGTTTACACCGATTCGTAAGAAAAAATATTTTCAGATTTATGGAAGGCATACCTATGGCTAGGGTTTGCACCAACATAAGAAAACAAGAAAAAAAATTGAAAGAGAAACGTTGGAGTACATGCATTTGGAATATGCTTGCCGCTTTATTGCTACCACGCTACCGCTAACACCAGGACGTGATAACAAAGGAGAGCCAACCTCTTTCATAGGCATAACACTTTTGGAATTTGAATAAGGAAAGTATTTCCTGTTTGAGTTATGTATGGAAAGAGGCAACTGGGCCCGCAAGAACAATTTCGCGCCACGCCAAGCCACCGCCATGCCAAGCCAGCACCGTGCCAAGCCAACAGTTCGCGCCATGCCCAGCCAACAGTCCGCGCTATTCCAGATCCAAGTCGGCGTCCATGCCAAGCCGGCGCCCATTCCAAGACGATCCAAAGACTATGACTTGCATCTTTATAGCAACTTGCATCTTTCAAAGACTCAAAGAGCTTGCATCCTTCCCGGCGCTAACAGCTTGTGTCCTTCCAGCGGGCGCCACCGCTACTGGTCAGTAGCCAAAGTTTCAGCGTTGACGCCAACACTCGATGGACAAACCAAATTTACTCCAAGCCGCGAACGCAAGGATCACAGATTATTCCTTCCTCCTAATAAAGTGATATAAATACGCCACTGCCGACACCGGCGACATGTCCCTTCAGCGTTACACCTCCGATCACCGAGCCATTGATACTTCACCATCAAAATGAGAGACTTGGGAAGCGAGAAGAAGCCGCCTTTCTTTTACCGCTGTTGATATGGTGAAAAGATGAAAGGATTTCGTAAGGCTCAGACGGACATGGATACAACTCAGAAAAAGATACCTATTTTCCTCAAGACACTAACAGAGCGTCCACTACAAGAGTCACATCAACCCTAGATGGAGATGGAAAGGAATACTGTTAATATCCAGGCACTTCAGCAGGACGCGCGTTTATAGACGAAGAGGCACGCGTTGCTCTTGAACGCCAAGTACAAGGGAATCAACGATCCAATTTCATCAAACGTGGAGATTAGGAACGACTTCTCCAAAATCGAGGCAAAGAAAATCAACAACCCTCCTGAGTTCACGAAGACCCTCTTCCCGTCAGGAACTGCATGATTTCTGAGGACTTCGCCCACAAAATCGTGCAGTCTATGATGAAACACTTTATATGAGATTCCATATTTTTCCAAGGCGCAAAACGTCAAGATGTATTTGCAGCCCTCAACCTCACTACATCAGGAAAGAAGCGGTCTCCAGCCAGGGAAGTTGTTCCCAAACCCCAATCTCTCCTGGAAAGCACGATTGATGAATGAAACAGGGGACTCTAATCGTTGTTCGCATGAAGGGTGTCCAATTTGACAAGACGTTGATTGACGCCTTGCCCGTTTCAACGTCCTCAAAGAATCGCCTCCGCTTCAACGTTCGCTCCGCTATCGCGCTCCGCTTCAGCGTTTCTCTCCATAAGTCGCTCCAGGATCCGAAACCGAAGATTCAGCGTTTGGCTCTTTAAGTTTCAACGTCCTCTCAAAGAGCCGAAGCCACTTCAACGCCATTCCTTCCTGCAAAGGGTCGTGCCACCATACTCACCATGTCAAGGATCATGATCACAGCCATCCAATCTTTGTAGTCATGGCCACCTTTTGATCCATCCCGCCAAAAACTCGTGATCATGGACCAGGTTTGCTCGCTTACGCATCGAGCCAATCCTTTTACTTCCATGTATGCCCATGCAATTCCAGCCAACCTACTTTGTTCCCACGGCAATGTAGTCTCTTCAGATTACATCTGCTACCAAGAAATTTTGCCGCTTATTTGTTGATACCAGCCAGAACTTCACCACAACGACAATCACTACAAAGATCTACACGGAATCTCTTCACTGTCAAAGCTCAGATGACACAATCAACCAAAAGGCCATAACCACAACAGGGTCATCTACTCTTCAAGGGTGTAACGCAAGAATATCATCATCTCTTTGTCTAGAAGACGCCTTTTAACACTTTACGAGGCCGCGGCGGATCCCAAGCCTGTTGCAGGAAAACAACTTCGGAAACTAAAGAAAGTGCGACCGGGACTGCTCATCGCAGTCCATTCCCGAGACGCGTCTAAAAAAATTTCTTGAAGAAACAGACGGATCCACGGTAAACAACATAACTTTCTCATTCCTACCTCTTCGCTATCCAGAATATTTCTTCCATGTGCATCCCAGCAACACATCCAGAAGATTACAATAAGCTTGTATCAAATCCCGTGGACAAGGAATCAAGGTGATGCAATAAAAATAGGCTACACAAGGGGAATACCAGCCATTTAACGCTTTCACTCCCTCAACCTCGGTTATTTCGATTTCAACATCATCACCATAGAAGTTTTACGAGTCACGAGAAATTTCTCAACATGAAGTCGTACATGTGCATCGAACTCCAAAAGCACGCCACAAAGATACATTCACATATTCGTCCATGCCGCCGGATCTAACATAAATATAACTTCGGGGCTGCTCACCGCATCCCATTTCCATACCCACAGTCCAAGATTGAAGCTAGTTGAAAGGTGTCTCTGGGTCAAAGTCCTTGAAGACTCGATAGCGACACATCGACAACGAATGTCTCCCAACTCATCTATTTCATCATTTGGCTTCGGGAAGATTTCTACCATCCACAGGCGTATCATCATCGCGATCGGAATGTCCGGACAATTGAACAACCTAAAGTCAAAGATGGACCGACAATACAACCACAATATCCAAGATTAGCCCTGCCATAATCGTTACCGAGCATATATTTCATCCATCCATCCTAAGAATGCAATGGAGTTTGGTAAAGGAATCCATTGGATGGACACCAAACGGTAAAGCACGGATCCGCAAGCGGAACGGAAAGCGAAGAGGGTCGATATCTCTTTTCATACGGGATGGAGTTTCTAGAGTTTGAACATAATAAAGGTTCATTCTTGCGCCATGAACGGGAATAGATGGAGCGCGACTATGCCATCTCGGGCCCGCAACATCCTCGTAGTTGCAGAAATCCTACAATATACCCCTTAATAGAATTCACACAACTAATCCATTTGAAGATGAATAACTATGAATGTTTATTGATTATTCTCTTGAAATGTCTACACAGTAATTAGAATAGTACTTAAGAAATTACAATCACTCTTCAAGTTTCTCTCTCTTAATGACTTGCTTAACAATTCAAAAGAACTCTCTACAACAGACTTACTCATCCCTTTATATAGGGTAGTACACAAAGTGGATGACGCTAAGTCATTGTCCTTTATTTTCGGGAATGACTCGCGAAGTGTCGCCAAATGTACAAGTATTCATACTCGCGACACTTCTTAACCTTCTGTGTTTCACATCTTCCTCGTGCTCGTTGTCATCATCCATTGCGTCATTCATTTTAGTTCATCATGCGACTCCTTCGCAATGTTTGTCGTTTATTAATCTCGCATGAGTTTTGTATGTTGCGATATTATGATCCTACATCTTGCCTCTTCTCATGTCTTCTCTCGAAGAAGAGAATGTCATGAGAATCGATATCTTGAATTGCCGCAATCGCTTATCTTTATCTACTTCAATCCCGTACTTTTACACGGACTTTATTACATATGTCTTTTCTTCCATTCTTTTCTTGACACGTCTCTTTCAACCGTTTATTCTTGACCATTCAAGTCCTCTCTCGCATTAAATGCCTTCGCTTTTTCCCGAGGATCTTTCTATATATAGTTTTCTTATCCTCTCTTTTCCTCCTTTGTTTTCCTCCAACTTTTCTTTAATTCTCTCCTTCCGCAATTTGCGCTTCATCAGTAAATCTTTCCTTTTTCGTTCTCTTAATCTTCAATCCTTCGTTCATTCCCATACTGATAATGGCTTCACTTAGTCGTGCATACAAACCTCGTTTTAATGAAGTCCAAAAGGATTTGCAAGAGAAAGGTTTCACCCTATCAACCATTCCTGATCAAAAATCTTCATCTATACTTTCTGCAAAACTTTTTTCTGATCATCAATGTGATGATCAAAAAATTATAATCTCGCTAGGTCAACTCCTTGCAGGACTTCCCATTCCATTATACAATCCCGAGATGCCACTATTCTATGAAATCCTTGCTCATGAAAAATTCTCTCGAGTTGTTTATCAACTAAGTGGCGACTGCATTCGCCTACTGCTTGAGTTCGCCAACCGCGGTGCTGGCAAAGGATCTTTATACCCTAATCATGTCAAAGACCCCGTGTTCACCGACTTAGGAATAATCACTTTGAAAAATACACCGTGAGAGAACTTTTTGAGAACTATGAAGTAATAAACATGAGAAATAAGAAGTCTCGCCTGGGTGCTCGATTGAAAAGAAAAGATAATATCCCCGAGTATAAATTACTCATGCGAGATATTGATTGGCACTCGGGCAACAATACTACTCCTCTCCACTCCAAAGATGAGAAATGGTGGGTTGTTCCCTTGTTTTTAAGCGGACCTTACATCGCAGGTTCGCATGTACTCCCTGCGAATCTCGTAGACTACCATCCTTGGGAATTTAATTGGCCCGAGAAAACAAAAGAGGTATGTTTTCCACTTCAAGTTTTGCCTTTGCAACATTTCTTTCCTCTTATACTTATTGAGTTTCTAATTATTTTTTTTTTTTTTTTAGATTGAAAAATTGAAGAAGAGCTACAGGAAAAATCCATTGGCAAATACTCTGGCAATACTTCGATCACTTACGGATGAAGTAAGAAATATCTCTTTTTGTTATTTTACAATATTGTTGCCTCTATTTCTTATCTTCATACGTATGCGAAGGTTGACGTCGAGGAAATGGAAGCTGCAAAAGTTAAAGGCAAGGGTAAAACTCTTGTTCGCAAGGATAAATCTTCTGCTCCACCATCTAAAAAACGAAAGATTCAATCTTCTTCTCATCTTAGTTCAAGCTCCGAATCTTCTGATGAGGATGATAATGATATGAATTCAACTTTCGCAAAGGAGACTCAATCGACCGAATCTCCTATGGAACAATTATCCAAAGATTTTCTCAGACTCTCTTCAAGGAATGGGAGATACTGCCTAACTTCTATATGCGAGGCTCTCGCAACCGTGTGTGATGCTACATTGCTGGTTGGCAATGACTCTTTCAAAGGGGTTTCTAGATCCGTATCCCCTAGCTTTTTTAATGCACTTAATGCCTTGGTATGTACGAACTCATATTTTCCTTCCAATTTTAAATTTTAACTATATCTTTCTGATCTTTCTATCTTCTTTTACTGTTTGGAAAACTTCTTTCGTAGTTGCCTCTAGATCTTGAGAGAAGGTATAATATTCATTGGAGAAGAATACTCAACTTTGCGCAAAAATTAAAGAGTTAGAAGTTGAAGTGCGAAATCTCGCGAATAAATCCAACAACGGAGGTCGAATCTTCTTCCCGAAAGGATAAAATCACTACTATTCAAAGGGCCAATCAGCAACTTTACGGTATAGAATTCTTCTTTTCTTCTTGCTTTTATTTTATCCGGTGCATGTTGTTACCTGACTTATCACTTTCGCAGACATATATAACCTCTCCGAAGAAGCCATTCTTCTCCATTCATTTCCTGAGCCTATGGATAATGATACTCTTCTTACTCATCTCAACAACTCTTTAAGTAGTTCATCAAACAAAGTTGATTCCCTTTCATTTAATGAACTCCAAGCCAAATATCGTCTCTTAGAGATTGAGCACGAGATCCGGGTTTAAGCTCACCCAATCAATTTAAACAAATGTATCTTCATTCTCACAAGGAAACTAAAACTTTAAGGAAGAAAATTAGTGACCTTATAGATGACAAAGATCGCATTGCTAACAATGGTGCACAGGCATTAGCAACATTTCAAAAGTCTATTATCGAAATACAAATTGAACGAGATGAATTGCTTCGCCAGAATACCATACTTAATGAGCGAGAAGATCAGATTCGTTCACTCCTTGTTATAAATAATAATGATGAATTTGCTTGGGCTGTGAAGGTTTTAGATAATGCCAGGAATAACTTAGGTGTTGATGTTAGTCTTCATGCCGAGCATACTATCTTGGTTAAAGATATGATATCTAACAGAGAAGGTTGTTTATTATACCTTACTGTTTCTTATTTCTATAGTATTGCTATCAAGTTGTTAACTTATGTTGCTTATTTGTAGAATCCGAAAAAAGATTCCAGGCGAGGATTGAAGAGCTTGAATCTCAAAAATAACAACTCGCAAAGAATCTCACCCTTCACGAGAATAGATATTCCAAGTTGAAGAAGCAATTTCAAACTACAGTGGCGAATTTCAATAATGATGTTGTTCTTTTTCGCAATCAAGCCATGGAGTACGTTTGTAATGATCAAAATATCCCTCTTTGTTCATATCCTTGGATTTCTGAAGAAATTCCTGAGAATTTGCCTATCTCAGACGTTTCTATAGCCGAGGTTTAAGAAGAAAAATCGGCGATGAGAATAATAGAATTGAAGAATCAGATAAATGAGAGAAGAATCACCAAAGAAATAACTCCTTTTGTTTCTTTTTCACGGCTGTCTGATCTCAGGGACATTTTTTAGTCTTCCATTTCTGTAGCTCTTTATTGTAAACTTCTTGGATTATCGAACGTGGATTCAATCTTCATTTCCCTTTCTTGGCATGTATTGATCTAGCAGTTCTTCCTTGTAATACAATTGGCTAGCATTATAGATGTATAACTCTTTCATTGGAAGATGAATAACAATATTTCATCTTTTTCATTCCCATACTTGCCTCTGTTATTTTTCTTCGTATGAAAGATTTTATTTAGTTATCAAAGTGAAGAATGAAACTTCAAATTCACACTTTCTTCCTCTGATCATGAATATATAATCATTTTGAAATTTATCTCCATTGATGTTGAAATTTATCATTGCGACAAGATCGCAAGGTATCTCCCATAAATGAAGCCTATTGATCTCGCCTTATCATTTTTGGTGGTCTTTTAAGTAAGACCTTCCTACTTAAAGGTCTTACTTTGCCACCCCCTCATTGCGACAAGATCGCAGGACGTCTTTTACACTTGCATGTAAAAACCCATTGACCTTGTCTTATCATTTTACAAGTATTTTTGCCTCTCGCAGGATATTTTGCTTAAACAATATGACAGTTTAAATTCTCTTAAGTAGAATATAATCCCATGACATTGTCGTCTTTCTGATTTAAATCGCAGACGTCCTTACACTTTCATGTAAAGACCCATTGATCTCGTCTTACCCTCGCGTTAGTATTATTGCCTCTCAGGATCATTGCACAAATACGACAAGCCTAAATTTTCTTGCGAAAATAAAGCCTCATGACATTTGCGTCTTTTGACACTTATCGCCTCCCTAATGGAGGGTGCCGCCCTTATCTTCTCCCCGGTTGCCCCTTCAAGGAGGCGTACATCGGCCATACAAGGCAAGCTCCTCCCATCCGGTCTTAACAACAACCAGTTGTTTTCGTGAGCCTCTTATCCCTTATACCTATAGGGTTTATGGTTACGAGATTGCACCCTAAGTGGAGTTTTCTTCGGGCGAAAGATGTGCCAAGACTTGCCAAGAACGGCCGAGACACTTCAATGCCCTGTGCACTCTTGGCTCAACCGTGTACCTCGGCGCCTTGGTCATACACCGACTCCTGGAAGAGACCCTCGGGCGTCCAACTGTGGTATAACCTTATATATATAGTTGGAAATCCAAGGTATCTCTCCTGGGATAGGCTTTCATGGGCCCCAAATCTCCATGACTCGGGTTCCAGGAGTGTGTAACCTTTTCCCCGAGCCATGCCAAGAGATACCCCCTTATATGACGCACTTTAGGTCTTACATTTGCCTCTTACGAAATATCATTCGCGAACTAAGGTGTACGCCATAAAGGTTCGTCCCATTCATTGACTCATTCATTTTTGTTAATTCATTCAATCATTCATTTTCAATATTTCTTGATATTTTGTTTGCGAAGCCATCGCACAATTTGTTTTCATTTGTAGTATTTTCATTTTCTTTTATTCATGTAGATTCTCGCATCATTTCTTCAATTATTACTTTTTTCTCTTGCCTTTGATACATCTTTTTGTTGATTATTCACTTCTTATGCCTTTTGTTCATTGTACTCTTTTCCTCTGCATCATCCCAATCTTTGAAGAACTCCTTTTTCATCAGAACATTCACCTGTCGTCATGCACTCGCCCCGCGATGTATCTTCAATTCTTATCTCTATAGTATCCACCATCAATTTCTCTTTTCTCTCGTTCATCTTTTATGTTCATTTCCAACCCTTCCTTTTGCGTTTCTTTCTTGCAGCTCTCTACATCAACCTCGTAATATTTTTGTCCCTCCTTCCAATCTCCCTTTATAATACCAATACCGCTTGGATGGGGAAATTTTATACATTGATGGTATGTTGATGCTACCCCCCAAGATCTCATGCAGCTATGGTCGCCCAATCAATGCATTATAAGGAGACTCCACGTCAACCACACAGAACAAAAATATCGTTGATAATCCTTGTAAGGGTATTCGCATGTGAGTTTCTCCTTTAGGCTTATTCGTCGTGCCGTTGAAACCATATATTTTGTAGGTCGAAGGAATCAAATCCTCATCCTTTCCTCCCATAGTCTTGTAAGTATGGTAGAAAAGAATATTCACCGAGCTCCGAAAGGTCGATTAAGATTTTGTTGATTGCCTTGACAATTTTCCTCGCTTCATCATCTTCCCCATCAATTGGTTTTGATTAATTTCCAGTTTTACAACCAAAGGGCTATCATGTACTTCTCTTCCTATGGGTACTTCATCCGAAGAGAAAGAAATAATCTGCAACCGCCACTCTTCTAACTGCGACGTTCTCGCCAGGTTCATTACCTCTTTATCATCAGCGTCCCTCGCAAACACCCTACTGAGTACGTTATCGTGAAAATCTTCAATTGTGCGATATGAATGGACAATAGAGTTGCAAAACAAATTTTTAGCCTTCGATCCCACTTCTATGACGAACGTTTCTTTTCCCTTTGTTGAGACTGTTCTATGCATTTCTGGTGGTGGTGGTACTGTTTGACCTTTCTTTTCATCTTTCAAGAAGTGACTCAGCTTCCCTTGATCAATCATTCTGAGAATGATTGTTTTTAAGTTTCGCAAGTCATTTGTTTGATGCCCATGAAAACGGTGGTAAGAGCAAAATTCGTGACTTCTATCACCCGGTGGTGGTTCATTCTCTACAGTCCATGGTGCTGGTATGTCCTCCATCACGAGTATAGCTTCCCAAATTTTTTCCACACTAGCATTTAATGGTGGCATTTTTGATCTCTTCCCATACTATTCTCACGATTTCTCTGCCCTCCATGATTATTCGCCTTCGTCCTCCATAAGTTTCTTGCATATGATCCAGGTCTCCGAATTTTGTTATTTTTGCCATTGTTATAGTAGTTCCTTTCTCTCTCAAACTCCTCCCGGTCATGGCTCCCCATATCCACTATCTTCATTGTCCATCATCCATTTTCCTTTCTTGTTGCTCTTGCTAAGTGCTCGCCTTGTGTGTTTATAAATTTGGGTAACAGGCTTGCATTCGTAACATTCGAATTTGTATTTTCAACTGGGTAAGATTCCATCTCATTTTGTCTTTCTTCTAAGGCAATATATTCTTCTTGAAGTTCTCGCAGTTCAGCCATCGTGATTGTATTTTTAATTCTAAAGATTTGAATGTATAACAAAGTGGTTGCGAACATAGCGTTTACAAATGATAAGATGAGATATCTTTCCTCCACTCGTCCAGCCATTTCGCTGCACATTGTCCTCCATCTCATTGTCAAATGTCTTAAGCTCTCGCCAACTCTTTGTTTCAATCCGAATACATCTTCAATACCTGGTCGCGAGGAATTGTTACTTATATACGCTCCTAAGAATGTAGCTTGTAGATGGTTGAATGACGTGATTGTGTTTCTTAGTAAACCTTCAAACCATTTCAAATGCTTCTCAGTTAAACTTGATGCAAAGTATTTGCACAATATGGCATCATGATTCTCCCACCTGCAACATACATCTCATATAAGCTTTGATATGTTGTATCGCACAAAAGGTTCCATCGAAAATGTTGATTAATGGTAGATTGCACTTAGGAGGTATTCCTCCCAGTTGTACTTCTAATGTGAAGGGATTCTTCGCAGCTTCTACGATGGCTTCATCCAAATTGGCCTTCTTCCTCCTCTCTTCGCTATTCAACAACCCTCTCATTTCTCGCCAATTCTTTCAAGATTTGATCATTTGCCTCAGAATTTGAATCTACCGGTCTTTTTAGTTCTCGTTTCTCTCCTCCCGCGCTCATGCCTCTTTGACTTTCTTGTTCGCTATTTTCTTCTCTCCTCTCCCTGCGACCTTCTCCTTCATCTCTTTCACAAATTCGCACACCATTATATCTATCATTCTCTCTTCTGGGTGGTCTATCAGTTTCTCCTCTGTATCCTCTCGTATTCTTCATTGATATTTCTATTCTTTGTGATTTTGTCTTCGCCTTCTTTCGGTTATCGTGATTATTCTTAGGATTGCCTCTTCCAATTCTTGATTTTCCACTTCCATTCTTACTCTTTCTTCTCGCGAGCTAAACGTGCTTGTTCAACATAATGCCTCTCAATATCATCCTCAATCTCTCTTTGCCTTCTCAATGCTTCTCTCCCGTGCAATGTTACTCTTCCTTCAGCGGCTGGATTATTCGTCCCTTGAAGTCGCCTATTTCCTTGATTTTCCCCATTCTGCTCATCTTGAAAATTCTCGGGATGGGGACTATAACGATCTTCTACTTCCTCTCTTCTTTCGCAATGCTCTGTACTTGGATTTTGTGTTTCTCGTTGGTTTTCTTCCTCGGTATTTTCTGTTGGTAAAACTCTCCTTCTTTCTTCCCTAGTCGATCTTGAACTTGATCTCGCAAGTTGCTTTCTTGACCTTCTCTCTTGCAATCTTTCATTTTCAATTCTCAATTCATGATTCTGTCTCGTCAAATTCGCTGTTCCCTCCGCCTCTAATCGTCTCTCTTCATGCATTGTCCATCTCAATGTTTCTAATGTCGCGATCTCTTCATTTCCCGGATTTATTTCCATTCATTCCTTGATCTCCTCCTCCTTGTCCGTTATTCACCAATTGTTGCTCTTCTTGCCTTTCATCCTCGGGACCCGACCTCCAAGTGTGTACACTTACTCTATCATAATCCACACGCTTGCATTTGTCGTTGGTAGAATTGGTGGTTGAATTTGACTCTCTTCATCATTCCTCATGTTCATCCTTGACGATTCTCCTGTTTCATTTCTCCTTTCCCCGCAAGTCTCCCACTTTTTCACGATTGCTGGTTGTCCAAGTACATTTCTTCTTCTAGCCATTTCTCTTTTTAGTAAACTTTTGAAAATTATCTCAAATTTCTTTCCCGCTAATCCAAATTCTTTCAAATCTCTATATCAACTTTTCCTCATCCCTGTTTCTAGCGCCAATATGTAGTTGCAGGAAATCCTACAATATACCCCTTAATAGAATTCACACAACTAATTCATTTGAAGATGAATAACTATGAATGTTTATTGATTATTCTCTTGAAATGTCTACACAGGTAATTAGAATAGTACTTAAGAAATTACAATCACTCTTCAAGTTTCTCTCTCTTAATGACTTGCTTAACAATTCAAAAAGAACTCTCCTACAACGGACTTACTCATACCTTTATATAGGGTAGTACACAGTTGGATGACAAATAAGTCGCCCTTATTTTCGGGAATGACTTGCTAAGTGTCGCAAATGTACAAATATTCATACTCATGACACTTCTTAACCTTCGCCAGTTTCACATCTTCCTCGTGCTCGACTGTCGTCATCCATTGCGTCATTCATTTTAGTTCACTGCGACTCCTTCGCAATGCTGTCGTTTATTAATCTCGTGAGTTTTGTATGTTGCGATATTATGATCCTACAATCCCTCTTGATTTCTTCCTGAGTTTCACTGTCGGGCTGTTTTCGCCTCCTAAACGAACTCAAAATCTAAATATTCCTCGTGAGGAAATGGGAAATTCTTTTCCGATTAGAATGAAGGGGCGGACCGTCAAAATCCGAGTTCCTATGAGAATTCTACAACGATTTTAGTAAGGGGCGCATTAGGTTTCCATGCAGGACCTAATTTAGACAAAGTTGCCATCATTGTAGGATCAGAATATCGCAACACCAATATCCTTGCGAAATCCATGAATGACATACTGCGAAAATATCGCAGATTAGTAATAAAAACGAACGCAACGGACGACATAACTGAACATGAGAAAGATGTGAAGACCTAGCGAGATTTAGGATTGTTGCGAGATTTAACATTTGTACACTCGCGAGAATGTCCCAAGTCAGATCCAAAAATAAAGGACAGCTTAGCTGTCATCCACTATGTAATGTCCTATATAAAGAGCCAAACAGGCTTAAGAGAAGAGAGAGATCTTTTTTAGGGTGGAGAGAAAGTTTTGAGGAGAGAGAAAGTCTAGAGTAGCAATTATATTCTTGATTTCACTTCCTTCTTGTAAAGTTTCTATCTCAATTAATAAAAAAGATTGATTGTTGATCTTAAGATGTGTTGAATATTATGAATTCTTGTGAGGGATGTATTGTAGGATTTCCTGCAACTACATAATGGCGCTAGAAATGGTGGACCGATCAAGATTGATATTGTGATTTGAAGAAATTTGGAGTAATAGGTAAAAATTTACATAATTTTCAACAACTTATTAAAACCGAAAATGAATAGAAAGAAGAAATAAATCAAAACAACCAAAAATTGTAAGAAGAAGTAAGAGACTTGCTGGCAGAGGGAGAGATGAAATTGAGGAGTCTCCAAGGATGGATTTGAGAAATGATGGAGAAAATCAAATTCAACAACCATTTCAACATACACCGGTACTAAATAGAACTATAGATTATGACAGAGTAAGTGCATACAGCGATCGATTCCGAAGATGAAGTGGAAGGAGAGCAAGAAGTTTAAGAAGTAATGGACGAGAGGAGAGAGACCAGAAATGATTGGAGAGTAATTCATAGAAATGAAGAAATTCAAGCTGCTAGAGAGAGTTGAGGCAGAGAATACATGAGGAGAGGAGATTAGAAGCAAAAGAACGTGCAAATTTGACAAGACAAAATCATGAATTGAGGATGGAAAACATGAGATTACATAATAGAAGGTCAAGAAGCACTACAAGGTCAAGTTTAAGGTCAACCAGGCGAGAAATAAGACGAAATTCGCCTGTAGTAAATGTTAATGGAGATACTCAAGGAGAAATACAAAATCCAGACGAAGAATATCGCGAAAGAATAGAAATGATTGAAGATCGCTATATCCCACATGGCGAAATTCTCCAAAATGGACAAAATGATAGAAATCAGGGGAATGGACAACCTCAAGAGCAAAATAATCAGGATGGTGAAGAAAATCAGGAAGAAGGAAGGAGCATGTTATAAGGAAGAGATATTCAAAGGAATCAACGAACAATTGAAGAAGAAATAGAGAGACATTATGCTGAACAAGCACGTCTGGCTTGCGAAAGAGTGAGGCTGAGAGCAGAAATGGAGGAAAAAGAGCTCCTAGAGGCGGTTCGCCAGAACAATCATGATAATCGAGAAAGAAGGCGTGCAGAAAATCGTAATAATGGTAATATTAATGAAGAATATGATAGAGTATGAATGAGAACTGAAAGGAGACAAAGAGACTTGAGGAGAAATGAAGAAAATCGCAGAGAAGAAAATGAGAGGCGTAATCATGTGCGAATTCATGAAAGAGAATGTCGTGGGGAAAGACAAGAAGAAAATAATGAACAAGAAAATCAAAGCAAAGAGGAACGCAGAAGAAGGGAAACAACGTTAAAAAGACCAATGGATCCAAATTTAGTGTAAATGAACAAATTTTAAGAGAGTTAGCTTAAGATGAGAGGAATGTTAAACAACAGAAAGAAGGAGGCGAGAAGACAATTGGATGAAGCCATAGAAGAGGTCGCGAAGACTCAATTTACACGAGAAGTACAATTAGGAGGAATACCACCAAAGTGAATTCTACCAACGCTAACTAGCATTTTCGACTGGAACAACTTGTGCCCTCAACACATCAAAGCTTATGTGAGGTGTATGTTACAATGGGAAAATCATGATGCTGTGTTGTGCAAATATTTTGCATCAAGTTTAACAGGAGAAGCTTTAAAGTGGTTTGAAGGTTTACCCAAGAATACCATAACATCTTTCAACCATTTGCAGAGTACATTCTTAGGAGCGTATATAAGTAACAATTACTCGTGACCTGTCATTGAAGATGTATTTGGGTTAAAACAAAGGATTAGCGAAAGTTTGAAACATCTAACCATGAGATGGAAGACAATGTGTAGTGATATGGCTGGTCGAGTGGATGAGGGATATCTCATTCTATCATTCATTAATGCTATGTTCGCAACCAACTCGCTATACATTCAAATTTTCGTAATCAAGAATACAACCACAATGACCGAGTTACGAGAATTTCAGGAGGAATACATTGCTCTTGAGGAAAAGAAAAATGAGATGGAATCATACCTAGTTGTGAACACAAGTTCAAAATCAGCGAATGCAAGCTTATTACATAAGTTGATAAATACAGTGGCGAGCACCTCACAAGGGCAACAAGAGAGGATAATGGGTGATAGTCAGCAAAAGCTAGTAGCTATGGGGAGTCGTGATCAAGAAGAATTCAAGAGAGAGAGAGAAATTTCTATAACCATGGAGGAAATAACAAAATCCAAAGACTCGATCAGCCACAAGAAACTTATGGAGGTCAGAGGCAAAATTATCACAAGAGGACAGCGAAATCACAGAATAGTATGAGAAGAAATCAAAATGCCACCTTTGAATGCTAGTGTGGAGAAGATATGGGAAGCTATAATCCTGATGGAAAACATACCCGCGCCATGGAACATGGGGAGTGAACCACCTCCAAGCTTCGTAGTGATGAATTTTGCTCTTATCATCATTTCCATGGGCATACAATAAATGATCGCTGAATATAAAGAGAATCATTCTCTAATGATAGATCGTGTGCAAAACTAAATCACTTTCTAGTAGGACAAACCCAACTTCAAGCATTACCACCTCCTCCGTGATATTCGCAAGACAAACACAAAGAAAGGAAAGAGAAACATTTGTGATATAAGTTGGAGCAAAAGCAAAGAATCTGTTTTGTCACTCTATTGTACATTCGTACAAGACAATTGAAGACTTTCACGATAACGTTCTCAGCAGGGTTTTCGCAAGAGATGCGGAGGATATAATAATAATGAACATTGCGAAGACCTCGCCACTAAAAGAATGGCAAAAGCGGACTATTTCTTTTACCGCAGAAGAAGTACGTGAGGGAGGGGAAATGCACGACAACCCACTAGTGGTAAGATTGGAGATTAACCCAAAACCTAGTGATGATGAAGGTGATGAAGCTGAGAATTCATGGGCAATCAACAGAATTTTGATTGATATTTGGAAGTTCCGTGAATATCCTTTTTTATCATACTTATAAAACTATGGAGGGAAAGATGAAGATCTAATACCTTCAACTTACAAAATCTATGGTTTTAACGGTACTGCCAATAAACCTAAAGGAGAAGCTCATATGCGAATTCCACTGAAAGGATTGTCATCTGAAATTTTATTATATGTAGTCGATGTGGAATCACCTTATAATGCATGGACGACCTTGGTTACATGAGATTTTAGGTGTAACATCGACTTTCCACCAATGCATCAAGTTTCCTCATCCCAGTGGTATTGGCATCATAAAAGGCGATTGGATTGAAGGAAAGAAGTGTTATGAAATTGATGTAGAATCCTGCAAAGAAAGAACTACAAAGAAGAAGAATTGGAAACATAACATCAGAGAAATACAAAAAAGTGAAAGATTGATGGTAGATGCAATAGAGCAAAGATAAGAAAGAATATTGCGAAACCAATGCATCCTGAAGGAAAGAAGCGACGAAGATTTCGCAAAAGGGAAGAAAGTAGTAGAAAATTTCAACAATGGAGAGGCAGAAAGTAGCAGAAATAAGAGACTTAAGGAGTGAATGAATAGGTTGATTTTATGATTGCGAAATATGTATGCGTGATCCTAAAAAAAAAAAAATCTTTTGAGTAACAAAGGTGAGATTGCGAAATTACAAAAGAGCCGGATATGCCAAGAAGAGACAAAATAATCGTAAAGGGGCGAACTCGCTTATGGCGTACACCTAGTTCGCGAAATCAAAATTTCGCAAGAGGCAAATGTAAGACCTAAAGTGCGTCATAAAAGGGGGTACCGTTGCATCACTCACTGGAAAAGGTTACACCGCCCGGAACCCGAGTCATGGAGATTTGGGGTCAATAAAGCCCATCCAGGAGAGGTACCTTGGATTTTCAACCTAAGCTTATAACTTAGGTTGGACGACTGGGGGTCTCTTTTAAGGAATCAACATTTGATCTAGGCACCGACGTACATGGTTGAGCCAAGAGTGCCTGGGGCGTTTGAAGCGTCTCGGCCATTCTTGGCAAGTCTTGGCTTATGCCGCACTCGCTACCAAGAAAACTCCACTTAGGTGCATCCTCGTAACCATAAACCCTATAGGTAAAAAGGGATAAGAGGCTTCAAAACAACTGGTTGTTGTTAAGACCGGATGGGAGGATCCAACCTTGTATGGTAGAGGTATGTCTCCTTGAAGGGGCAACCAGGGGAAGATATGGGCAGCACCCTCCATTAGGGAGCCGATAAGTGTCTTAAGACGCAAATGTCATGAGGCTTTATTTTCGCAAGAAAAATTTAGGCTTGTCATATTTGTGCGACAATCTCGAAGAGGCAATAATTCAAAAGATAAAGATAAGACGAGATCAATGGGCCGGGTACATGAAAGTGTAAGGACGTCCTGCGATTTCGTCGCAAGGCAAGAATGTCATGGGGCTTTATTTTTGCGAGAATTTTTAGGCTGTCATATTGTCGCAACAAAAATTTCAAAGATAAAGTTAAGGCAAGATCAATGGGTTTTTGCATGCAAGTGCAAAAGACGCCTGCGATTCTGTCGCAATGACAAGAGGTGGCACAGTAAGACCTTTAACTAGGAAGGCAAAATAAGACCACATAAGAGAAAAAGAAAAATTAAAATCTTGGAAGAAACTAAGAAATACCTACTTGCGAAAATTCAGCAACAACAGTTGCGAGACTGAGGCATGTTGCCATTGAAAAGTAACTTGCTTAACCTTTCATTTGAATACAAATAACAGAGGAAAGTATGGGAATGAATAGGAAAAGAACATGTTATTTGTCTTCATATGATAGATTTACTTACTCATGACATGAAAAAGATTGATAATATATTGATTAAGCAGATTGCAAAAATAATTGCTATCTTTTAACATGTGCAAAAAAAGGAACAACATGAGAGGCGTTAACTTGTATTTGAAGATTCGAGAAATTCGCGGCAAAAGATTACAAAGATAGGAGATCAAAAGAATGAATGTACAAATATTACAAAAGAAGGAAAAAGGAAATGTTAACTATTTCTTGCTTGATTCTTTATCTTCATCATCTTCACTAACTCCCTCTTCTTCTTCATCTCCATCGATTCCTCTTCTTCGCTAGCATCACTATCGTGAGATATCCGTAGTAAGTACATTTTGGGAGATTTCTTCTAGAAGGAAAGGATATACGGAATAAGGAATGTTGTTGTCGTCGCAGACTGTCTTAATAGTCTGATTGCGAAAAAGAGTAACATCATTCTTAAAATTCGCAACAATAATCTGTAGTTGCTTCTTCAGTCTAGAATATTTATCATCTCGAGAAGAAAGATTCTTTGCGAGCTGCTCCTTCTCAGACTCAAGTTCTTCAATCCTCTTGCGAAATCTCCCTTCAGCTCCTGCGGAGAAATGATAAATGAATTAACAACTTGATGACAATTTTATAAAAAACAAACAGTTAAACAAAGAAGAACAATTAACAACCTTCTATGTCAGAAATCATATCCCTAACCAAGGTTGTATGCTCAGCTTGAAGACTAACGTTAACACCTAAATTATTTCTGGCATCGTCTAGAACTTTCGCAGCCCAAGCGAATTCATCATCATTATTTATGAGAAGAAGGGAGCAAATTTGATTCTCTCTTTCACTAAGTACAACATTTTTGCGGTTAGATTCATCTCATTCCATTTGAACTTCAAGAAGAGTATTTTGGAATTTCGCTAATGCTTGAGCACCTTGTCTAGCGATGCGATCTTTATCATCTATGAGATCACTGATCTTCTTTCTTAAGG
The DNA here is from genome assembly GCA_023531295.1 of Papaver armeniacum. Taxonomy (NCBI): domain Eukaryota; kingdom Viridiplantae; phylum Streptophyta; class Magnoliopsida; order Ranunculales; family Papaveraceae; genus Papaver; species Papaver armeniacum. The sequence goes on from JAJJWW010014254.1 coordinate 37,004, forward strand.
TACTAATTTTCTCTTTAGAAGTAAGATAGAAACGTTTAAATTGGTTGGCTAAACCCAAACTAGATCTATGGTCAATTTCTAAGAGGCAAAATTTGGATTTGAGTTCATTTATGGGAAGAGATTTAATCTTATCATTTGAAAAACTATTCAAAGATTTATTAAGGTGTTCAAGAAGGGTATTATTATCCATAGAGTTAGGGAATGAGCGAAGGAGAATGGCTTCATTGGAAAGGTTATAGACGTCTGCGAAAATGGTAAATCAGATGAGGGAAGATAATGAGAAAACAAAACAAAGGAAAAGATTTCATACCATAAAGTTGTTGGTTTGCACTTTGAGGACTAGATATCTTGTTATTCTGAGTGGAAGAATCAGTCTCTAATTTTTTATTCTTCTCGCGAAGAGTAGCAGCTTCAACTTCTAGTTCTTCATTTCTCTTGCGAAGTTGAAGATTCTTCTTTTCAAGAACCCCACATCTTTTCTCAAGATCTGAGGCAACAGCGAAGGAAGCTCTCCCAGTCTGTGAAGGAAAATGAAGAAATTATCAAGATATAACTTAAAATCAAAATTATGAAGAAGCAGGTGAACAAAAACATACCAAGACACCAAGTGAATTTAGAAAGTTGGGAGTCACTGATCTGGAGACTCCATGAAGAGAATCATCAGCATTCAGTAAAGTAGTATCGCATATACCCGCAAGAGCTTTGCATGTACCGGAGAGACGGCCATCGTGATTCCTTGCATGGAGTCAGAGAAAATGCTAGAGAGTTGTGCCATAAAAGATTCAGCTGGAGAGTCTTCTCTTGCGAAAGAGTCATCAATGTCATCATCATCATCATCAGAATTTTCACCAGAGTGAAGATTTGAAGGAGAAAGAGAATGAATTTTTCGCTTCTTGGAAGGCGGGGCAGCAGATTTCTCCTTGCGAAGGGGACCTTTACCCTTACCTTTAGTCTTCGCAACCTTAGAATTTTCTTCTTCTTCAACAACCTCAACACCAACCTTCACACACGAATGAAGATAAAAAACAGAGGCAACAATATTGTTAAAAATAATAAAAGAAAGTATTTCTTACTTCATCCGTGATCGAAAGGAGTGCCGCTAGGGTACTTGCCTTAGCAGTCCTTTTGTAGCTTTTTCTTAGCTTGGTAATCTGAAAATTTCGCAAGATTAATAGGTGTAAAAATAAGTGAAGATTATAAATTGAGCGAAATTTAAGAAAAATACCTCTTTCGCTTTCTCAGGCCAATTAAATACCCAAGGTTGATAGCTGGCGAGATTTTCATGAAGAACATTTGAACCTAAGATATAAGGTCCTTTCAAAACCAGCGGAAAGACGCACCATTTGTCGTCTTTAGAATGACGAGGAATATTGTTCTTGCCAGAATGCCAGTCAATATCCTGCATGAGTATTCTATCGCTGGCAACTTTTTCTTTCCTCTTCTTGAGCACCTAGCGGGTTTTGTCATTCTTCATGTTTATTACTTCATAATTTTCAAAGAAGCTCTCTCCACTGTATACTTTTCAGCGAATATTTCCAAATTCTCAAACTCAGGATTTCTAACTTCATTTGAGTAAAGATATCCTTTACCAGCACCGCGGTTGGCGAATTCAAGCATTAAGCGAATACAATCCCCACTCAATTGATAGACAACTCGCGAGAATTTCGCATGAGCAAGAATTTCATAAAATAAAGGAAGATTAGGATCATAGAGAGGAATGGGAAGGCCAGCGAGAATCTGACCAAGCGAAACTATGATTTCCTTATCATCACAGTGATGATCAGCAAACAGTTTGGCCGAAAGAATGGATTTAGGTTCTTGATTGGGAATGGTGGTTAATGTAAAACCCTTCTCTTCGAAATCTTTTTGAACTTGTCCAAGAGAAGTTTCATATTTGCGACCAACTGGAGGCATGGTTTTCTATTGGCACAGGGGTGCGGCTAGCATGGTTGGCATGCCTTGGAGCGATAGGTGTGGCTGTCATGGTTAGCCATTGGCACATGCGGTGTGAGAATTAGGGTTTTGGCTTGTCGAAACCCTAATTAGCATTAAAAAAAGGTACCCTGGTAATTTCCTGGTCGCCCTTCAATCCCAGGATCAAATCCTAGTGACCAAGGTTGCAGGACAACGCATAGTAACCTTTGGCCCGAAACCCTAGTTTGGCCACGCCAAGGCATGCCATGCCAACGGCATGCCAACCTAGCCGCGCCACCATGCTGGCCTTCCCTATGCGGCTACTAAAACGAAGGCGTGCGAAAATCAACGGTCTCCCTTCAATCCCAGGATCAAATCCTAGCCTTCCAAGGTTACCAGACAACGGATGATAACCTTTGGCCCGAAACTCTAGTTTGGCCACGCCAAACTGCGCCAAGGCATGCAATGACAATGGCATGCCAACCTAGTCGTGCCACCATGCTGGCCTTCCCTATCTACACGGCTATCAAAAACGGAAGCGTGCAACGATCAACGGCTACCTTTCCTCTTAAGATGCAAAATCTCGACCGTCGAAGGTCACCAAGCTAGCAAGTCTCCCAAGCTCGATTTTCCAGGAAATAACCATGCTACATGTTTTCCACGAAAATATTTGAGACATCAATACATATCACAAACTGGGGGATCCACTTTGGGTATTGGTTTTGCGGTTTATAGCGTGCGACATACACTACGCCCGTTATAAGGAAGTGTAATAAGGTGAGGCGGTTAGTAAATACAAGGAGTAATGGTGAAACGCTCTTTTTATAGAACATCAATTCCATGCGTTAATTGGTTTACCACCTCCTCCCATTTACTCACCCATTTTTCCATTCCTTAATGATTTTAGATACGTTTCACTTCGACTTGTATAAATAGGTCTTACCTATTTCCACCGAACAACAAGTTCAGGTAAGGAGCATACAACACTCAGAAAACATTTGCTAGATCTCCATCTGTTAGCTTCCAACTTTCTGATACAATTCGTAAAACAATTACTCTTCCAGAATCAAATATTCGGGTCTCAACACTTTCCTTGCTTCCCTCCCCAAAACCAACCCTTCTCCTTCACTTTGTGATCGAAGCAAGTCTGGAACGACCATTTCTTAGTGTAGGCCGGATTTGTACAGATTGATCTCTCGAATCTAAAGTACTCCCTTACAGTATATTGTTTAGGGTTTAAATTCGTTTCTCACACACACACCCGAAATTACCAAAATCAGCAGAAACCGTTTTCACCCTCAAACAAGGGGGATATCTTGAATCCATTGATCTACCATATTTGTCTTCAAGCCATTGAGCTCCTATAATACCCTATGTTATTAGCATGACGCATACGCAAAGATGCATCATGGCATGAAATGAAGATTTATCTCGAGCCTCGGTTGCGTAAAGAGGAACATTGTCATAGATCCAATATCGCATCATCATGGTGCATTAGGCCAGTTGTGTATATGGCCTTGAACGATGCAGCGCAAACATTGCGCATTATGCAGACTATTATCCTAGAGCCAATATTGCACAATCATTATGCATCGGGACAGAGCAGGATGGCCGAGTAAATGTTGCGCAATCATTGTGCAATATGAAAAAGAAAATGTTGTGCAATCATTGTGCAAGATTGAAGTTTGTCTTATGGTACAGAACAGAAACAGAGCAATCATTGTCGGTTAATAAGAAGTAAATGGAAACGACCATGAATAGTGAAGCAGGCATGTTAATCATCTCCCCTTTTCTAAATTGTAGAAATGTCAAGTTAACATATAAAGGGAGGGGTAGTTGGTTGAAGGTGCATATGAGGACCATGAACCAAGTAAGCTTCATAGCTTAGCCGGAAAGGTATAAATGATGCATAAGCCTCATTTATAGGTGTGTAACCTTTCCAATGGGGCATATGATGTGAAGGCATTACTATGCCATGCTGCGGACCCGGTGATGCACAGTCTTTGTGCATTTTAACGGAACGGTCCATACGGACTAGGCCATTATCATTTTTTCTAGGCCAAAGCCTTGCAATCGAGTTTGTTTAAGCTACGGTCCCTTCGAGGATGAACTACGGTCTTTGCTTGATCCCTTTAGACTAGGGAAGGCTATGTAGGCAGCCACAATAATTGGAATATTACCGATCCAGCACGTTGTCGCTCATATCATCTAATAGCGAGATGATTTCGGCATATTGGTCTTTTATATCATCTGAATTGGGCATGGCCAGAGATGATTGCGGCTGAACTTGATGAGTAGCAACACAAAGCTAGCATATGCACCAATTGCGAATTGGGCATGGCCAAGAAAGTAAGTTACATCATTATGCAAGTTAGCGGATCTTGCATAAGCGTAAGAAAAGTGTGGCATGAGCCTGATTGATACACCCTTGGAACGAGAAAGATAAGTGTGTGCTTTCAGCGATGACGTCCCTTAAAACGTTCAGGTTTGTATCTGCAACCGGGGTTGAAGTAGTCCCGCATCATCTTAGCATCTGCGTCAATACAACATCTATTGATGTTTCTTCTATTTCTCACCACGGTTGGTTCGGGTTGGTGCAAATCATGTGCCTCCTACACCACTCACTAGTACAAATCTTCACATTGGCCACACTTAATCAGCGTGTCCATAGGCTTTTGGTCATGGATTTTTTTCACTCCAAAAATGTGGCATCAGGTGCCGTGACAAAGAGGTACCTTTATGGCTACATATACTTTGAGTGGCTATAAAATATGATTTACCATGGCCATAACTCTAAAACCGTGTCTATATGGTACTCATTATTTTTTTTTGTAGTTAAGCATTTTCACTATCACCATGGCCATATGATCCTTATAGACACACAATTTGATTATATGTGACTAAAGTTTACCTTAAAGTCACGTGAATTTTATTTTAGCCGTGGCCTTTGTCATCAATTAGACACGCAAAATTCATTTTGTCATGGCCAATTCATGAGTTGCAGTTACCTTAGAGCCACACTAATTTTTCTTAACCATGGCCATCTCTATCATTTGGACACACGAAAAATAATTTAGCATGGCCAATACATAACTTGTAGTCACGTTTAATCTATAGTACCATGGCCATCCATATTTTGGGACACGTGAAAAACATTTTACGTGGCCAACTAATAAGTTATGGCTACTAAGAATTTGTAGCACTGTGGCTAAAAAATTTATAAAATGACACAAAACGTACTCAACGTGGCGAATATTTACTTTTAGCCACTTGGTAATTGCAATTTTTATAGCTCAATTTATTCTTTGGCCATGGTTTAAGATCTAAATGGTGGCCGTATTTTATTTTCAACCACGTGAATGCAGTAATTTATCATGTGTAGCAAAACACACCTAAATAACCATCCATAAAAATTAATCAGAATACAATTAGAATTGAACCAAAATAATTTTTATTAATAATATGATAAAAATCTCAATCAATATCTGATCAATTGTGCAATAACCTTAAGATAACAAAATTTCAAAGGGAGATTTAAAAGTTTAAACATCCAAATTCTACAGTCCACGAATATTTCTTTCAATAACTAGGTTGCAGTTTTGAGTCTCTTGCTAGATCTCTGGTACTTCAATTCTCCATTCTTCGTATCCGTAGGTTTCTTCCTCTTTCTCTTCTTAATCTTGAGGTCGGCATCATGTTCATCAAGGTCTGAAAGTGGCTGCATCTGCATCAAGAGTACTTCAGTTCCCCGTTCTTCGTATTTGTTGGTTTCTTCTTCTTTCTCTTTTTAGTCTTGAGGTTGGCACCATGCATTCATCAGGTCTGAAAGTGGATGCATCTGCAGCAAGAGAGTGGATGTGTAAGGCAACAAAGCTACTAATAAGGATGCATAAGGTATATAACAGTTCAAAGTTCAGAGTTATTTAGCTTGGAACTCCAAATTTATATGTCATATGCATCAAGTAAGCCCTGCAATAGATATGTTCTCCGTTAACTGCCTAAAAAATGTAAATAGTTTTCACAGCCTAAAGAGCTTAAATACAGCAACACGAATGCTCATAGTTATATGCTTACGTGCAAATTGTGTCAAATATGTGTAACCAGGATAAAATATAGTTATCTCATATTTTCTAGTGTTGGTTTTGAGCCAGAGCTAGGCTTATTAAGGATGCAGAGAAATTAATAATTATTCTCAGGTATCATACATCACACAGCATTATAGCATTCGTCTACATCACAGGACATAGCATCCAGGTGAGTCAACCATGTTCTGAGCTGAAGACATAGCTACACAAGAAAGTATGTGCACATTAAGTTACTAGCACTACCCTGTTACATCATCACATACTACCAAATGGCCACCAGGTGAGCATCTGAAAAGAAAAGAAGAAGAAAAAACAACATTTCCACTTAGAAATGACAAACTCTACCATAAATGAAGTATCAATCTTGAAAAACTGCTAGAACACAACTTTACATACTTGGGTAGAATATACATACCTTCAGCAATGGCAATCAAACCTCCAGGATAGAGCTCTTTGACAAGTAGGTTCAATAAACCTCGAGGTGTTGCAATCAGTTCTGGAGGAACATAATGTAACCTTAATGACGGCTCTCTGAAGTTCAGGCCTTTATGAATCGAATGACAAAATCGTCAGAAAATACAAGTCGGGATGACGGGATATATATGTTTTAAGTTACTTTTTTTTTCCCTTTCCAGTTTTATTATGGTTAAAACAGGAATATGCTATAAAAAAATGCTATTGAAGTGGGGTAAATGCATGTTATCCTACTCTTTTTCCCTTTCCAGTTTTCTGATCATACATGGATTTCCCCCCTCCAGTTGGCCAAAAAATCTTATTCCTACATTAAAATGACACAACGAAAATATCCTGTGTGAATGCATGTTTAGAAGAAAATACAAGAACAACATAAATAAGTTCCATAGTGATATTGAATACTCAGAGTGTCTGTCAGTTTATATCACCATTCTGAATCGTAAATCCAGCGTTTGTAGTTCATTTGATAGATCAAGTCATGCAACTTGAAAAAGGATGACTTTGACAAGAAAATCTATAAATTTACATGGAAGATGATCATTAACATTAATTTTATAAGATAATCATGTAACCCAATCTCATACAGTATAGAAACAGATTATTAGTAATTCAGGAGTTCAATTTTGGGACATAAAGAAGTGAAATTGCTATTGAAGTGGGTTCCTTAAAAGACCAATTAGCCATATCAATAATCATGCGATGCTGCAAGACACTCAACTCAATTGCTTAGTTGAATAATCTTATTCAACTGACCATTTAAAACCTATGAACACAGGATAATAGGGGAGGTAGGGCATGATACAGACCAAGCTTTCATCTGACTGAGCCAACCATGAACAAGCAAATAACCACGCGAACCTGTAGGACCTGAATCAACCAACCAAAATTACAAAAGAAAAAAGAAAAAAAAAATCAAATCAAATTCTGACAAAATCATATTACATGGTAGAATTAAACACAAGTATTACACAAAAATTAAGCTTTGTAAATACTCATAAAAAGGGTCAACACAGGGCACACACAACATCCTTATTCTGTGGAGCCTTCGAAAGCGCTTGCTGACATCCGGATTCCAAAATTCACATTCATCTACAGGAGTGAAAAGATAAAATAAGTATGACTACTTTGTGCTTCATGAAAATATCATATCATATCCCATCCTATCATATCCTTTATGAATTGGTGGTATCATTGGCTTTTAATGAAACAATAGATTGACACAGAGAAATAGAGAACATTTGAGGACGGGGAGGAGTGAATTCTTGAGTCCAGTTTAACCACTTCCATGATGCCCGATTTCGTCCTGCTGCAAATCAAAAATAGAAGAAATAAATTCAATTAAAAAGAGACAATACTGATTAAGACAAACACAATATAAATAAATCTCAAATAAAAATCTAAAAGACAAATGCACAAAACGAACCATTGAATCGAATTTCAGTTAAGAAGTCCCGTACTCTACTCTGAAACCTAACATTGAGGAAATCGGAAGAAGAGTAGAGAATCAGTGTTAAATCAAAACCCTATAAATGAAATCAATGCACAGTAAAAACCAAAGATTGGGATTCAAGTCGATTGACGATTGGTGAAGACAGACCTTCATTTATCCGGCTGGTAGAAGAATCGGAAAAGGCTGAGAGAGAAGTGATTACAGTGAGAAACGGTGGTTGTGGTCGTGCCTGTTAGGGTTTTTTTTTTTTTTCTTTTGGCTAGAGTGGGCGGTGGTATTGAGAAAGAGAGACGAGGAAAGCGGAGTGAAAGCGAGAGGGCTTTTTTTTTTTTTTTTTTTTTTTTTTTTTTTAATGAGTGCCGCCAGAGGCATTTTATCGAAAGTGATTAATTTCTATTTTGATTTTTATTTATCGGATAACTTGTTTGAAATGTAATTAAAAAGAGTGTTGATGCCCAGCAGGTGACAAGGATCCCAACCAGTTATCTGAAATAATTTTGTCTGTTATTGTCTTGGTATTCCTCTGTTTGTAGAAGGCGGGTTATGCTCTTGTTGCGGTAAACCTATGGATATTTTTGGTGATCATGCGACTTCCTTGTGCTAAGGATGTCGGAATTAAGTTCCGACATGATGTAATTCGTGGATTTAGCTATCGATATCCTTTACAAAGTTGGTATCCCCGCATACAAGGAGCGAATGCAGGTATTATAAGCGCGATAACAAGGACTACGCCCGGTAGATATCCTTCTCCTCAAATGGGAAAACGGGCAAGATGTGTGTATGGATGTCACGGGAGTCTCTCCCTTTTTGGTGATGGAGCTCGGGCCTTTACTCCGGGCAAGCTATTTCTAGAGCGGTCTCGCGTAAGCACACTAAATATTTATCCGAGTGTGCGCTCGTGGTTACGGTTTTTGAATGTCTTAGCTTTTACCACTTTAGGAGAGCTTAGCGATGATTTTATTTCTTTTTCAAGCGTCTAAAGAATTGTTTGGTTAATAATGACGCTGGTTGTGGTATGGGTAGCTTTATTTTTCATAGGTTAGGTGTTTTTATTTAAAAAGGGGTGGGAGCTCGTTGTTGCTCGGCTTCCAACCAAGGGTGGTGTTGTTTTATTCCTCATAGATAATTTAATTATCATATCTAAATTATCAATTTTATTTATTTTCTGTTTTGTTTTTTCCTTTTTTTTTTAATGAAATGATTCGATTCATTTAAAATACAAATAAAAATGTACACCATCACATGACTCCAAACCAAAAAAAAAAACTGGCACCACAACCTTAAATTAATGTATCATCTCAATATAAAGGAAGATGCTTACAATCAATATTGTTATACCGTTATTGGATGTATAGTGAGAATGATTTTGAAACATGAAAAGGAACGGATCCGCCATTATTATTGACCAAATGAAAGTCAAAGAAAATATTAGAATAAGAATTAATTTGAAGAAAAAAAATTGAAGAATGAAAATAAATCAAAATGGCGAGGAAATATCTGAAATGGTTATTTACCTATAACTTTGAAGGAAGTCGAGAAATTGAAATATTGTGTGTCAATTATGAAAATCCAACAACAATATAATTAGGCAATAAGGAAAAAACAATATAATTGAAATATTGTGTGTCAATTATGAATAAGTTATTGATTAAGCATCTAAAACTATCAATTTTAAACCTCAATTTAGATTTTGACTATTCAGGGAAGTCGATCATGAAGTAGATTTTGTTTCATGTTAGTATATATAGAGTTCCACAATATATTTTGATCGGTCAGATGGGCCATGAAGCATATTTTAGTTCACATTGGGAGATTAGGAGTTCCGATTTTTTCTCATTACAATCAAAAAGTAGATATAGGTTCACATTGGTAAATTTAGAGTTCCATTGTATATTTTGACTATTCAGAAAAGTCATGAAGCAAATTTTGGATCACGTGGAAGGCTTTAGTCCAGAATGACTTTGTAGATCGTTATTCAAGTGAAAAATCAAAGGAAAACCAGTTTACGGTGGACATAACTTAACCACTATAGCTCGTGAAATATATTTCGATTCAATTTGCTAGTTTGGGGTCTTGGTTTTTATTTAATTAGAGCTTTTAAGGCTGATTAAAAATCATTGATGTTATAAAATGATTTCTCGCTTTCACACTTCAATTCTTTTTTAACTTTATCATAACTAAATCAAGTTCGACTGGATTTTCATAAGATATTCAAATTACTTTCAATTTATTTCAATTGAAGTAACACATTTTAATAATAATCTTAAATTTAATGCAACCGCCTCATTTCAACAATTTAGAATTTTCAATTGAATTTTGTGTCTTAGAGTCCATATTTCTAAAACGAATTGTACATGTATGATACTGGGTATGAAAAAATCAAATCGTACTCAAAAATTAAATCCAAATTTACTGAATTTTACTACATTTCATAAATCATACTCAAAATCACTAGATGATACTCGGTATGGTGATTATCCTCAGATCCCATCTAGTTTGGTCAAATTGTAGTCATTGGATATCGCTTATTTTGATTAATTATCCACAAATTTAAGGATATGATTAACGATCCACCCGACATTATTAGCTTAAGATTATTGGAAGAACAACTTCTTGCAAATATTTCTTAGTTTAAATATATTTTTTGGTATAAAAAATAAAAACAACAAAAAGAAATCGAGTTACGTTGGAATTAGATTGCATCCAATTGAATCTAGTATTACTCAATTTCTAGGATCTTATTCACTCAGGCCTGTTTTGAATCGCACCCATTATTGATTTTGTTTCAACTCGCTTGATCTCATTTGATGCTTAAATATTTTACATTTTCATTCAAGTACAAACTTCGTTAAGAACTTAAATCAGTCTCACCCAATCTTAATGATTTATTAGAATTTTTTCAACGAATATCACAACCGGGGATCATATAATTATCAATTTGGTCTCTATGGAACTTTGTTTCTTCTCATATCGAATATGTGTTAGTTATATATATCGACAAATATATTTTTGATGAGGTACCAATCATGATTTAGCGTGCGGTTTTTAAGTCACACAGAGTCCAATCTGTATGGTGTTCATTCGACCAATATAAAATCAATCTTTAATCGGACGTATACAAATGCAAACACAAAAATTCATATGAATCACCAATTTTACAATCTTATACTTCCTCTATTCCTAAAAAAATAGGTTTTTTTTTTTTAATTTTTGTATCTAAAATTAATTCTTATATCTAAAATAAAGTACTTTAATTTATAATAATATGATATGAACTTTCAAAACTGCCTTTCCCTAAACTAACGATAATTATTGACAATTATGGTAATTAGATATTTTATTGAGGGTAATTTTAGAAATAATTAAAAAAAATCTCTCTCACATAGTTATCTTAAAAATTGAAATCTTTTATAGGAACCGAGAGAGTACACACGAGGGAAAACTGGGTTTTCCAAGGGAGGGAACAATGAAGTTTTGGCGCACTATTTCCCCCTAAATTCCAGTAATTTTTCTTTTCCCTCGAAACCCATACCACATCTTATCATATTCCTCCCTCTATAGTTACTCTTTTCTCTTTCCAAACTCGAACCCTCCGAGAAAACCCATTAACTGAACTTCACCACTTCCATCGTTCACCTCAAAAATATCAATAAACAAGAAGTAAACTATTTTTTCACCATAGAAAACAATACCTCTTTGAGTTGTTAATCATCCATAAAGCAAAACCTATCTGGTAATTTGATATTTTCTCTGATTGCTGGTTATATTGTTTTTCAGAGATTTTGAAGATGGAGAAAAAGATGTTGTATTGATTTATCTTTTTCCTATAATCGTACACTGATTTCGGGTGTATGAAGATCTGTGTTTCTTTATTAATTATGTGAATTATTATTTGATTGGATTCATGTAAATCGGTTCCAAAATCAATAAAATCTAGGTCTCTTTATTATTCTCATATTGTTCATGGCTGAACATAGATTTGATGATTAGAGTTTTCAGATTCTGGGTATGATTTAATTTAAATTTTGTTGCAAAATTTCTTCCCTAATTAATATTTCAAGAGATGGGTGATTTTCTCTTATTCAAAAACTCGCCGAGTACACATGCAGTGTGGTGTCATGAGGGTTTGATTATAATTAGTAGGGGTTATGCAGTGTTGAAGTACCAATTTCTTATAATCAAAAGAATAAGTTGGTTGAATTCATGTTGGGTGCAATCCGTGAATCCTCTTTTAAGAAATTATGAAGAATTCAATTCGGTGTTTTATGTTTATGTTCATGAGTTATAAACGATATTGATTGAATAGTTCTCTAGCTAACCAATTTTTTTTGGTGTCTCATGCCATTCAATTTTCACTGAAATTAGGGAAAGTCTGTCATTAGAATAAAAAAATTGATACTTAAATTTATGTGATTGCGGTGAGCGGTGAGAATTTCGGATCGGAAGTTCTTTGATTACTTGAAACTCTAGTGAGTGTTATGTTTTTTTCTTTTCATTTGGGGGTTTCCTAAGTTATGTAATTTAATTTAGTGAGTGTTTGTTTCAGGAGTTTACTTTGATGGATGCAACTGCACAAATGGTTCTAACAATGTTGAGATGAGACTCTAGGCAAGAGGCTATGGAAGCTACTTTAGAAGTAATCAATGCATTAAGACAGAGATTGCTAGTAGTCCTCATGGGGTTTGTGAAACTAAGGTGTGTGGTCTAACTCGGCGAGTTTCAAAACGTGTCTATGGGTTATTATCTTTTTTGTTGTTAGATATTAATGGCCTGTTTACAATTGACGATAACTAAGTGCCGAGCTCATCAATTTTTATGGCCAATTTATTGGTCCTCTCAATATAGCTTGTAAGTCTGCAATCAATTTGACCAATGGGTCGAGTGACAATCAGTCATTTTGTTTGAAGAACCAACAAACTGGTGACAGTTGAGGAAGGTTACCTCAGTATGGTGTTAACGCCAAGAACTAGTTTTCCTTCGTATGTTTGATTTGTAATCTCTTTTATTACTTATTCTTGTATCCAACACCTTCTTACCTTTATGTGTTGTTCATTTTAGAGGGCATCTATTGTTGGTGGAAAGCATACCGAAAATAATGAATAGCATGATTTTACTGTGTCTCATATTGAACATCATTTGTAAACTCTGCGATGCATCTTTGCAGTGGGTGACATCTTTGAAATTAATGAATCTCAATGTTGTGAGTCGTCGTGGCATTGGCCTTTTTTGTTACTCATATAGTTTGATATTTGGGTTTTATTCTCTTTTTTTAGAGATCATATGGAAGTATCAATGAGGACTAAACAATAGTCTCATTCAATTACTTTGAAGCGCCGGTGCGGTTCATGATGTGGTTAGCATTCACCTATGTCACCTCTGAGATCTAAATACAAATAATAGTCTGAGCGCTTGTCCTTCTCATGTTATGACTACAAGTCATTTTGACATAAATTGATAATTGGGATGATGGTTTTAAAATCTTTACTGAACTGTTAGGTATATATTTGTGGTTTGGGTTGATTTTCTATTGTGCCGAACCGTACTATATGCTAATTTGAGTGATTATGGTACTTGGGATTGGATGATGGTTTAATATTCATGTATTTCGATGATGTCATCTTTTCCCCTTGTATACAGTAGATAGATTTCGTGGATAGTAACCGTGTTAATGACTTTGGTTCTCTTTCTCTTTTCTTACACCTACATGTTAGAAATAAGAAATTTAAAAATATCAAGCTCATTAATAGCCTGGTGGGAAGGGATTAAACGACACCGTGCTTATCCAAATTTATTGCTCTAGGTACGTAGTTAATGCGAGAAAGAGACGATCGAGCGAGTGAAGTCCATGCATATTCTAAACATTAGCACATGTCACCGCACTTAGGAGTTGAATATGCTAAAACTAGGTGCACAATGAACCTTAGAAAACTAGGTCACTTGAGTTTGATTTTGATGGATATAAAATGATTATGTAGTGTGTCTCGCACTTAGGAGTTGAAGTGGGCATTTTATTTTTCTAGGTGAACTTTTTCTTTTCTTTTTCAGTGTTGTACTATTGTTAATGTTCATTCTCTTTTTCGATTTAGGCTCGATGACTTTTCATATGCGGGTGTGCGAAGCTTGATAGATTCGTCATTGAGACAACGGCAAGATCAATTGGGTACTTGAGGATGCATAGAAGTGCCTTGACATCATTGGGACTGCCTATCATTGCAAGCTTAAGGTCTAGTTACAACCCCCAAAGACTACTCCATAAAGAAATCGGTAATATGTATGAATCTACGTATGTGGATTTGCATTACTTTTTAAATTGACAGAGTAATCATTAGTTTGTTGAAGACTGCAGTGACTCTATGAATTTATTAGTACAACATTTGAGTTAGTTCTTGAATAAGTGAATTTATCCTTTGTGACACTCTTTTCGGTGAGTTGAATGTAATCATGTTCTAGTAGTGTAACCACTGCTTTGAACCATCATCTAAGTTACTTTCTAGATGCGAGAACTATAAACTACTCCAGTATATAATATGATGTAACAGTTCCATCAAGAAAAATATATGTTTTCCTAATTAAGCTTGTCATCAATGACCTATTTTGGATTTTGGTGTGGTCATCAGCGATGTGTATTGCGAATTGTAGGAGGAAGTAGCACAATAGAATTCCAATGTAAATGTATTATTTTCACAAAATACCCAGCTACACCTATTGTGTTGCAGTTCCCTTGCAAATCTGTCACTTGTAATGTATCCTTCTAAAGACTAGAGCCGGTATATGTTCCTCTAAAATTAAGCATACTAGGAACATTAGGCCTAGAAAAACTCATAACAACCACGGCTTGTACTTTAAAAGATGAAATTTAATGTCATAGATGATAACCATGGCTCCCAAAAAAAAAGTGGATCCGAAGCTATGGTCATATACATTGTTTTTCTTCGTGTAGCCAGATAATAATCCTCCCCCCCAAAAAAAATGTGGTGTAGCCATATGTCAATCTTTTGTCATGTTTGATAAAATGTGTCTATTTCTTAGTATATGCGTGTCTAATAAACCATATAGTATGGACACATAAACGAACCAAGGTGGCTAATTAAGTTTTCTTTCCGTCAGAGATTAATATGTGTGTCTATTGTCATCCTACACTTTTGACACATACATAATTATTTAATGTGGTCATATACGCATCTATGGCTACATGTGATAAGTTTAGGCTTAAACCCATGACCAAATGGTACATTATAGCCACAGAGCAGCTAAAACGTGGCTATAGTTTTACTTGTGACCAAGATAGCCACACATAAAACCTAAAATGTGGCTAGGCTATAAACCAAAAAACGTGACCTATGTGAAGGTTTGTACTAGTGACTTCACGATACATGATTGCACAATTTCGATGAGTATCATCGTGATAGCATGAAGGTTATGCTGCCTCTTTTCGTCGTTGCATATATCTTATGATAGTCGACTTCATTTTGCTGCTAAAATAATATTAAAATTTAAATTTTTATCAGTCACGCCGTAATAAAAGAACTACCCGGTTTCAAACGTGTCAATTAATGAATTTATAAAAGACACACAAACATGAATAACATGTATGAACAAATATGGATAAGACTACGTCAAACTTATAATAAGAAAAACTAATTTATACCAGACAAGAACAAAATAACATATACTTATAATACACCCTCGCTAACCAACACCATTTTAAAAGTTCTCTTTTGGACTAAATGGTAAAACTGACTTTCTGGCACAACATCCATATCAACACTATCTTCACCTCTCGGACCACTACCAAAAACAAGATGCCTGCCAACTCCCACCTAAACTTAGCCCTAAGAATTCACTAGATTTTGGTATTCACTATAGTTTGGCGAGGTTTGCGTCATTGACATGTGGGGCTCTACATGAACGTTACTTTCAACGCCAGATGGGACATAATAATCATACGATGTAGAGGGGTCTCCTGATGTAGAGGGGTCTCCTGCGTAATGCTTACGAAGATGTTAGGTTTCCTGCAATAATACACATGTGTTATAAGTGCTAGCAAAAGTTTGTTCTTCTTGACTTGAGGTAAAAAGGCCATCGAGATGTTTTGAAGTACGAAGTGTTAGGGGGCATTATATAGTGCTCGACGGTAAGGACTAATCATACACTACATGTTAGCTTGGAGGCACCTATAAGTCTCCGTTGCAAACTGGAATACCTCTTCCTAAAAATTATAAAAATTTTATTAACATACTTAATTAATAATTAAATAATATTTAACTGAAATTTAAAATGACTTACCTGTGAGGCATTGATATGAGATACATCGTCTTGGTTTGTTGGTGGCCTGGGGACTGGGACTAGATATTCAAACGAATCTTTGTAGAAAGGAACATCACATTGTATGTTTGAGAATTGTGTCATGGGATGTGTGGTAGGGACATATGTGTATGACTGGGATGACATGGTAGGAGGTGGGTATTGGGGCATCAAACTCTGAGGTACACCGATGTGTCCCACTCCGAGATCATCACGTGTGTTTATGTGAGTTTTTACTTTCCTTAGAGCTCTGACGATATTAGTTTTCTAGAACCGGGAATACAACTCTTCCGGGACAACATGAAAGTGGTAACTAAGCTCAATCCAAACTAGGGGGTCGCAAGGGATACTTATTTCCCCTACCACCTGCCTCATACATCTCTCATCCAGATATTAATAAACTCTAGTTCCCTTACCAACATCCTTGAAAACAATTCTCCTCTTAGACATCTGAAGTGTTGTTTGAAATTCTTCAGTGTATTGGTGTACACTATCCTTAAACCAGTGGTCCCAATAACCACATCTCTCATACTCATATTTATTGGGACGCGTGCATCCATAACTGAGTGTTTGTGGAGATCTTTCTGCCCCCTACCCACGAAGGTTCGACTCATGAAATAGATAGATTGCAAGGTGAGGATCTAGTTGGTCATCTCTTAAGTTTTCCATCAACACCGGATGATATTTACGGAAATAAAAATAATTACCAAAATTCTATGATCATCCACATCCCACCTATATATGTACAGTTGCACGAATTACCCAAAGCGAGAGTACCCCAATCATAAGACCCAACCTCATCTAAATCATCCAATACCAGACACCAACGTTTGTCTTTCTCATTTGCATACTGCAAATAGAAAAGCTCTGGTACACCAAAGCAAAAACATTATAGTCTATTCCTCGGCAACCTGGGTGTTGTTAACCGGAGACGTAATGCTTTGTGTGTAGTTAGCCAAGTGAGAGATACGTATGTTACTTGCCTTTGAATCATATTCTTCATATTTTATCTCCTGTTTTTTTTTTTTTTTAAAACCAAATGACCTAACAAACCCCGGAAATACTTATCCTCCAGAGCTTCATAATCTTTTGACGTGAATATGTCATTGGGTAGTTATGGGATTGGCTTACCTCCTCCGATTGGAACAACGGTCAATCAAAATAAACCAAGAGGGGTCAAACCTATCTCAAACTCACGGAAGTGAAAGGTTTTAGTCTTCTTACAACAACTCTCACATATAGCTTCACATAAACCATTATCCACATACCTAAAATTAAATTGAAATACCAAAGAAAAACCACACATCTGAAGAAGGAGCAATGCCCGAGGGTTGTCCTTAACCACTATTTTGTGTAACTTATTCACCATAGACCAACTACTCCTAAATTTAAAGTCTCTTTTATTTAAGACCTCACATTTATGTTCTATCTGCCCGTTTCTTTGGGATATTTCGGATAACCTCTGAAACCTAGACCAATCGATATCCTCCATTATCTATTCAAGCAAACATTAAGTGAAGAACAATCAACATTTGAATAACAAACAAACAAAATAATATATGAATTCCCACAAAAAAAAAATCATATTAGGGTATGCACAATGCTCCATTGAAAACTCTCAAACAAAATCATATTAACAACATCAATTTCACCCATATAATCATTAACACATCAGCTTATCAAGAGTTAAACTACTTTTGAAAAGGAAAATGACAGAATATGCCTCATGGCCAGACAATGGAAAATAAAACCACCTGAAATGGAGACCAAAAAAAACTACCATCAACAACACAAGTTTTTTCTGCGACATTTACAAATGGATTTCACAAACATAAAACAGGTTTCCCCGATCTAAGAGAGAATTATTGCCAAAATCTCTCCCACCTAGAACGCCTATAAGTAGGTATCTATTGAAAATCAAATAAACTGGAAAATGTGTAAGATGGGACGAAAATACTCAAGCACGGTAAATACAAACACCAATTAATAGTAACCTCAATTCAGATCTGACTTTGTTCCCTCAAAAGGAAAGACGATAATTTCCTCTCACCTAATTTAGTGCTCTGTTCAAGACATATCACCATACAACAATAACTCTTAACCAGGACCAAACTAATAATTTACAAAACAAATACAATTTCCTTTCCCAATCACAAATACATACAACAAAAGAAACTATAAACTGCGCCTACAGAAAAATCACAAGAATAAATTATCACTAGAATGTTTGAGCAATACACGGCAGAAAAATCACAAGAATAAACTATCACTAGAATGTTTGAGCAATACACAATGAGACAAACACATTGAACATATCAAAGAAGTAGATACCAGGACATTACCTTTGATAGAGTAGTAACAACCTCTCTTTCACTGAGAGGAGAAAGAGAAGGAGAACAGGAAAGAGAACTAGGCTCACTCTTCCCAGTACTAGAGTCCTACAATGAGATAGGTAGGGTCATTATAAAAGATACCAGAAAAATTAGATTGAAAGTGAAAAACTAGTGATAGAAAATAAAAAACTCTAAAAAGAGACCATCTTAAACAAATTAAGAACATCTTAATCAGGAGACAAACTACTCTTAAAAGAGAAACTACCTTGAACACCTTAACAAGCATAAAAAATACCCAAAACATACATTAGGACTGGATTAAAACCCAAATTAGATCAGATGAGAAACAACAAAACAAAAAAGATAAACTGCTCAAGATACCTGGTGTAGATCTCCAGGAGCTTCATACCCTTGATGACTTCCATCACGGATTTTCAAATCCAGTGAGGGATAAAGCTCTGATACAGATAAAATACATAATCAAGTTAGTAGAGAAATATAAATATTAAAATAGGATCCAAAAATTGGGCAGCATTAAGGTTTAACATAAGATGCATTTACCTCTTAGAACTCGATGGATTTTCAAGATTATCAGCCAGTATTGATTGTAACTGTAACAAAAAAAAATTAACAATCTAAGTGAAAAATTATTCAAAGAAATAAGAACAACGAAAATGTAAACAAAGGAGAAGATCTATAAAAAATAATATAGAAGAATATTACCTTTGTTCTTTCTTTAAAAAAAAGGCAGCGATTAAAAACACTTCAAAAATGAAAATTTTTCTTACCGCTTTTCTTATATATTGAGGATTCTAGGGTTTCTGTGAGATGAAACCTAAAACCCATATCTGACGGATAACATTGATTACATCCAAAGGTCCTAGTAAATCTAAAATCTTCAATCTTCCAAGGGGCGGAGACAAAAAAAAAACTAAATTCGGGGGCTTAAGGCGGATAAACGATCATTTTCGAGGACCAAGAGCATTAAGAACGCTTGTTAAGTTACTAAAAGATAGAGAGATATACCGTGACTCACACATCAGGATTTGAGTTAACACCATTAACAACAAAGAAAAATTCCTATCATAATTATCAACCAAAGAATTAATTATAAATAACTGATACAAAATTCTTCTGAAAAGATCAAGAAGAAATCACTTTTAATGAAATAGGAACCAAAGTATAAAAGATTTAGATTATTGAGTAGAGGAACTTTAATTGTGTATTTCACTAATAAAATTAAACCCAATTAACTAATAAAATTTCTTGTGGAAACGTTCTATAAAATCAAAAACAACGTCTTAATCATGAACCAAGATCACCTTTTTTTTTCTTTTTCTTTGGGCGGAAAAGCAAAGCAGAAAAAAAAAAACTAGGGTTAGATCTGAAATAATCTTTGTGAGAAAATACTATCATCGTAAGAAGATCTTCTTAATCAAGAACCACAATTAGATTAATCTTTGAGAGAAGGTAGTAGTATCATCTTAAGAAGATCTTAATCAACAACCACAAAGAGCTTCTGACAGAAGCGGCGCTCAGTAGTGACTTCGAGGAGAAAAAAAGAGAAAAAGAAAAATAAAAACTAGGGTTAGATATCAAAACAAGATTTATTTTAGTTTATATATTGTGGAAGTCCACCGTAATTATCGCCCTGGCGTGTTTGACTAAATTATTCCACTAATATGGACGGTGAATATTTCAAAATCTTTATAACTAAAACACGGTGGACGGCTCTTATCTAGGGAGCAAGTTACCATAAATTACATGAAATTATATATAGTACTCTTTTCACCGATTTCACGGACACGCACGAAGATGCTTATCTCATTCTTTTTCTTTCTCTCTGTGTCACAAAAAAAGATACTCCAAGTTTTCTCTCTCTTACGTATATATACGACAATTTACTAGGTAAACTGTGAAACCTGCGGCAAAATGGACTACCCCTTTTCAGCCAGGCTAAATTGGGGCATATGCCACTTAATTGGGGCCTATGGATTTTTTCATCCACCCCATAAACAAATGATAAGGGGTGTCTAAATTTGATGAGACTACACCATTTTATCCTCTATCAAATATTAATACTACTAATTTGTCCCCATCAAATCCTAATCATAAAATTAAAATCAAAATCATAAAATTAAAAACTAAAATCAAAAATCAAATTCATTTCCATCTCCACTTGAACTGATTCTTCTTCTTTTCTTCTTCTCAACCCAATCCTATAAACTAGGTTTTAGTAACATAAAATTGCTCAAAAATTGAAAATTTTGAAATCAAATTTTTCCTGGTTTATTAGAATCGGTTAACGTTAATGTATATGTAATCCGATTACAAATAAAATCGGTTAACCTCCGTGGTGGTCAGGGTGGATTTTAGTTCTTTGTTATTTCGTTAAGTTCTAAATTTTGAGACCTCTTTTAAAACTAAGGTACTTTGTTATTAGCTTATGCATTGCATAGTCTGTGTGTTGGAACTTTTTTGTTGTGCTTTCTTGTTTAGCTTTCGGAAAACAACAACTTTAGTTGAAGGCTATGTCTTTAGTTGTGCTTTCTCTAAGTAGCATGAAAATACTATATGCCTTCCAACTTCCAAGAAAGAAATATCAATATTCTTACCTTTTGTTTTTAAGTTTGAAATGTATATATTGTGAGAAACCAGAGTTCCACTAAACAAACCATGATGCAAAACACGTAGCCATTCTTATCTTGCTTCACCTTATACGTGTGGTGGATAAAATGCAAAATATTTTAGGATGGGACGTATTATAAACATGTGTTTTTCATAAATATATTGACCATATCTAGGTTACCAATGTTTATTTTACGTCATCCAAACATGTTTAGCTCTTGTAATTAAAGAAGCTTGATGGTTTGTCTATTCCATATATTAAAAAATATCCTTCCTCCTTTTCACTATTTTTCTGCATTTTTGTATTCCATAACATGTCATCGCGCATGAAGCTCTACCAACAAAACGATACAATCTTTTTTACCAAAAATAATTTCTTTTTGATTATATAATTATTATTATGTTTTCATTTTCTACTAGTTATATAATCAAATGATTTGATTCCATAATGATCAAATCATATATTTTTATTCAACTTTATCCCGGTCCATATCTGCCTTTTCTCGGTTTATATTTACTATATGATTAATGACAAAAAAGAAAAGAAAAGAAAATGAACAACGTGTTTCTTTTCACGTCGTTATTTAATTTTGACGTATTCTTGGGATGCTTTTCTTTTGTTATTTCTCATCGTATGATGTTAATGAGTTAACAAAACGAGATATCCTTATTCAAACAAACAATGATCACTTTTTGGAACTCAAGAAAGTTCAAACCCGGCCACATGATATATCTATACTTTCACTAATTTGAAAGTCTACTAAGGTATTGAAAAGAGTTACATGTTTAAAACATTTTTTTTCTTGAATTAATGTATGTTCAGTACAACCATGCATATGTTTTCACAATTCTTAATGTGACTAGACCGTTTGTCGACCTTTCTACAAGTATGTTTAGAAAGATGAACAACTTATTGATTCCAGAAAAATAATTATATGCAAGGAGTAACAGAAAGACCATTTTAAGTCTCCAATCTTCAAAGTAAGCGTTATAAACAACTTGATTCCACTATTTATCAACACACACCAAACGGAGTCTATTAATCTTGATGTGTCAATAGATCTAGAATCAACTAAATATGTTCTTGTTAATTCCTCAAATAAATTTGAGTGCACTTGTATCAAAAGTAAGGTGACCAGGGAATAAACAAGTTTGTGTTAGAGCATTTCTCAATCGAACTCGCAAGTGTTTCTATCTCAATCTTGTTATCAAATTCATTTGATCAAAATTATATCTTGATTTCTAGTCTACCACGTAGTCATGTCTCGGTTGAGGATATAAGTGTGTAGTTGAGCATCGAACTTCACCACGTTCACCATTTGAAGTAGAAGATCAACTGAATACTTTGGATTGGAGATCAACTGAAAAACTCTGGAGAACTTCGTCGACAAAAGGTATGCGAAGAATGAACCATATATTCACTCGGATATATCTATTCTATCTAAAATGAGACTAAGTCGTATGACTAAGTAGACTTTAAATTATTGCACAATAAAAATTTCGAAATTTGTGTTTATTCCAAATATATTTCTCGAAATATGAGTTAAGTTATATGTCATTCGAAATAAAAAGAATAAGAAGTAACTTCCTTATTTCATCATTTTCTGGAATGATAAATATTAATAGATGATCTGCAAACTGTAAGTGAGAAATGCACAAACTTCCAAGAATCACTTGAAAAACTACCATCAACAACACAAGTTTTTTCGCGACATTTACAAATGGATTTCACAAACATAAAACAGTTTCCCCGATCTAAGAGAGAATTATTTCCAAAATCTCTCCCACCTAGAACGCCTATAAGTAGGTATCTATTGAAAATCAAATAAACTGGAAATGTGTAAGATGGGACGAAAATCCTCAAGCACGGTAAATACAAACATCAATTTACGGTAACCCCGTGAAAGACGATAATTTCCTCTCACCTAATTTAGTGCTCTTTTCAAGACATATCACCATACAACAATATCTTTTAACCAGGAGCAAACTAAGAATTTACAAAACAAATACAATTTCCTTTCCCAATCACAAATAAATACAACAAAAGAAACTATAAACTGCGCCTACGGAAAAATCACAAGAATAAACTATCACTAGAATGTTTGAGCAATACACGACAAAAAAATCACAAGAATAAAATATCTCTAGAATGTTTGAGCAATACACAATGAGACAAACACATTGAACGAGATCAAAGTAGATACCGGGACATTACCTTTGATAGAGCAATAGCGACCTCTCTTTCACTGAGAGGAGAAAGAGAAGGAGAACAGGAAAGAAAACTAGACTCACTCTTCCCAGTACTAGAGACCTACAATGAGATAGGTAGGGTCATTATAAAAGATACCAGACAAATTAGATTGAAAGTGAAAACCTAGTGATAGAAAATAAAAACTCTAAATAGAGACCATCTTAAACAAATTAAGAACAGCTTAATCAGGAGACAAACTACTCTAAAAAGAGAAACTACCTTGAACACCTTAACAAGCATAAAAAAATACCCAAAACATACATTAGGACTGGATTAAAACCCAAATTAGATCAGATGAGAAACAACAAAACAAAAAAGATAAACTGCTCAAGATACCTGGTGTAGATCTCCAGGAGCTTCATACCCTTGATGACTTCCATCTGGATTTTCAAATCCAGTGAGGGATAAAGCTCTGATAAAGATAAAATACACAATCAAGTTAGTAGAGAAATATAAATATTAAAATAGGATCCAAAAAATAGGCAGCATTAAAGTTTAACATAAGATGCATTTACCTCTTAGAACTTGATGGATTTTCAAGATTATCAGCCATTATTGATTTTAACTATAACAAAAAAAAATTAACAATCTAAGTGAAAAATTATTCAAAGAAATAAGAACAACGAAAATGTAAACAAAGGAGAAGATCTATAAAAACAATAGAAGAATATTACCTTTGTTCTTTCTTTCAAAAAAAAGCGACTAAAAACACTTCACAAATGAAAATTTTTCTTACCGCTTTACTTATATATTGAGGATTCTAGGGTTTCTGTGAGATGAAACCTAAAACCCATATCTGACGGATAACATCGATTACATCCAAAGGTCCTGGTAAATCTAAAATCTGCAATCTTCCAAGGGGCGGAGACAAAAAAAAAACTAAATTCGGGGGCTTAAGGCGAGCATTAACAACGCTTGTTAAGTTACTAAAAGATAGAGAGATATACCGTGACTCACACATCAGGATTTGAGTTAACACCATTAACAACAAAGAAAAATTCCTATCATAATTATCAACCAAAGAATTAATTATAAAGAATTGATACAAAATTCTTCTGAAAAGATCAAGAAGAAATCACTTTTACTGAAATAGGAACCAAAATATAAAAGATTTAGATTATTGAGTAGAGGAACTTTAATTGTGTAATTCACTAATAAAATTAAACCCAATTAACTAATAAAATTTCTTGTGGAAACGTTCTATAAAATCAAAAACAACGTCTTAATCATGAACCAAGATAACCTTTTTTTTTCTTTGGGCGGAAAAGCAAAGCAGAAAAAAAAAACTAGTGTTAGATCTGAAATAATCTTTGTGAGAAAATACTATCATCGTAAGAAGAATATCTTCTTAATCAAGAACCAAAATTAGATTAATCTTTGAGAGAAGGTAGTAGTATCATCTTAAGAAGATCTTAATCAACAACCACAAAGAGCTTCTGACAGAAGCGGCGCTCAGTAGTAACGTCGAGAAGAAAAAAAGAGAAAAGAAAAATAAAAACTAGGGTTAGATATCAAAACAAGATTTATTTTAGTTTATATATTGTGGCAGTCCACCGTAATTATCGCCCTGGCGTGTTTGACTAAAATATTCCCCTAATATGGACGGTGAATATTTCAAAATCTTTATAACTAAAAAACGATGGACGGCTCTTATCTAGGGAGCAAGTTACCAAAAATTACATGAAATTATATATAGTACTCTTTGCACCGATTTCACGGACACGCACGAAGATGCTTATCTCATTCTTTTTCTTTCTCTCTGTGTCACAAAACAAAGATACTCCGAGTTTTCTCTCTCTCACGTATATATACGGCAATTTACTAGGTAAACTGTGAAACCTGCGGCACAATGGACTACCCCTTTTCAGCCAGGCTAAATTGGGGCATATGCCACTTAATTGGGGCCTATGGATTTTTTCATCCACCCCATATACAAATGATAAGGGGTGTCTAAATTTGATGAAACTACACCATTTTATCCTCTATCAAATATTAATACTACTAATTTGTCCCCATCAAATCCTAATCATAAAATTAAAAACTAAAATCAAAATCATAAAATTAAAAACTAAAATCAAAAATCAAATTCATTTCCATCTCCACTTCAACTGATTCTTATTCTTTTCTTCTTCTCAACCCAATCCTATAAACTAGGTTTTAGTAACATAAAATTGCTCAAAATTGAAAATTTTGAAATCAAATTTTTCCTGGTTTATTAGAATCGGTTAACGTTAATGTATATGTGATCCGATTACAAATAAAATCGGTTAACCTCCGTGGTGGTCA
>JAJJWW010014255.1:0-46696 GCA_023531295.1 Papaver armeniacum
TGGATCTAAAACTTAGCTTCAGTTACACACAAAACGAAATGTTCAACTTCGGGGTTTTGCGAACCGCGAGCTCAAACATTAACATTTGTTGGTCTCAACATGAGTCAACCAAATAATGGCTATCCATGACTCGCTCTCATATCAAACCGTATTCTTCTCTTTACCATAACTAGTTCAAAATGACTCAAAACGTAACTAGCTAGTGAGTTGTTCTAATTGCTTAGATCTCATGTAACTGGCACACAAGACAATCAAGCATAAAAACGCGCTTTTTGATTCACTCGATCGGCTCATGAACCTTTTTAGCCACGTTTGCCAGAAAAAGCATTCCTTAGTTTATATAAAATGACAGTTCATAAGAACAACCGTCTTAGATATAATCCTGACCTCAAGCCCGCTGATCTGGCCCGCGAACTTGTGTCTCAAGAAGGAGCACATTAAACCCGCAGCAGTAAATTCGTGTCTGATGAACTTCCGCCTAGCCGCGACTTGGCTTGCGCGACTTCTCCATTTCTCTTGACCAACAAAGTTCGGGAACTTTGGTTCAAGTGAATAAGGACTTATACATATATGTGTTTCCACAACAATGCTTATATCCTACCAATGGTTATAGGTAATCTAAACTCTCATTTCAAGTTCATTGAAACATTCTCAGAGGAACATTATATAGCCGCTATTCAAGGCACTCATTTTTCGCCGAGCAATTTCCAAAGCGATTGAAACATAACATGACATTTCACTACTAGGTAAAGATGAATTCTGCAACGAATGGCGTTACTCAACACATATTTCGAGAAATAGATAGGCGGTAGTTAAACTCAGGCTCAAAATAGAAATGTGTATAATGAAAGTCTATACGTCAAAACGATTTTTTCTCAAGAGTAGGAGATAGAGTAAATAGACTTTGAGGACAGATAAGTCTCAAGTCTCCACACACCTTTAGCCGATGAAGTCTCCACCTAGCCTCTGAGTACGTCCTTCGTCTTGTATGGATGATTGCCATGGAGTTCTTGAGCTCAACTACACTTTCTATCCTAGTCCCGAGACCTTAGCTACATGAGGCTAGAAATCAAGACTTATAGTCTTGACTCACTAACATTGACAAACATGCCTGAGATAGCAACGCATGCTAGTTCTGACTTAGCAATGCTCTAACAATCTCCCCTTGTCAATTTTAGTGGCGAAACTATTAATACATATGAAATACAAAAATAAATAAATTAACTTCTTGTAGCTCCTATTCCACATGTCTAATCTTCAACATTACTCAAATCTTCTGCCACTTCCAAGTACTCCAATGATCCCAACAGGTTGTGTAAGTTTAGATCATCGCTGCTGAAAATCCGTAGCTATAACAACAAGAAAACAAGAGTTCTCAATCATTACAGCTATACAGTAGTATCATTATCATATACACAGATGTTCAAATTGTATCACAACTTCAACAATAAATACCATGGGTGATATGTATCACTCCCCTTAGTCAATACTCCATCTCACATGGAAACCACTCCTCTCACATAATGATCCGAAAACCATATGTATTTGTAGTGAACTCATATATTAATCTCTCCTCTTTGTCAATAAAATTGCAAAGGTATAAGAACGGATCCTGAATGAAATTTCCAAAGAGACATTTCATGACCCAAAAGAAAGAAACACACATCATCTTATTTAGATGCAATCATAAAGCCAAGCTAAATGCATTCATCAAGGAGTTTTAAAGACACAAGATAACCCCTATAATATTCCATAGTCCAGACTCCCACAAAGATATGGGTAATTAAGCGCAAGTTCAAAAGAATCCTCCCATGATATGCCATTCTCGAAAGAACAACAGAGCGACTTCAATTTCGGGAAAAAGCAAGGATTTCTTTGGACATAACAAATGCATATACAAGTATGAATTTGAATCCGTAACACTCAATTAAATTAACCTATATGAGAACCCATGATTAATTTAATCAAATACACAATCAAACTAATCACAAAGAGTAATCAATTTAATTCGGCCATACTCAGTATAGAGAGAATCTATGGAGCAAATGACTAAGTTAATCATGAAAATAACAACCTAATCAAAAAGTGCCTCAAACATAAGAAAACTTATGAGTCATGCAACTAAATAACCAAACAAGATGATTAATTTAGTTCAATATGCCTGTATACAAAGTAATTTTATGGAACAACAAGCAAAGCTAACCATGAAAATAATCAACTTTGATTGTTTTAGTGCTCAAATATAAGATACACATAGACCTCACAAAGCATACAGCAAAAAAATATGGATCAGTGAAGATCAATTATCATGGGAATACATAAGATTCATCTCTATTTTCCATCACTAATCTGCAACTATGACATACAATAGACATAATCCTTGAAAAACAAAAAGATTTTGAACTCTATCTTCCCATCAATAATTACAATATAGGCTTAATTTTTGTATTTAGTCAAAAGTCCATTCATCTCTTTATCAACATAAGAATATCGTACTTATGAAAGACTTTACTTTTGACAAGATATGGACAATCACAGTTCTGACGCAACACATATCCCATAACAATTGCAATATATAAAAACTCATAAAGATTAATGATCGTAAAAACCATCTTCCAAACAATTTTAGAATTTAAACACAATAACTCTAAAATCATGAAGATGAAAATGTCTGGACATAGCACATATGTGTGATGCGCAATAATGGCGGTATCTCAAACCTAGTAATCCTTCTCAAAAACAAGAATAAACTCATAAGAAGTTTCCTAGGCATCAATACAAACTCATAATGCAGCATATAAGATGATTTGTCCCAGAGGTATGTAGAACTAATCTTTTGCGCTTGATTTATACTCAAGAATAGCTACCAAAGGCGATAGAAAGATTTTCTTAACTGTAAGAAGAAATATACAAAGTCATTAATTATCATAGCACCATAGTTCACAAAGGATGATTGTGAATATCTAAGAATCCCATAAGAATGCGCATAACCGCCATATCTTGAACTCCTTCTTTGATCTACAAACAATATTCTTGTAAAAGCTTACAAATTAGCTTAGAAGAGTATTGCTCCAAGAATCCAAGTGCCCAAGTCCAAGACAGTAGTGGGAACAAGTGCAAATGTAAATGGACGAAACACCCAAACACAAGAGAGACTGGACAAATACTCAATCTTAACTCATCCAAATCCAATGTTTCATCTCATTTTGAAGAGTAATTCAAAGAGAAAGAGAATGCAAAAAGAATTAGGTCATTCCGAAGCTCTGGATAAATGGGTTATTACGCCTAAACAAGTTTACCGCACATTGACGTTAAGCGTGCGATAATCGGTTTGTAAAATGAATTTTCAAGTCCGCGAACTTAAACCCTGGATTTTTGAACTTGAAAGATGCTATGGACACACTGCAGAGAGGTACCATGTAGTCCAAACATCCTACACATAATCCATGTGCCCTGACCTCCCAGTGCTCTCACCGCATACATCATGCAGGGCATTTCTTGGCCAGGATGTGCACTCAGCAACACAACTGTTGTGCTGGAGTGAACAAATGTCTTGCTCACCAGCAAGTGACCTTTGGACTATCGTGAAAGAGATCGCTTTAGAATCTTTGCAGATCCAATTCGCATTCTTTTCCAAAAAACTTGCTAAGTCTCCAACATCATGGATACCGCTTTCCATGTGCTGGGAATTTTCCTAAGATCATTCCTTTTCGTAACCCAAAGCATCATTGAATTTCTTGGCATCCACTCTCTGAGTAGCGTTTAGGAGTCAATCTAGAACCCCTTCTTCCATAATATTTTCTCAGAATTCCCGGAAGAGAATTGACTGACTATTCTTTCTGCGTGTTGACTGTTCTCCAATTGGGGAGACATCGGATCGTGTCTGTTTCGTATGTACGGGTTATCCTTTGATAACCATTACGATTGTGTGTGGATTCGGGGATGACGCTTATAGGCAAAAATCAGGGCTTAATCACAACGACCGATTCCTTTGCCGGAAAGGCCTGGTACACCACAACTCGTGAACGCTGGTAAGGGGATTGGTCTTAACATAAGGATCTTGGCTTCACAACTTCTCGTGGATGCCCAAACAAGAACATCATGAAGTTTCTCATTCCTTATACGCTTGAACGAGATCTCCTTTCCAGGTGAGCCTTTATTTCCGTAATAGCATGGCAAACATATGGAATGTTTCTACCTCGATCTCAAGGTGGCTGCCGACTTCTGGAGGTTGACATACTTTATCTTGGAACCTTAACCGTCATGGAGCGTGTATTCACTTGCCACATGGGTGAAATCCCTTTGTTGAGGGGGAAGAATCACTAGCCTCCCGACAAATTTTACCTCTTTCGCTACATACTTGGAGCATCTATCTCTTTTATAGCCCAATCCTCGTGTATCACTAAGGATGATTTCCTTTCAGTTCCTAGCATAGTGGGTTAACGGTTTGAACCAGTATCGAACTTGTTCAAGTCATCTTCCAACATCTTGATTTTACTCAAGGTCAATAACAATCTAAATTTCAAGGCGCTTTTCTTTCCGTGCGTAAAGCGCGCTCTCTCCTGGTCATCAAAACTTGGCTTGAGAGTTAACCTTCCTTCCACTTCTGGGCCTGCAAGTTCTCTTCCAACAAGAAGTACTTTGATAAAGATTATTCACATCTCGGCCGTACTTCACACGTAGGTTTTCCCGAGAGTCCTCGAGGATCGGTCTGCTAGCAGGGACGATTCGGGGCCAAAGCCACCCAGCGCAGACATCTTCCCCAATTTCTTTGCCTGCTCGAGCAGAGAGTGGAGTCGTAAGAGGGTGAGACATGAGAAGTAGTGAATCTTCTTCATATTCCACGGACCCAAAAACTCGGGTTAACATACCTCGAGATTCCCATCAAGATCTCATGAACTATCCCAATCACCTCATCAAAGTTCATCCAACTCTGCTCTTCTAGGAGAGCTTTCCCAATCTGGGCCACTTAGCACTCAAGAGGAAATGTTCTGGATACTCGATTTCTTAGTATGTGATGGCGGCCCTCTCAAAGTAATCAAGCTTTTAATCTATCCTGCACCTTTCGAACTGGCACGTTATTTCAGAGATAGACTCGGCCCATAATCAGTACTCGCTACACACACGTGACTCTTATAAGGTCTCACAACGTAAGGTTTGCTCCTCGCTTCTCGATACTTCAACCGAACGGGGTCCAACAAACTACACCCAACAACCCGGTTAGCACTCATGATGTGACAGTCTCCAATATACTTCTGCAGGAATCAAATCTAGACGTAGCTTGACTCAATCTGTGAGCATAAAGAAGTGGACATTAAAAGAGTTTATATCTCAATCTCTTGATTTGTTCTCATACTCCAAGCAAATAGAATCATGCGCTTTCTTTTATCAAAGAGTAGAGAACTTGGAAGGCATCAATTAGACTAATCATTCAAGTGTCAATCAATTTAAACCAACAAACCCAACCGGGTCGAGACATTCTAATTGATTGATCAACGCATAACCTCGCGGATATTTCAATTTATATAAACAAACATAATGCGAATAGAAATAACACAGTGACATACCGCACCTTGTTAACGAGGAAACTACAAATGCAATGCAGAAAACCCCGATACCTAGCCCGCCATTGAACATCATTGAGTCGATAAAGCCACTACAGACTTCAGCCTACTCTCAATTAACTTCACTGACTCTAGTTGAACCTCAATCAATCTCACACCGATCCAAGGTACGTCTCATGCTCCGTACGCTCCCGATCCCTGTGCACAGATGCTATGCACTGATTCCTAGCCGATCTCACCCCACAAATCTGAGAGTGCCATACGACCTCCAAAGTAGTGATTGTAATTTCTTTAGCTCTTTTCATTTTTATCTTGTAAACATTCAAGGAATTAATAATAAAAATCATAGTTGTTCATCTTCAATGGCTTAGTTGTGTGGATTCTTGTGAGGGTGTAGTGTAGGATTTCCTGCAACTACAATAGGTCAAATCACTGGAAGAGAATCTAAAAGATTCAATACTAGATCTAAAATTATCAGTATGTTGAGGGCATGTAAAGAACATCGTGATACACGTAGTGCAGGCTATAAAGGAATAAGAACGCTCCAAGTGCTAGTAAGATCGGTTTTTATGTGCTAATAACCAATTTCCTAAGTGAAAATTTCAACTTGATATCAAAAGTGAAACACTACCTTCATTAAGCGAGTTTAAAAACAAAAATTGTCAATCTTCAAAAACACATGAAGCAGTCACAAGCATTCCTTAGCTGTTATTGTGCGGAAACAAAGGTCTATGAAAGGAGATGTCGTTTCGATTGCGGAATGAAAAACTACATAACATTCTTATGGATGTCTAAAGAAGTAATCAAACATGCTTCTCATTATCTGGTGTTAAAAGTCAGTTCTCTGATCAAAAAGTATTGTGATGATCAATTCTTGGTTGTAAACATAACACAAATTAAATTTACAATCGTAAAGGAAGAATGTTATATAGATTGTGACAAAATGAACAACTCTGTGAAGAGAAAAGTCATCGAGAAGAGAAAAACGTCAAACTCCTCTTCTCTCACTAAGAAAGTCTTGAATATAAAGTCATACATTCCGAATACATTCACATTAATAATCGTATCTCGGAGCTCAATACTAGTATCAATAGACTCAATGCGGTATTAAGAAGGCGAGAAAAAGCACTATCGGGTAATACTTGTTCTTCTCTTATTAATTCTCTTGAGGAATCTTGTGACTTTTAAATTAATAGGTCAAAGAAAAAAAAGGAAAATATCGATACCCTTGATGAGCTATCGCTCGTCAAACCACAACATGACTATCTTCTATGTGTGTCCTCTCTAAGGCCGTGTGAGGATGCGCATAATTCCATAAAGCGAGTTTCTTCTTGTCTAAGTAATCTGCATGTTGTATTTTTGGTTTATTAATTATATGATCCTTATCATAGTTGAGCACTAACTCCGGTCAATTGTTACACTATGTAACATAAGTGATCAATGATTCTTGAGAAAAATTCTTTGTTTTCTTTGAAAACACATTTTGCTCTTCTAATGTGATTGATTTATTGACCATCAACTATTGTCTTGTGCTCTTTTTGAGCTAAGATTTTCTGTCATTGGTTTAGAAATTGTCTTGATTCTTTTCATAACCTTCTTCTAAAAATAGGCTACTTTGACCTCTTGGTTTTGAACTTGGTTCATAACCACGTAAGCGTCTTTGACCCGTTCTTTTGAACAAAAACGAGCAACCCTGGTTTCCTGAAAAACTCATATATATATATATATATATCATGAACTTCTTCCTACGATATATACTTGTTAGTAACGTCAAAGATTTCTTCTCAGAGATTTTGGTGTGCACAATGGATGGATGCAAAGGAATACAATGTTGAAGGAGGCAATGTTATTGAGGTTTCACGAAAATCCTCTCTCCATAACTCCTTTCATGTACGGTTTATCATGAAAACGATCTTCGATTCAGATGTCGTCTCAATTGGTTGGAAATCTTCTTAGAGATTTTGAGGTTGTTTGAGGTCAACTGAAATTGCAACAAATAATCTTGTTTTTCCCGAAATCGGGCCGAAGAAGTCAACCTGATGAACTTGCTTGTGTTAGATTTAAGTGGTTCTTGATTATGTCTAAAGATTTTTGTTTTGTATAGGAAACTTCTTATGAGAATTTATTCTTGTGTTTTAAGAAGGATAACTAGGGTTTGGAATAACAATTATTGTGATTACATAGCTATTGCCAACGTATTTCATCTTGCAATGTTTTTAGATTTATTTATTTAAATTCTAAAGTTTATTTGGAAGATGATTTTGATATTAATTTTTATTGGTTTTATATTGCAAAAATAATTTTATGGGATATGTGTGTTTACGTCCGTGAACTATGATTGTCCCATATATGTCAAAAGTTAAGTCTATTATATGTCTTTATGCAAATATTGATGGAAAATAGAATGAACTTTTGATGGCAAAGATTAAGTCTATGGTATCATTATGCAAATATTGATGAAAATAAAATGAATCTTTGTATATTCTGCGATATTGATCTTTCCCCATCACTTCTATGTGATGTCTTTGTCCGTGACTCCGTAAGTTCTCTTATGTTGAGCATTCGATTAAATTAATCATGGGTTCTCTCGAGGTTAATTTAATTGAGTTTTCCTGGATACAAATTCATGTTTCATGTAATTTTTTTATGTCAAAAAATCCTTCTTTTCTTGTAAAAGTTAGGTCAGCTCTTGTTGTTCTTTCGGGAATGACATTTTTATGGGGAAGTTCTTAATTGTTGTGCTTAATTGCCAAATCTTTGTGGGGAGTCTTGTTTGTGGAATATTGTAGGAGTTATCTTGTATCTTTATAAACTCCTTGATGAATACACTAAGTTTCGACTATGTGAAATCATCGAAACAAAGTTGATATGTTCTCTTTTAGTCATGAAGTATCTCCATGAGAATTTCATTATGATCCATTAGTTTTCGTACCTTTGCCAATATATATTGACAAAAAGGGAGAATTATGTATAATTCACTACAAATACATATGGTTTCTGGATCATTATGTAAGGGAGTGGTTTCATTGCGTGATGAAGTATTGACTAAGGGGGAGTGATACATATCACCATAGTATTATTGTCAAAGTTGTGATACAATTGAACTTTGATGTTGTGTAATATCTATGACACCGTATAACAATGATTGAGAACTTGATTTTTCTTATTGTTATAGCTACGGATCTTCAACAACTATGATGCTAAGTAGCTACAAAGTTTATTTATTTTGTAATCCATATGTATTGATAGTTTTGTCACTAAAATTGACAAAGGGGGGATATTGTTAGGGCACTTGCTCGTTCAACTTCAAGCGTTGCTATCTCAAGCTTGTTTGTCAAGTTTAGTTTCCAAAACTATAAGTCTTGATTTCTAGTCTACTTATAGTTAAGTCTCGGATTAGGATAGAATGTGTAGTTGAGCTTTAGACTTCACGACGTTCATCGATTGAAGACGAAGAACTACTAAGGGGATCTGTGGAACTTCATCAACAAAAAGGTATGTGGAGACTTGAACTACATCTATCACTCAAAAGTCTATTTCTACTCTATCTCCTATTTGAGGCTATTGATGGTGGTTTTTAATTCAGGGTGGCTAAAATTTAAAAACCAGTTGTTTGTAGGTGAAAATGGTTTACTGTGATTTCGGTAATTTCGGTGTGTGGGGAGGAAACGAATTTAAACCCTAAACAATGTCTTTAAGGAGTACTAGATTCGAGATCGATACGTACAAGTCCAGCTAAACCAATAAAATGGCCGTTCGAAATTGCTTCGGTCACAAAGTGGAGGAGAATGGGTTGGTTTTGGGGAGGAAGCAAGGAAAGTGATGAGACCCGAATATTTGATTGGAAGAGAAGTTATGGTTACGACTTGTATCGAGAAAGTGGGAAGCTAACATATGGGAAAGTTAGCAAACATTTGAGGGTGTGTATGCTCTGGCCGAACTTGTTGTTCGGTGGAAATAGGTAAACCTATTTATACAAGTCGAAGTGAAACGTACTCGGTCTCATTAAGGAATGGAAAAATGGGCGAATAAATGGGAGGAGGTGGTAACGTTGCGCATGGAATTGATGTTCCATAAAACCATTAACGCATGGAATTGATGTTCCATAAAAAGAACGTTCCACCATTAACTCTTTGTATTTACTAAGCCTCATCCTTATGACACTTCCTTATGGCCAGGCGTAGTGTACGCCGCACGTTGTAAACCGCCAAACCAATACCCAAAGAGGATCCCCAGGTTGTGATATGTGTTGATGTCTCAAATGTTTTGTGGAAAACATGTAACATGTTGTTGTTGCTGGCAAGTCGCACTAGGAGACTTGCTAGCTTGGTGACCTTGACGGTGAGATTTTGCATCTCAAGAGGAAAGCTAGTGAGTTGATCGTTTACGCTTTCGTTTTCGAAGCCGCGTGGGGAAGACGGCATGGTGGCGTGGCTAGGTTGGCATGCGTTGGAAAGCATGGTTTGGCGTGGCAAAACTTAGGTTCTGAGGCAAAAGGTTACCATGCGTCGTCTAGCTAAGCATGGATAGCTAAGTTTGCTCATGGGATTGAAGGGCCGTTGATCGTGCACGCCTTCGTTTTGCAGTCACAGCGTAGAAGGCCATCATGGCGGCGCAGTTGGGTTGCATGCGGGTTGGCATGGCATGGTTGGGCGTGGCCAAACTTAGGTTTTTCAGGCAAAAAGGTTACCATCGTCGTCTAGTAACCTTGGATGGCTAGGATTTGCTCCTGGGATTGAAGGGGGACCGTTGATCTTCGCACGCCTTCATTTTTTGTAGCCGCGTAGGGAAGGCCAGAATGGTAGCGCGGTTAGGTTGGTATGCCTTTGGCATGGCATGGTTTGACGTGGCCAAACTTAGGTTTTCGGGCCAAAGGTTACCATGCGTCGTATGGTAACCTTGGATGGCTAGATTTGCTCCAGGATTGAAAGGGGCGTTGATTGTCGCATGCCTTCGATTACGGTAAACCGGCGTGGGGAAGGCCGGCATGGTGGCATGGCTAGGTTGGCATGCCGTCGGCATGGCATGGTTTAGCGTGGCCAAACTTAGGTTTGAACCAAAAAGGTTACCATGCGTCGTCCGGCAACCTTGGACGGCTAGGATTTTCTCCTGGGATTGAAGGGGGCCGTTGATCGTCGCACGCTTTCGTTTTGGTAGCCGTGTGGGGAAGCCCGACATGGTGGCATCGGCTGGGTTGGCATCCGTTGGCATGGCATGGTTTTGGCCAAACTTAGGTTTCCAGCCAAAGGTTACCATGCGTGGTCAGCAGTAACCTTGGATGGCTAGGATTTGCTCCAGGATTGAAGGAGACCGTTGATTGTCGCACGCCGATTTTTGCGCGTAGGAAGGCGACATGGTGGCGCGTGGGCTAGGTTGACATCACCGTTGGCATGGCATGGTTTGGCGTGGCCAAACTTAGGTTTCGGGCCAAAGGTTACCACGCGGCCGTCTGGTTACCTTGGATGGCTAGTATTTTCTCCGGGATTGAAAGGGACCATTGATTGTCGCACGCCTTCGATTTTGGTAGCCAGCGTGGAGTGGCGAAGCATGGCGGCGCGGCTAGGTTGGCATGGCATGGTTTGGCGTGGCCAAAACATAGGTTTTTGGACCAAAGGTTACCATCGATACGGTAACCTTGGATGCTAAGATTTTCTATAACAAGTTGAAGAGGACGTTGATCGTCATACGCCGTTTTTAGTGCCGCAGGAAGGCCAGCATGGTGGCGTGACTAGGTTGGCATGCCGTTGGCATGGCATGGTTTGGCGTGGCCAAACTTAGGTTTTAGGCAAAGGTTACCATGCGTAAATCGGTAACCTTGGATGGCTAGGATTTATCTCCACAGGATTGAAGGGGACCGTTGATTATGCACACCTTTCGATTTTGGTACCGCTTAGGGAAGGCCAGCATGGTGGCGCGACTAGGTTGTCATCGTCGGCATGGCATGGTTTAGCGTGGCCAAACTTAGGTTTCAGGACCAAAGGTTACCATGCGTCGTCCGGCTAACCTCGGGATGGCTAGGATTTTGTCACTCGGGATTGAAGGGGGACCGTTGATCGCCGCACGCCCGTTTTTGGTAGCCGCGTAGGAGGCCAGCATGGTGGGCGACTAAGTTGGCATGCCGTTGGCATGGTATGGTTTGGCTTGGCCAAACTTAGGTTTTCGGGCCAAAGCTTACCATGCGTCGTGGGTAACCTTGGACGGCTAGGATTTTCTCCTGGGATTGAAAGTGAGACCGTTGATTGTCCGCACACCTTCGATTTTGGTAGCCGCGTAGGGAAGGCCGGCATGGTGGCATTGCTAGGTTGGCATGCCGTTGGCATGGCATGGTTGGCGTGGCCAACCGAGGTTTCGGGCCAAAAGGTTACCATGCGTCGTGCCGGTAACCTTGGATGGCTAATATTTGCTCCCTGGGATTGAAAGGGGACCGATTTATTGTCGGGACGCCTTCGATTTTGGTAGCCGCGTAAGGAAGGCTGTGGATGGTGGCGCGCGACAGTTGGCATGCCGTTGGCATGGCATGGTTTGCGTGGCCAAACTTAGTTTCAGACCAAAAGGTTACCATGCGTCGTCCGGTAACCTGGGATGGCTAATTTTCTACTCGGGATTGAAGGGGCCGTTGATCGTCGCACGCCTTTGTTTTTAGTAGCCGCGTAGTGGAAGGCTAGCATGGTCGTACTTGACTAGGTTGGCATGCCGTTGGCATGGAATGGTTTGCGTGGCCAAACTTAGGTTTTCAGGCCAAAGGTTACCATCGTCGTCTGCAACCGTAGATGGTCAGATTTGCTTACCAGGTTGCGGGGACCATTGATTGTCGTGACGCCGATTTTGGCGGCCCGTGAGATCTGACGACATGGTGGCGCGACTAGGTTCGTATGCCGTTGGCATGGCATGGTTAGCGTGGCCAAACTTAGGTTCCAGGCCAAAGGTTACCACATCGCCGTCTAGTAACCTTGGATGACTAGGATTTGCTCACAGGATTGAAGGGGGACCGTTGATTGTCACACACATTCGATTTTGGTGGCATGAGGGTGCGCAGCATGGTGGCGCGCTAGTTGGCATTGGTACATGGTTTGCGTGGCCAAACTTAGGTTTTAGGACCAAAGGAATTTACCATGCGTTGTCCGGTAACCTTGGATGGCTAAAATTTTCTCACGGGATTGAAAGGGGACCATTGATCGTGCACGCCTTCTCCGTTTTTTAACGCATGGGAAGGCAGCGACATGGTGGAGCGGTAGGTTATCACAATTGGCATAGCATGGTTTAGCGTGGCAAACTTAGGTTTTTCAGGCAAAAAAGGTTGCCATCGTCGTGCAGTAACCTTGGATGCTCAAGATCACTCCACAGGATTGAAGGGGGACCGTTGATCTTCGCACGCCTTGATTTTTGTATCCGCGTAGGAGGCGACATGGTCGCGCGGTTAAGGTTGGCATGCACCTTTGGCATGGCATGGTTTGACGTGGCCAAACTTAGGTTTCGGGCCAAGGTTACCATGCGTCGTGCGGTAACCTTGGATGGCTCGGATTTTGCTCCTTGGATTGAAGGGGGCCGCTGATTACGCATGCCTTCGATTATGGTAACCGCGTAGGGAAGGCCGACATGGTGGCGTAGCTAGGTTGGCATGCGTCGGCATGGCATGGTTTGACGTGGCCAAACTTAGGTTTTCAGACCAAAAAAGGTTACCATGCGTCTCGTCCCTGTAACCTTGGATGGCCAGATTTTCTCACAGGATTGAAGTGGGGACCGTTGATCGTCGCACGCCTTCGTTTTGGGTAGCCAGCGTAGGAGGCCGGCTGATGACGCGGCTAGGTTGGCATGCCGTTGGCATGGCATGGTTTACAGCTTGGCCAAACTTAGGTTTTGGGCCAAAGGTTACCATGCGTCGTCCCAGTAACCTTGGATGGCTAGATTTGCTCCGGGATTGAAGAGCCGTTGATTGTCGCACGCTCGATTTTGGTAGTGGCCGTAGAAAGGCCCGACATGGTGGTGCGTCTAGGTTGGCATGCCGTTGGCATGGCATTGTTTAGCGTGGCCAAACTTAAGTTTCCCGGGCCAAAAAAGGTTACCATGCGTTAAATGCAGTAACCTTGGATGGCTTGTATTTTCTCTTGGGATTGAAAGGGACCGTTGATTGTCGCACGCCTTCGATTTTGGTAGCCGCGTAGGAAGGCCGACATGGTGGCGCGGCTAGGTTGGCATGCCATTGGCATGGCATGGTTTGGCGGGGCCAAACTTAGGTTTCAGATCAAAAGGTTACCATGCGTCGTCTGGTAACCTTGGATGCCAGGATTTTCTCCTGGATTGAAGGGGGACCGTTGATCGTCGCACGCCTTCGTTTTTGGTAGGCCAGCGTAAGGAAGGCCATGCCATGGTGGAGCGACTAGGGTTGGCATGCCGTTGGCAGGGCATGGTTTGGCAGGGCAAAACTTAGGTTCGGCCAAAGGTTACCATGCGTCGTCTGGTAACCTTGGATGTCTAGATTTGCTCCTGGGATTGAAGAGGACCGTTGATCGTCGCACGCCTTCGATTTTAACTGGGTAACCATGGCATGGTTTAGCATGGAAGGCCGGCAATGGTGGATTTTCGTGGCTAGGGTTGGCACCCGTTTTGCCGTCGGCATGGCATGGTTTGGCGTGGCCAAACTTAGGTTTCAGACCAAAGGTTACCATGCGTGAAGAGGGGCGGTAACCTTGGACGGCTAGTGGCGTGATTTTCTCCGGGATTGAAGTGGGGACCGTTGATCGTCGCATACGCCTTGGATGCGTTTTTGGTAAGCCGCGTAGGAAAGGCCGGCATGGTGGCGCGACTAGGTTGTATGCCGGGCATGGTATGGTTTGGCTTGGCCAAACTTAGGTTTTCGGGCCAAAAGGTTACCATGCGTCGTCGGGTAACCTTGGATGGCTAGGATTTTCTCCTGGGATTGAAAAGAGACCGGTTGATTCAGCAGACGCCTTTGCCGATTTTAGTAGCGTAGGGAAGGCCGGCATGGTGGCGCGGCTAGGTTGTACGTTGGCATGGCATGGTTTGGCGTGGCCAAACTTAGGTTTTCGGGCCAAAGGTTACCATGCGTCGTCTGGTAACCTTGGATGGCTAGTATTTGCTCCTTGTCGCACGCCTTCGATTTTGGTAGCCGCGTAGGGAAGGCCAGCATGGTGGCGCGGCTAGGTTGGCATGCCCAAACTTAGGTTTTCAAACCAAAGGTTACCATGCGTCGTCTGGTAACCTTGGATGGCTAGGATTTTCTCCTGGGATTGAAGGGGGACCGTTGATCGTCGCACGCCTTTGTTTTTGGTAGCCGCGCAGTGGGAAGGCTAGCATGGTGGAGCGACTAGGTTGGCATGCCGTTGGCATGGAATGGTTTAGCGTGACAAACATAGGATTTCAGGCAAAAAGGTTACCATGCGTCGTCCGGTAACCGTAGATGGCTAGGATTTGCTTCAAGTTGAAGGGGGACCGTTGGTCGGCTCGCACGCCTTCGATTTTGGTAGCGCGTAGATACGGCCAGCATGGTGGCGCAGTTAGGTTCGTATCGTAGGCATGGCATGGTTTGGCGTGGCCAAACTTGAGTTTCAGGCCAAAGGTTACCATAAGTAAATCTAGTAACCTTGGATGGCTAGGATTTTCTCGGGATTGAATGGGTACCATTGATTATCGCACGTATCCGATTTTGGTAGCCGAGGAAGGCCGGAGATGGTGGCGCGGCTACGGTTGGCATGGCATGGTTTGGCGTGGCCAACTTTGGTTTCAGACCAAAGGTTACCATGCGTTGTCCGGGTAACCTTGGATGGCTAAAATTTTCTCCAGGATTGAAGGGGACCATTGATCGTCGCACGCCGTTTTTGGTAGCGCGACAGGGAAGGCAAGCATGGTGGAGCAGCTAGGTTGGCATGCGTTGGCGTAGCATGGTTTGCGTGGCCAAACTTAGGTTTCGGGCCAAAGGTTTCATCTGCGTCGTCCGGTAACCTTGGATGGCTAGGATTTGCTCACTGGGATTGAAGAGGGACCGTTGATCTTCGCATGCCTTCGTTTTTTGTAGCCGCGTAGGAAGGCCGGCATAGTAGCTCGGTTAGGTTGGCATGCCTTTGGCATGGCATGGTTGGCGTGGCCAAACTTAGGTTTTCGGGCCAGGGTTACCATGCGTCGTCCCAGTAACCTTGGATGGCTAGGATTTGCTCACGGGATTGAAGGGGGACCGTTGATCTTCGCATGCCTTCGATTTTGTAGCGCGAGGGGAAGGCCAGCATGGTGGCGCGGCTAGGTTGGCATGCCGTTGGCATGGCATGGTTTAGCGTTGCCAAACTTAGGTTTTCGGGCCAAAAGGTTACCATGCGTGGAAATCCGGGTAACCTTGGATGGCTAGTATTTGCTCCCGGGATTG
The DNA here is from genome assembly GCA_023531295.1 of Papaver armeniacum. NCBI lineage: Eukaryota > Viridiplantae > Streptophyta > Magnoliopsida > Ranunculales > Papaveraceae > Papaver > Papaver armeniacum. Next base: position 15,940 of record JAJJWW010014255.1, read on the forward strand.
AAAAGGGACCGTTGATTATGCATACGCCCGATTTTGGTAGCCAGCGTGAGGGAAGGCCGGCATGGTGGCGCGGCTGGGTTGGCATCTTAGTTGGCATGGCATGGTTTGGCGTGGCCAAACTTAAGTTTTCAAACCAAAGGTTACCATCGTCGTCACGGTAACCTTGGATGGCTAGGATTTTCTCCGGGATTGAAGGGGACCGTTGATCGTCGCACGCCTTGTTTTTGGTAGCGCATAGGAAGGCTAGCATGGTGGAGCGACTAGGTTGGCATGCGTTGGCATGGAATGGTTTAGCGTGGCCAAACTTAGGTTTCCAACCAAAGGTTACCATGCGTCGTATGGTAACCGTAGATGGCTAGGATTTGCTTCTCGGGATTGAAGGGGGGACCGTTGATTGCCGCACGCCTTTCGATTTTGGTAGCTTGGCGTAGATACGGCGACATGGTGGCGCGGCTAGGTTCGTATGCCGTTGGCATGGCATGGTTTGGCGTGGCCAAACTTAGGTTTTCGGGCCAAAAGTTACCATGCGTCGTCTAGTAACCTTGGATGGCTAGGATTTTCTCCTGGGATTGAAGGGGTACCATTGATTATCGCACGTATTCGATTTCGATAGCCGCGAGGGAAGGCCAGCATGAGTGGCCATTTAGGTTGGCATGGCATGGTTTGGCGTGGCCAAACTTTGGTTTTGCACCAAAGGTTACCATGCGTTGTCCGGTAACCTTGGACGGCTAAAATTTTCTCCGGGATTGAAGGGGACCATTGATAAATGCACTTACGCCTTCGTTTTGGTAGCCGCATAAGGAAGGCCAGCATGGTGGGAGCGGCTAGGTTGGCATGCCGTTGGCATGGCATGGTTTAAGCGTGGCCAAACTTAGGTTTTCAAGCCAAAAAGGTTACCATCGTGCAGTAACCTTGGATGGCTAGGATTTGCTCCCAAGTTGAAGGGGGACCGTTGATCTTCGCACGCCTTCGTTTTTATGGCCGCGTAGGGAAGGCGGCATGGTAGCTCGGTTGGGTTGGCATGCCTTTGGCATGGCATGGTTTAGCGTGGCCAAACTTAGGTTTCGAGCCAAAGGTTACCATGCGTCGTGCGGTACCTTGGATGGCTGGGATTTGCTCTGGGATTGAAGGGGGACCGTTGATTATCGCATGCCTTCGATTTTGTGCTTAGCGACAAGGAAGACGGCATGGTGGCGTGGCTAGGTTGGCATCCGTCGGCGTGGCATGGTTGGCGTGGCCAAATTTAGGTTTACGGGCCAAAAAAGGTTACCATCATCGTCGTCGGTAACCTTGGATGGCTAGGATTTGCTCATGGGATTGAAGGGGCGTTGATCGTCACCACGCCTTCGTTTGGCGGCCGCGTAGAAGGCCGGCATGGTGGAGGGCGGTTAGGTTGGCATGCGTTGGCATGGCATGGTTGCGTGGCCAAACTTAGGTTCGGGCCAAAAAAGGTTACCATCGTCGTCCCCGGTAACCTTGGATAGCTGGATTTGCTCACGGGGATTGAAGGGGACCGTTAATCTTCCACGCCTTCGTTTTTGTAGCGCGTAGGGAAGCCGACATGTAGTAAGCGCAGTTGGGTTGGCATGCCTTTGGCATGGCATGGTTTGTGAGGGCCAAACTTAGGTTTCGGGCCAAAGGTTACCATCGTCGTCCAGTAACCTTGGATAGCTAGGATTTGCTCACGGGATTGAAGGGGGACCGTTGATTGTCGCATGCCTTGATTTTGTAGCCGCGTAGAAGGCGGCATGGTGACGTGGCTAGGTTGGCATGCGTCGGCATGGCATGGTTTAGCGTGGCCAAACTTAGGTTTCAGGACCAAAAAGGTTACCATCGTCGTGCGGTAACCTTGGATGGCTAGGATTTTCTCCAGGATTGAAGGGGGACCGTTGATCGTACGCACGCCTGCGCCGTTTTTAGTAGCCGCGTAGGGAAGGCAGCATGGTGGCGTATTTAGGTTGGCATCACAGTTGGTGTAGCATGGTTTGCTAGCCAAACCCAGGTTTTCGTGCCAAAAGGTTACCGCCGTAAATGCGGTAACCTTGGATGGTGAGATTTGCTCACAGGATTGAAGAGACGGTTGTGATTATCGCGCGCCCCGATTTTGTGGCCGCGTAGGGGAAGGCTTGACATGGTGGCAGCAGCTAGGTTATGCCCGTTGGAATGGCATGGTTTGGCGTCAAACATGGGTTTCGGGCAAAAGGTTACCATCGTGTCCCCGGTAACCTTGGATGGCTATTTGCTTCTGGGATTGAAATGGGACCGTTGATTGTCCTTACGTAGCCGATTTTGGTGGCCACGTAGGGAAGGCCAGCATGGTGGCGCGGCTAGGTTGTCATGCGTTGGCATGGCATGGTTTAGCGTGGCCAAACTTAGGTTTTCAGACCAAAAAGGTTACCATGCGTCGTCTGAGTAACCCCTTGGATAGCTAGAGATTTTCTCCAGAGATTGAAGGAACCCGTTGATTGTCGCACACCTTGATTTTGGTAACCGCAAGGGAAGGCCCGGCCTTGGTGGCGTGGCTAGGTTGGCATCCGTCGGCATGGCATGGTTTAGCGTGGCCAAACTTAGGTTTCAGACCAAAGGTTACCATCGTTGTACGGTAACCTTGGATGGCTAGGATTTTTAAGGATTGAAGAGGACCATTGATCGTCCCGCCGCCTTCGTTTTTGTAGCGCGTAGGAAAGGCGACATGGTGGAGTAGCTAGGTTGGCATGCGTTGGCATGGCATGGTTTGGCGTGGCCAAACTTAGGTTTTCGGGCCAAAAGGTTACCATGCGTACGTACGACCCAACCTTGGATGGCTGGTTTGCTCACGAGATTGAGAGAGGACGTTGATTGTCGTACACCTTGATTTTTGTAGCCGCGTAGGAAGGCCAGCATGGTGGCGTGGCTAGGTTGGCATGCGTTGGCATGGCATGGTTTAGCGTGGCCAAACTTTGGTTTCGGACAAAAAAGGTTACCATGCGTCGTCTGGCCCTTATGGATAGCTAGGATTTGCTCCTTGGATTGAAGGGGGACCGTTGATTGTCGTAGCGCCTTTGATTTTGGTAACCACGAGGGAAGGCCGGTATGGTGGCGCGGCTAGGTTATCTCCGTTGGCATGGCATGGTTGGCGTGGCCAAACTTAGGGTTTCGGACCAAAAGGTTACCATGCGTCGTCCCAGTAACCTTGGATAGCTAGGATTTGCTCACAGGATTGAATAGGGACCGTTGATTGTCGTACGCCTTGATTTTTGTTCGCGTATAAGGCCGGCATGAGTGGCGCGGCTAGGTTGGCATCGTTGGCATGGCATGGTTTAACATGGCCAAACTTAGGTTTCGGACAAAAAGGTTACCTACATCGTCGGTAACCTTGGATAAATTTGCTCCTTGGATTGAAGAGGTCCGTTGATTTATGTGGCGCGCCCGATTTTAGTAACCCCGCGTAGGAAAACTGACATGGTAGAAGCGCTAGGTTGGCATGGCGTTGGAATGGCATGGTTTGGCGTTGCCAAACTTAGGTTTTTCGGACCAAAGGTTACCGTGCGTAAATGCAGTAACCTTGGATGGCTAAATTTTCTCTGGGATTGAGAGGACCGTTGATCGTCGCACGCCTTCATTCTTGGTAGCAGCGTAGGGAAAGCCCGGCATTAATGGCGCGACTAGGTGCGTTTGGCATGTGGGGCCAAGGGCTTAGCATGCCATTGGCACATGGTGCGGCTAGTATGGCTAGTGCCAAGGCAAGGTGCGGTTTGGCTTGGTATGGTGGGGCAAGGGTTTGGCATGCTGATAGGTGTAGAATACACCTAATTTACTATCTAGTAGTTTATGCTTTCTTTGCTATTTTTCTTGAAAATTATGTATTTTACGCTTGTTTTGAGTTTTATAGCTACTTTGGAGTCGCACGGAGGAAAGAAGAAGCACCCAATTTGAGCCAAAAGGGCAAAAAGGTCATTTACGGGCGATTGATATGGAGCCGATTAAGGTTAAAGGCAACCCAATTTGAAAGTGTTAAACACGAGACGTAGCCAAGGTTAAGAGCTACTCTCTTGGAGGAGCACTAGAGAAAGAACGATTGAAGTTAAAGAAATTTGCCAAACTAGGTAGCCCTTATCCGAAGATGAAGTGCTACTATCATTTGATCTTGGATAGGTTATGGTTGATCCCAAACCGTAGCCACACCAGGATCCATATCCGCCCCATTTTATCAACCCTAAATCGAAGTTATTTCCAATCATTTTGTCTGAATCCGTTTACGAGGAGAGAGAGATTTGCTGTTGAAAGGTCGAGAGTGAGATCGAGATTGAGAGAGAAGAGGTGAAGAAACAGGCTAGCTGCGCATTGACGGAGAGCCAAGAGAAGATGAAATGGGGTTTTATACAACGATGAAGATGATGAGAAGATGATGGGATGTATCAATTTGAGCTAAGAAGGAGAAGTCGAGAATTTGTAAGTGTTGGTGATTGAGGCGTTGCTGTTGAGTGAATCGAGAAGTGTTGGTGAAGAACAATGGGTTTCTTGGTGTTAATCGAGAAATTGAGAAGTTAATCGAGCGGTCGTGGTTACGTTGAAGTTGATTTTGGAAGAGGCGAGAACAAATGGACCGAGATGAACATAGAATTGAAGGTTCATGAGAGAATTAAGATGGGTAGTATGAATAGAAAATGGGTTTGAGCGGGTTTGATTGAATGATGGGTTCGATTAGGTTGAAGCTCGGGGAAGCAGATGGGCTCGATCTATGATGGTGGTGGTCGCGATCGAGGCTCGAGTCGATAATGAAAGCTGGCGATGTGAGGCTCAAGATTTAAGAGACCTCGGAGGTGTTGAAGCCAGAGATTAAAATGGGTTTATGGTTGTGTATGAAGGTTCTGCAGATGCTGTCGGGGGTTTTGGTGAGTTGCTTTATTCATAGTCACGGGGAATGAAGATGGTTCTTGGGTGCTTATGATGAGTGCAAAGCAGGGGGAAAGTATGATATGCAAACTTGATTAGAAAGCGAATGGATGGGGCCAGTGGGTTGATAACTCGGTGCGGATATGTTGTTAATGCGAGAGATGGAGATGTTACGGGGATTAGTTACGAGATCTTTGTTACGGGGCTCGAGTAACATGGCGGAGAGATGGGAAGCTGCAGGTGGTTATGCTTTTTCTTTTGTGTGTGTTGAGTTGATTGGGAGAGAAGCGTGCCATGAATATTTCTTTCTTGGAAGTGCAGAAGTAGTTGTGAGGGCTACAAAGGCGTAATGCGAGAGATTGTTGAAGCCGAGGAGATGTCACTTGCACTAATATGATATGCGATGAGAAAGAGAAGCAAGCGTGTTGCGGGACGAAGAAGGAATAGGTGTTGCGAGGATGTGTGTTGCCAATATCGGGAATTTGGTTGTGTTAATTCACGAGTTACGGTGCTTTATGTGTGTGGTTTGAGTGATCTTTGTTAGGTGCCTTGGTGAGTTGCGAGTGCAGTATTACCTTAGCGGAAATTTGCGAGATGGAGTGGTGTGGCAATGGTGTTGAATGGCTTGGAAGGCAATACGGAGGAAACGTTATAGTTCGGGGAGGAGGAATTGATGCTTTGGTAGCTTGAGGCCATGATAGGGTTTGGCAATGCGGCTATGATGCACAAGGATAGTCTTTGCAATAAGTAGGCTTTGGCAAGTAGCTTTGGCTAGTACCGATCAGTGAGTTAGCTTTTGACTCGGTTCGGCCTTCAGTTTGACCAGTGACTCTATTCCCTTGACTTTTTTGTGACTAACGGTTTGGTAATGATCGACTTTTGGCCGTTAGTCCTACGGGACAGGGCGGAATATTAAGTCGAATATTCTCTCGACGGAGAAATTTCGGTGGCCGTGGCGGCGTTTTCAAACCAAATTAAGCCATAATCCCGATTTTCAGTGAGCCAAAAATTCCGAAATTTTCTATGGATTTCTCTCATGGGTGTGAAGACTTGGGCTAGGAATTGGATGGAGAATTGGACTCAAATTTGGAAAGAGAAGGTGGAAGAGTTGAGAAAAGCTTGGATATGGAAATTGAATTACAAAAGGAAAAGGATTCTACTCCTTAGAAGATTTGGAGAATATTGAAGCTTATAAATAGAGAAGTTTTCTACAACTTCTACACACATCTCTACACACACAATTCTTTTCTTTTCTTATTCTTTGTGTGAACTCTCTTAACATGAGTAGTTAATTTTATTGATTGAGGATGAATTCCTAGTTCTTAACATATGATTTAAGTTTTTGTTTTCAAATTCTATCTTGAAGTTTTTCACATAATTATCGTTTGTTTTTACTAATAGGAGTGATCTTAAAGACATTCATGATTGATTGATAGATTGTTTGGAGTGCACGCTAAATTGATTTGTCGATTTAATCTAAAGCTAGTGAAAGTTAGGAGATAAGTAATCGTTTCTTGACTCTTTACATAAGTAGCAAACACGAGACCTTGGAGGGATTAGTGGAGCAATTGTGTGTAGAAACAACGTTAGCAAGTGGACCTTGAGCTAAGAGTCTAACTACTAATATCAACCTAAGAAATTCATAAAACTTAATGCATGAGCTAAGTTACATCTAGGTTGAGCTAATTCTAGGTGGCTTGGTGATTAGAATCCGGTAGTCGAGAACTTAGGTGTCCGGTGATACAAGGGATTTAGGGGTTTAGCCTTGAGCTGTTTGCTTTACCTACGGTTGGTGATAATTTGTGACTAATAACAAGTAGAAAAGAACATAACTTGAATCATTGTTTCGTGTGAAGAAGGATTTTGATCTTCTCTCTCTTATTGTTTTCATCTTTAACTTTCGATTTTTATTTGCTTTGTTTATTTTTATTTTGCTTTTTACAACCCCCTTTAGTGACAACTTTTACAACTAAAGATCACTTGCTCCTCGTGGGAACGAACTTGACTTCCATTATATTATTTTTAATTGAGTGGAAATTTTGAATTAATTTGATTGCACCTCGACACGCATCAAATTTTGGCGCCTTCTTAGAACAAGAGGCGATTTTTAGTTGTCTTTATTCTTGCTTTGTTAGATTCTTTCCAAGTATCTAACTTAGTTTGTGAGAATCTTGTTTCGGTGTTATACCTTTGGTGAATGCTTAAAGAGGGCAGGCCCAGAGTCAATACGTCTTGATCGGGCACTCAACTAAAGGATTTCATTCGTGCGGTTAACACTCCACTTCCTCCTTCTTCATCAAGTGATTTCTGATTCGGACATAGAGGAAGAAGCGATGGCTGATCGTACACTAAAGGACCTAGCTTCTCACGGGCTTGATACCCAACAATGGTGTATCAAACTAACTCAACCTTCGAGATCAAGCGGGGTTGATTAGAGAGTTACCAAAGTTCCATGGCATGGTGAATGAGGACCCAAACAAACATCTTATGGACTTCTACACCATAGTTATGGCCATGCTTCCACCGGAGACTAATGTGGATGGAGCAATGTTGAAAGCTTTCCCATTTTCTTTGGCGGGTAATGCTAAGGAATGGTTATATTATTTGCCTTAGGAAGTATCACAACATGGAATGGTATGAAGAAAATTTTCCTCGAGAGATATTTTCCCGCATCCAAAGCTACTCAAATTCGCAAGGAGATTTGTGGATTGAAACAACAAGTGGGAGAATCATTGTATGAATGTTGGGAGCGATACAAGAGGTTGGTGGCAAGCTGTCACACCATCAATTTAGTGACGTTATGATACTTCAATACTTCATGAAGCTCTCCACTCAAGTGATAGGTCTCTTCTTGCCGCGGGTGGTGGTGCACTAATGAACAAGACTTTGGCCGAAGCCGGAGAGTTGATTGAAAGTATGGCGGCAAACTACGCAACAATTCTACACAAAGGGATGAACCAACGGTTGGCGAGTGCATGAAGTTAGTGATTCGTCATCACATCTTGATCAAAGAATAAGTAACATGGAGATTATGATGCAAAGAATGGCGCGGTAATTATTAGGATGATGAGACCGAACAAGTGAATACTTTATATCCAAATCAAAGGCCAGTGCGATCCACACTCCAATACCTATAATCCGGTGGAAGGATCATCCCAACTTTAGTTATGCAAACAAGCAAGCGGCGGCTCTAATCCATATGCACAACAAGGTGGTTTTCAACAATCACGATTCCAACACGCAACAACAAGGTGGTTATCAACAATTCCAACCTCAAGTGAAAGAACAAGGATCTTCAATTGATGATAAGCTTAATGTCATGATGCAAGGTATTCGTCATTGTTTCAACAAAATCAACAAAAGAGGCGAATTGGCTATTAAGGATTTACAAAATCAAATGGGACAATTAGCGGCCGATGTGAATTTATTGAAATCTCAAGCATCCACAACACTTCCTTCACAACCATTTGTGAATCAAGAAGAATGTTAATGCGGTTACTTTAAGAAGTGGAAGGCAAGTGGAGGGTCCAAGTCATTATGAGGAAGTTAGTGAAGAGGTAGTCAGCGACAAGGAGGAAACCGCACAAAGGAGAATTCCCACCAAGCTGACCAATCCAAGGAACCGGTGCCTTCTTTCACTACTCCACCTCCTTTTCCTAGTCGTTTTGCTAAATCCGAAAGAAGCTCAAGACAAGGCGCTCATGGATATCTTCAAGAAGATTGAAATCAATATACCATTCATTGAGGCTATTAAGACAATTCCAAGGTATGCCAAGTTCATGAAGGAATTATGCATCAAGAAGGATAGGTTGCTTGATAATGAAATTACTAAAGTTGGCGAGAGTGCGTCGGCTATGCTATTGAAGAAGATGCCTACAAAGTGCACGGATCCCGGTGGTTTCACGGATGCCAATTACTATTGGTAAACAAAGGTTTGAACATGCTTTACTTGATTTGGGAGCTTCCATTAGTGTGATGTCGGTGAAATATATGACTCCTTGAATCTTGGACCTTTGAAAGAGACAAGAGTTATTATCAATTGGCAAACAAGTCTAACATATATCCTAAGGGGCTTGTAGAAGGCGTGCTAGTGCAAGTAAATGAGCTTATTTTCCGGTGGACTTCTTTGTGGTGGATATGGACAACAATGAGAACCGTTCATCTACTTCTTTACTTCTTGGGAGGCCATTCATGAAGACCGCAAAGACGAAGATTGATGTTGATAAGGGTACACTCACTATGGAATTCGACAAGGAGATAATACACTTTAACATATTTGAAGCCATGCGTTACCCAAGTGATGTGCATTAGTTTACTCCATTGATGTGGTCGATTCATTAGCGCAACAAATGGTGGAATTGAACCAAGAGGATGAACTTGATGTGGTGTTGCAAAATAGCATTGAATTGGACGTCCATGGCTTATCTAACTTGGATGTTGAAATCTCTAAGGAATTGGTGGAGATGTGTGGTGCTTTAGCGACATTGCAAGAAGCTAACAAGGGTGATGTTTCTTATATTTCTTTACCGTGAATGATGAAATACTTGTACCATCTATTGTGAAGGCGCCCAAACTAGAATTGAAGCCGCTTAGGATCATTTGAAGTATGCTTTCTTGGGAGATGGAGATGAGCTTCCGGTGATTATTTCTAAGAACCTCACACGGTACAAGAAGACCGTTTGCTTAGAGTCTTGAAAGAGCACAAAGCGGCTATTGGGTGGACAATTGCGGACATCAAAGGTATTAGTCCATCCATGTGCATGCATAGGATTCTAATGGAAGAGAACGTGAAGCGGGTGCGTGATGCTCAACGTCGGCTTAATCCTCCCATGATGGAGGTTGTGAAAAAGAGATACTCAAATTGCTAAGTGTGGGGTAATCTACCCAATTTCCGATAGCAAGTGGGTAAGTCAGGTTCAAGTGGTACCAAAGAAATCCGGAGTCACGGTTGTTCGAAATCAAGACGATGAACTTGTTCCTACAAGAGTTCAAACCGGTTGGAGAGTGTGTATTGACTATAGAAAGCTTAATTCCATGACCCGCAAGGATCACTTTCCCTTACCTTTCATTGATCAAATGTTGGAGGCGGTTAGCGGGGCATTCTTATTATTGCTTTTTGGATGGTTATTCGGGATACAATCAAATTGTTATTGCAACCGGAGGACCAGAGAAGACCACTTTCACTTGTCCGTTTGGAGCGTTTGCATATAGACGGATGCCGTTTGGCCTTTGCAATCGCGGCTACTTTTCAAAGATGCATGGTGAGTATATTCTCGGATTATGTGGAGCGCATTATCGAGGTATTTATGGATGACTTTAGTGTTTATGGCAATTCTTTTGATGGTTGTTTAAATAACCTTGAACTAATTCTTAAGCGATGCATAGACACAAACCTTGTCCTTAATTGGGAGAAATGTCACTTTATGGTAAACCATGGCATAGTACTTGGTCACATTGTGTCCTCTCGAGGGCTCGAAGTGGACAAGTCAAAGATAGATTTAATAAGAAACTTACAATATCCCACTTCGGTGAGGGAGATCCGTTCTTTTCTTGGTCATGCAGGTTTCTATAGGCGGTTTATCAAGGATTTCTCCAAAATCTCCATGCCGATGTGCAAGTTATTACAAAAGGAGGTACCTTTCGACTTCAACAAGGAATGTGAGGATGCTTTTGACAAATTAAAGGAGATGTTGACAAGTGCGCCCGATTATCAAATCACCGATTGGAATCTTCCATTTGAATTAATGTGTGATGCTAGTGATTATGCGGTTGGAGCCGTTTTGGGTCAAAGGGTGGACAAGTTGTCCCATGTTATCTATTATGCATCTAGGACCCTTAATGATGCACAAATCAATTATTCTACCACGGAAAAGAGTTATTGGCTATAGTTTTTGCTTTGGAAAAATTTCGATCATACTTGGTGGGTACAAAGGTTATTGTGTATTCCGATCATGCCGCACTAAGACACTTAATAAAGAAGAAAGAAGCTAAGCCAAGATTAATTCGGTGGATCCTATTGTTACAAGAGTTCGACATAGAAATTCGTGATAAGAGGGGTGTGGAGAATACCGTTGCGGATCATCTTAGTAGGCTTGTTATGTCACAAGAGGAACTTCCATTACATGACCGCTTTTGGACAGAACAACTTTTCTCCATGGACGAATCAACACCTTGGTATGCGGATATAGTGAATTACTTGGTGACAAGGAAAGTACCTAGTACAATGTCTAATTTCCAAAAGATGAAACTTAAGAAGGTAGCTAAGCAATATGTGTGGGATGAACCATACTTATGGAAATATGGAGTTGATCAAATAATGCGAAGGTGCGTGCCTAATTCGAATTTCAATCCATTCTCTCCTTTTTGCCACACTTTTGCATGTGGTGGCCACTTTGGATCAAAGCGTACGCTCTCAAAGTTCTCGAGAGTGGATTTTATTGGCCCACCTTGTTTGAAGATTCATATGTTTTTGTAAATCGTGTGATAGATGTCAACGAACGGGCAATCTAGGTGCTCGAAATCAAATGCCACTCACTCCAATTCTCACCGTTGAGATTTTTGATGTGTGGGGTATTGATTTTATGGGCCCTTTGTCAATTCGAATGGGAATTTTTATATACTTCTTGTCGTTGATTATGTTTGAAATGGGTGGAAGCTAGAGCCACCAAGACTAATGACTCTCAAGTTGTTTGTGATTTTGTAAGGGAAAATATTTTCAATAGGCATGGAACACCAAGAGTGGTGATAAGTGATGGAGGCTCACATTTCAAGAAGGCTTTCCACACTCTCCTCAAGAAGTACAACATAACACACAAAATTGGTACGCCTTATCATCCACAAACTAGTGGACAAGCGGAAATTTCGAATCGTGAGATTAAGTCCATTCTTGAGAAAACGGTAAATACCACAAGGAAAGATTGGAGCTTTAAGCTCAACGATGCACTTTAGGCGTATAGAATGGCGTATAAGACTTAGATTGGTATGTCTCCATATAGGATGGTTTATGGCAAGGCTTGTCATCTTAGGTTGAACTTGAACATAAGGCTTATTGGGCGATAAAGAAATTCAACATGGAGTATGATGAGCGGGAAACAAAGGAAGTTACAACTACATGAGTTAGAGGAGATACGTAATGATGCTTACGAGAGTGCCGGATTTACAAGGAAAAGACCAAGCTTTTTCATGACAAGATGATTTCTCGTAAAAAGTTTCATCGTAGGACAAAAAGTCCTTTTATATCATTCTCGCCTTAAACTATTTCCTGGAAAGTTAAGGTCCCGTTGGATTGGACCATATGTTGTTACTAATGTTTTTCCTCATGGTGCAGTTGAAATTACTAGTCTTCGAGACAATTCGGTTTCCAAAGTCAACGGCCATAGGTTGAAGCCATACTATGAGAACATCGCTTATGTGAATTTGGATGAACTTTCATTTGGAGATGCACTCCCTCTGGAGGAGTAATGTGCCGCAAGAGCTAATTAAGACGGGCCGTCGACTTTAAAACAAGCGCTTAATGGGAGGCAACCCATCGGTTTGTATTTCTTATCCTTTTGCTTTTTGTTATTTCTTTTTCTTGTTTCTTATCATGTTAAAATTTCCCACCTTGACTTTACTAGGAGGATTCAATTACATTGAGGACAATGTAAGGTTTAAGTGTGGGGGAGTGGTTAAGCATGTTTTTTAAAACAAAAATTACAAAAAAATGAAAAAATTTGAAAAAAAAAAAAAAAGAGTTTTACATAAAAATTCCAACTTTTAAAGATTTTAGAGTCACTAGCATACTTCTAGGTATGTTTACATAGAGATTTTGACCGACATAATTGAACTTGGAAATGTTAGAGAACTACATTGGATTTCTTGTTTGTTTGAGTGTTAAATAATGGATTTAATCATGCCGGTGATGCGAATTTGGTGCGGGGAGAAGTGCGTTATTAGAGTTCTTGATCAATCATTAGTGGAGACTACCAGTATTCATATCATGAGAGAGGAGGAAATCTTCCATCTACTAAAGAGCTTCTTTTGAGTGTGTGTCACCGTACGTTAATTCGGGTAGAATGGTGAGCTACCCAACCTCCCACCAATAGAAGCACTACTCTTTGATCTCTTGAGTGCTAATTTTGTCAATCATGAGGGTGACGTTCATGGATGAAAGCTTCCTTCTTGTAGTTCGATTTGCAGTTAGCACCATTCTCTCTCTCGACAACAATGGATCCATAGAAACACACTCATCATCAACAAGGAGCGACATCAAAATCTACAAGGAAAGTTGGAAAAGTTTAAGGTTTACAAGCAACGGAATGAGAAAAAGAGCAAATTTCATATTCAAGAAAAGCAACATACAAAAGAGCGGATTTTTACATATAAGTTGGGGACTTACAATACAATGAGGTAATTTTATATTCAAGTATGAAGACTTATTCATGAAAGCAAAGAAAAGTAAAAAGGTGAGAATTTTTGAAGTTTATGATTTCAAGACAATACAAGTTGTGAAGAATCAAGCGGTAAAATACTTCTTCCACGGCCATAGTTTATTTTGTATTTAATTTCTTTTGTTTTCAAAAAAAAAAAAAAAAAAAAAAAAAAAAAAAAAAAGAAAAACAAAGAGAGATATTTGTTCTTATTTAATGAGCCGTGGGGAAGGAAAATCTATAAAGTAGTTTCAAGCGACAAGGATTTTAAGGTAAAAGAGTTATAAATTGACAAGGATTTATGAAATTCAAGGGTTTATCATTAATAGTTGGCTTAGAAGACGAAGACTAAGAAGTTAAAGACAAGGAGCGGAAGGCGTTTCTATTGGATGCCGTGAGAGTGGTGTTATCTTAATTGGCAATCGGATGTGAAGGTAAGTAAGTAATCTCATCCTCGATAAAAATGGTTGATTTCCTTTCTTAGAGATCGTCGGAAAAATGGTTTTCAAAATATTAAAAGATGTGGGTTTTCAAAATTTCGGAAGTTATCCTTCCCACCATTCAACGTGATGCGGGATTTCTATCTTCATTCCTACCTCGCACACATGTGAGAACCAGAAAAAGCCGTCTTTTTGAGTGCAATTATCATTAAATCTTATTTGGTGAGGGGCGAAGTCGAGGCGAAATGCTTATTGATTGTTTCTCAAACACGCATTCTCTCATTATGGTGTGGTTATTTCTCACTCAACATTTAAGAACGAGAATATGTTCTTTAGTATTTCTAACTTCTTATTACTAGCATGCGAAACTCTATGTCCTCATAACTCTTTGGATGCTTGTGACGCCTTGAACGCTTTGAAGTTGTGAGTTTTTAGTATGATTTGCTCGAGGACTAGCAAAGTCTAAGTGTGGGGGAATTTGATAGGTGTAGAATACACCTAATTTACTATCTAGTAGTTTATGCTTTCTTTGCTATTTTTTTTGAAAATTATGTATTTTACGCTTGTTTTGAGTTTTATAGCTACTTTGGAGTCGCACGGAGGAAAAGAAGAAGAAAGCACCCAATTTGAGCCAAAAGGGCAAAAAGGTCATTTTACAGGCGATTGATATATGGAGCCAGATTAAGGTTAAGGGGCAACCCAATTTGAGGAGTGTTAAACACAGACCAGGCCAAAGGTTAAGGGCTACTCTCTTGGAGGAGCACTAGAGAAAGAACTTGATTGAAGTTAAGGGGCGCACAAACTAGGTAGCCCTTATCCGGAGATGAAGTGCTACTATCGGTGATCTTGGATGGGTTATGGTTGATCCCAAACCCGTAGACCCACACTCGGATCCATATCCAGCCCCATTTTATCAACCCTAAATCGAGAGTTATTTCCAATCATTTTGTGCCGAATCAGTTTGAGAGAGAGGCTTTGTTGAAAGGTCGAGAGTGAGATCGAGATTGAGAGAGGAAGAGGTGAAGAGCAATTTGCTGCTTGTTGACGGAGAGCCAAGAGAAGATGAAATGGGGTTTGCTTCTGAGCCGATGAAGATGATGAGAAGATGATGGGATGTATCAATTTGAGCTAAGAAGGAGAGAATTCGAGAAGCTGTAAGTGTTGGTGATTGAGACGTTGCTGCTTTGAGTGAATCGAGAAATTGTTGGTGAAGAACAATGGGTTTCTTGGTGTTAATCGAGAAATTGAGAAGTTAATCGAGCAATCGTGGGTTACGTTGAAGTTGGTGGAGAACCGAGAACAAATCGAGACCCGAGATGAACATAGAATTGAAGGTTATGAAGAGAATTAAGATGGAGAGTGGTATGAATAGAAAATGGGTTTGAGCGGGTTTGATTGAATGATGGGGTTCGATTAGGTTGAAGCTCGGGGAAGCAGATGGGCTCGATCTATGATGGTGGTGGTCGCGATCCGAGGCTCGAGTCGATAATGAAGAAGCTGCGATGTGAGGCTCAAGATTTAAGAGACCTCGGAGGTGTTGAAGCCGAGATTAAAATGGGTTTATGGTTGTGTATGAAGGTTCTCTCAGTGTTGTCGGGGGTTTTGGCCGAGTTCTTTATTCATAGTCACGAGGGAATGAAGATGGTTCTTGAGTCGCTTATGATGAGTGCAAAGCAGGGAAAGTATGATATGCAAGCGATTAGAAAAGCGAGAATGGATGGGGCCGGAGAGTGGGTTGATAACTCGGTGCGGGGCCAACATGAGTGTTAATGCGAGATGGAGATGTTGCGGGGATTGGTTACGAGATCTTTATTACGAGGGCTGAGTAACATGGAGAGAGATGGGAAGCTGCAGGTGGTTATGCTTTTTCTTGTGTGTGTTGAGTTGATTGGGAGAGCGATGCCATGAATATTTCTTCACTGGAAGTGCAAGTAGTTGTGAGGGCTACAAGGCGTAATGCGAGAGATTGTTGAAGCCGGGGAGATGTCACTTGCACTAATATGATATGCGGTGAGAAAGAGAAGCAAGCTGTGTTGCGAGACCGAAGAAGAAGGAATAGGTGTTGCGAGGATGTGTGTTGCCAATATCGGGAATTTGGTTGTGTTAATTCACGGAGTTACAGTGCTTTATGTGTGTGGTTTGAGTGATCTTTGTTAGGTGCCTTGAATGAGTTGCAGTGCAGTATTGCCTTTGGCGGGGCTGGCGGATGGAGTGAATTATTGGCAATGGTGTTGAATGGCTTGGAAAGCAATACGGGGAAGCGATTATGGTTCGGGGAGGAGGAATTGATGCTTTGGTAGCCGGGGCCATGATGGTGGCAATGCGGCTATGATGCACAAGGATGGTCTTTGTAATAAGTAGGCATTTGGCAAGTGCACAGCTAGTACCATCGGAGAGTTAGCTAGTGACTTGCCCGACTTCAGTTTTGACCCGGTGACTCTATTCCTTGACTGTGACTAACGGTTTGGTGAGCGGTCGACTTTTGACCGTTAGTCCTAACGGAGGACCAGGACGGAATATTCCGTCGAATATTCTCTCGACGGAGAAATTTCAGTGGCGTGGCGACGTTTCGGCAAATTCCGGCCATAATCCCGAGTTTTCTGGTGAGCCAAAAATTCCAGAATTTTCTATGGATTTCTCTCATGGGTGTGAAGACTTGGGCTAGGAATTGGATGGAGAATTGGACTCAAATTTGGAAAGAGAAGGTGGAAGAGTTGAGAAAAGCTTGGATATGGAAATTGAATTACAAAGGAAAAGGATTCTACTCCTTAGAAGATTTGGAGAATATTGAAGCTTATAAATAGAGAAGTTTTCTACAACTTCTACACACATCTCTACACACACAATTCTTTTCTTTTCTTATTCTTTGTGTGAACTCTCTTAACATGAGTAGTTAATTTTATTGATTGAGGATGAATTCCTAGTTCTTAACATATGATTTAAGTTTTGTTTTCAAATTCTATCTTGAAGTTTTCACATAATTATCGTTTGTTTTTACTAATAGGAGTGATCTTAAAGACATTCATGATTGATTGATAGATTGTTTGGAGTGCACGCTAAATTGATTTGTCGATTTAATCTAAAGCTAGTGAAAGTTAGGAGATAAGTAATCGTTTCTTGACTCTTTACATAAGTAGCAAACACGAGACCTTGCGGAGGGATTCCGTGGAGCAATTGTGTGTAGAAACAACGTTAGCAAGTGGACCTTGAGCTAAGAGTCTAACTACTAATATCAACCTAAGAAATTCATAAAACTTAATGCATGAGCTAAGTTACATCTAGGTTGAGCTAATTCTAGGTGGCTTGGTGATTAGAATCCGGTAGTCGAGAACTTCCGTGTCCGGTGATACAAGGGATTTAGGGGTTTAGCCTTTGAGCTAGCTGCTTTACCTACGGTTGGTGATAATTTGTGACTAATAACAAGTAGAAAAGAACATAACTTGAATCATTGTTTCGTAACGAAGAAGGATTCCTTGATCTTCTCTCTCTTATTGTTTTCATCTTTCAACTTTCGATTTTTATTTGCTTTGTTTATTTTTATTTTGCTTTTTACAACCCCCCTTTCGTGACAACTTTTACAACTAAAGATCACTTGCTCCTCGTGGGAACGAACTTGACTTCCATTATATTATTTTTAATTGAGTGGAAATTTTGAATTAATTTGATTGCACCTACGACACGCATCACATGCCATTGGCACATGGTGCGGCTAGCACGTCTAGGGCCAAGGCAAGGTGCGGTTTGGCTTGGCATGGTGGGGCCAAGGGTTTGGCATGCCGTTGGCACATGGTGCGGCTAGCATGGCTAGGGCCAAGGCAAGGTGTGGTTTGGTTTGGCTTGGCATGGTGAGGGCCAAGGGTTTAGCATGCCGTTGGCACATGGCGCGGCTAGCATGGCTAGGCGAAGGCAAGGTGCGGGTTTGCTTGGCATGTGGGGCCAAGGTTTGGCGTGAATGGTTTGGCTTGGCATGGCGGGGCCAAGGGCCAGCATGCCATGGGCGCATGGTGCGGCTAGCATGGCTAGGGCCAAGGCAAGGTGCGGTTTGGCTTGGCATGTGGGGCCAAGGGTTTGGTAGGTGTTGGCATGTTTTGCCATTGGCACGAGGGTGCGGCTAGCATGGTTGGGATGCCTTAGCGCGGTAGGTGTGGCTGGCATGGTTTGCCATTGGCACGGGGTGTGGCTAGCATGGTTGTCATGCCTTGGCTGTGGTAGGTGTGGTGGCATGATTTTCCATTGGCACGAAGTGCGGCTAGCATGGTTGGCATGCCTTGGAGCGGTAGGATGTGGGTGGCATGATGAGCCATTGGCACGTGCGGTGTGAGAATTAGGGTTTTGGCTTGTCGAAACCTAATTAGCATTTAAAAAAGGTACCACAGTAATTTTCTCATGAGACAAATTAAAGGGTTCAATAAAGGTGCTTGGTTTGGACATTATTACTCAAGTTACGTGAGCGTCATCACATCGACTAGGGTTTTACGACTTTACCACTAAGTTAAAAACCACCATCAACATTAAGTCCCCCCGTAGCTCGGAACATATGCCTTATTGCGAGGTAAGCATATGATGGTGACAGACGAGGACAAAATCGAAAGCGTAGGAAATGCAAGATGGTCGGGAAAGTGACTAACCTTTTCGAGAGGTGAAGAGATTTTGTGCTTCCGTGTTGGCGGCCTGCGTGAATTGTCTTTGGGGATGCATCGTGGGTGGTGAGGCGAAAATTGCTGGCTTAGTCTGGCCGTACATCACCTTGACTGGGCTGGGAACATCATGGCGCGACTTGGCGGATCATTGGTATTTGCAAGTCACGGCGCAGACGTCTTGGAGAGGCAAAACATGTGCGAACGGTTTGGAGAGGCAAAACACGTGCGAAGCAGTTTGGAGAGGCGAGCATGGTAGAGCGTTTTGGCATGATGAGGCCACGACAATGGAGCAGACAACAGCGCGGTATGGTCATGGTACGGTGTGATTCGGGAGGTGTGTACAAACGGCTCGGCGCGGTGGTGATTTGTCTTTGCAAGCCCGATTGCCTCTCTTCTTGTGTAGCTTGAACCAGGAACTTTTTTTTTTTCTTTCAAAACCCAGGAGTGCTATGTCCATAAAAGGCGTTACTCCTTCTTCTCAGGTTACGTTGTCGGTTTGTTCCGAATCCCGATCTTTGGTGGTCGAGAAAAGCAAACGCGAGCAAGCACGTCTCAAACACATACTTCGCATTTTCTCAACAAACCCTTATTTTCGCATAGCGGGCACGAGACTTTCCCTTTTATTTGCTTGGTAGAATAGGTTTTAATTAAGACCAGGATATTACGCCTTAATTCTCAATTAGTAGAAAGCTTTCCTTTTCGGGATTGCATTATTCGCCGATAAGAGATGATCTTGGATCCTTCATTCGCATAGTTTGTCTTGAAATCGTGCTCGCCCTCCTTGCGAGTATCATCTCATGTTTTACGGTTTCCGTTTTGTCTTCTTCCTTATGTATGATGCCGGTGTAAAATAGGGTAAAAACTTGCCTACTTTCTCTGGTTTTGTAATGCACAATGAGATCTTAGGAGGAAGCCGTACCTCTAACCTTTCGGAGGAAAGCTTTGGAATCGGCGAAAGCGATTTTCTTCTTATGAGGAGCGTTAGATAGAATTGAATCTACTGTTCCATGAAGCTTACTTGAACTATTCGGGGCCTACCTTCCACCCATCTATGTGAAGTGCGGGTGCGTGTTCGGACCTTCTTGGATTCGAGTGAACATGGAGGAGGAATGGGAGAGTAATGTGAGCGCCTTGGTGTCTTGAGAGACCTCGGTATAGTAATACTTCTTCACGGCCCAATGCTAGGGCGGTCTGACCCCTTAGAAAGTGAGCTGCGAAACTTTGGGCAGCGTAACTTCTTTGTTCGGGTGGTGTCACAATTCTCGATTCGGATGCGGATGAATCAGGAAATTCGCCTCATAAGGTTCTTTGAGAAAACTCTCAAGTAATCGCCTTTGATGAAGCAGAGACGACCTTCGGGGTAGGTGTCGAGGCATTGTTAGCGACATCGGGCGGGTCATGGTGGCATATCTTTGGAGCGGTTGTTGATGCGAGTGTCGGGAAGGACACGAGTCTTTATTCCTTTGAGGCGCTTTCGGATGGGATGTTGAGTTCTTGCTACTATTGATGCGGCCGTCGGATGGAACCTTTGTTCCCAGAGAGATTGTTGGGAAAGTGCTTGAAAGGAGTTTTGGTCGGCCAGGCTAGTGTGTAACCTTTCGATGACTAGCTTCTCCTTTTATTGTCTCTATCATTTGTGTAGTCGTCTGATGCTTTGCGGACTCGTATTTACCTTCTTTGTATTCGTGGCGAAGTTAGGGCTTCGCCAATTAGCATCCGTTTGTAATTTCTTATTTTTGAATGATTGAATAGGGTATTTCCGACACGGCTTTGGCTTGCAGTTTGTGATATGATGGTTAATGGCTTCTCAATGATTTTAGATTGGTTTGGTATATTTTTAAAATTTGGGAAAACCCATTGGAAGGAAATACATGATTTTTTTTTTTTGAACGAAAAAGCGAAACTCAGGAGAAGAATACAAACGGTGTATTCATCTAGGGGAAATACAAATATCAAGAGAAACTGTTGAAGGAAATACTAAAGGGAGAGTGGGTAGGGAAAAGTACAACGTTTTAGGGATTGGAAAGCTTGAGCCATCGCGAGTGAACTATCACACCTTCCGCATCTGCGTTGATGAGCTTATAAGTATCCTCCCTAAAAGAACGTATGCCACGGATAAGGTTCGTCTTCTTTTCCTCGGAAAACCAATCCGAACTGACTATCTTTCTAAATCATCCTCCCAACTTGAAACGAGTTCACTTTGACCACTATATCTCCGATTGAAAATGGGTTGGGTGTTGTGCAACCGTTTGAATCTTAGTCTCATTAGTTTCGATGGCAGCTTCCAAATTCTTTGCAAAGCGTTTGAATGGCCTGGCGCCCCATTCACATCTCTTGACGGCGTCGCGCTGTGTCGCTCGATCCCCATGACGGGCAGGGAAGAAATAGTAGTTGTAGAGAAGATCGTTTGGTCGGACTTACTTGCGTTTGGAATCACGAGTTAGCGTAACAGGTCTTCTCGGTCGTCGGGTTCCATCAATAATTAAATCGATCACGGCGGCAAGTGGGGCCAGTTTGTTGGAGATTCTTTGGACGTTGACATTGGTAGAGGATGTGCCCAATTTTTCCTTGTTGTCGAGAGTACCCACAAGTGCCCCAATATCAGGTCGTGCCAGTTCTTTGACAATGTGAAATTTTCCACGCGTTATAGCGTCTCATATCTTGACCTCGAGGTTGATGTAGCGTGCGCGTTCGAGCTTCCCCTCCGGGTTCTCAATCACGGATGGGGATCGGGTAGCCTCTTGTTTCGTAAACCCCGTTGCCTTGAGTCTTGAAAGTGATAATATTGAACTCGAGGCCGCGTCGACAAGCGTGTTGTCGAGATTCAATACCTCTTAAATAGGATGTGGTCGGCAGTCCCCGGTTGTCCTTTTCGATCCCCGTTTCTACCGGGGAGCTTGGGCTCTGACTTGACTTCCATGGAGGAAAAAGCCGTTTGCACGACACGACGCGATTGAGAGCCGCGAAAATATCTTGCGCCGCACCTTGGAAAGGTAGAGAATTTCGCATACGTGTTGCATCATGGACTGCACAGTCTCATGCATCGGAGTCCCCGAGACCCCACAATTCCTTCTTTGGAGTGGTTCGATGTACTCCTCGTTTCCTAGTTGGAGTTCCCTTGCTTCTATCTTTTTATTTGAAGATATGTTTTATTTTGTTGCAATCCTTGGTTGGGTGGTGAACAAATGTGGTAGTGGCGGTGTTGGGATTGCCATCTCGGCCTCGGTCGGTGGGCGTACGGGAGATGGTAGTATGATAACATCGTCTTGAATACATGCTTCTAAGAGATCGATCACCTCCTCTGGAAAACAGGAAATCCGGTATTTCCTTGATTTTGTGATGACGCATGG
The DNA here is from genome assembly GCA_023531295.1 of Papaver armeniacum. Lineage (NCBI taxonomy): Eukaryota > Viridiplantae > Streptophyta > Magnoliopsida > Ranunculales > Papaveraceae > Papaver > Papaver armeniacum. The sequence continues at coordinate 37,653 of JAJJWW010014255.1, forward strand.
GAGCTTTAGCGGCGGCCTTCCGTGGCGGAGTTCCCGTCGTCTTGGTGCTTCACGTTTAGAGGCTGCTAGTCTGCAGTGGGCTTTCCTTTTCCCTCCTTGGTTTACTTCTACGGAGGAGGCGGGTGTTCGGTGTTTCTTTGGGAGACGTCTGTTTCATGAGTTTCTCATGTCTTCGGCTCTGTGGGTCTATCCCTTTCAATAACTGGTCTTTGTCATTGCGGATCATCGGCGACTTCATGGAGTTCGGAGAATGCGGGCTTGCAGGGTTCTCTAGCAAGGCGCGGTAGATGGGAGGCCCGGGGATTCTAGGAAGCGATAGACGTGTTCACGTGCATTTCCGGTGCCATCATACGGGGTGAATTGAGGAGAGGAGTATCCTCTTGGGAGAGGAATTCTTTGTATTTCGAGATAGGTAAGGAGGTTGATGCTTGATGCATGTCTATTTCATCATTCTTAACTCGATTCGGAGAAGTTGCTCCAGATCCTCTCGTGTGACAAAATTGGATGGCTGACTTCTTTCAGATGGGGTGCGGCACGAGTCTCATCGTCCGTGGAGACGCGTTCGCCGAGGCGCTAGCGTCGGGAGGGTTGGAGGCGTTTCTAAATGGCTCCGGATGGCATGACTCATGTGGCGGCCGCTCTGTCGGAGCTTTGAGAATGGCGAGTACTTCTTCTGCGTCGAAACCATATCCGTCCGGGCTCTGGCGAGAACCTCCTGCCGTTCCATCAAATCGGTGATGGTGATTTAGGGTCGGCTTCCTCACGGTTCCTCCGGTTTCTCATCCCATTGGTGGGGTAGTTGGATTCTTAGTGGCGGTTGGAGGCGTCATGCTTGATGAAGCGTTAGGAACGGTAGCGGCAGCTCGGCCCGGTGATCGGCGGCGTTACACTGAAGGAGCGCCTTGATCTGCCATGATTAGCGAGTTGCGCGAGGGACGTTAGAGCGGCAACGGCTTTGGCCACGGTGATCGGCGGCGTTATACCGAAAGTGTGCTTTCGGTGCTACTGAGGTCGAGAGATGGCATAGTAATGTTATTGGAAGTAGCGTCAACACCGAGGGACGGTTCTGCGTTGGTGTTCTCGGCAGTTGATCCGGATCTGAGTTCCACCATGTTGTAGTTGTAAGTGAAAGGTGATATCAAAAATTTAGAAATCGATATTGCAACCGATAGATTGATCTCCCACTGTGGTCGCCAATTGTTTGTGGGTGAAAATGGTTTCTGCTGATTTCGGTAATTTTGGTGTGTGGGTGAGAAACGAATTTAAACCCTAAACAATGTACTGCAAGGGAGTACTTTAGATTTGAGAGATCAATCTGTACAAGTCCGGCCTAAACCAAGAAATGGTCGTTCCAGACTTGCTTCGGTCACAAAGTGAAGGAGAATGGGTTGGTTTTGGGGAGGGAAGCAAGGAAAGTGATGAGACCAGAATAGTTGATTCTGGAAGAGTAGTTGTGTTACTACTTGTATCAGAAAGTGGGAAGCTAACATATGGGAAAGTTAGCAAACGTTTTCTGAGTGGTGTATGCTCCATATTGAACTTGTGGTTCGGTGGAAATAGGTAAGACCTATTAATTTATACAAGTCGGAGAGAAACGTACTCTGGTCTCATTAAGGAATGGAAAAATGGGCGAATAAATGGGAGGAGGTGGTAACGTTAACGCATGTAATTGATGTTCCATAAAACCGTTAACGCATGGAATTGATGTTCCATAAAAGAACGTTTCACCATTAACTCATGTATTTACTAACAGACCTCATCCTTATGACACTTCCTTATGACGGGCGTAGTGTACGCCGCATGTCGTAAACCGCCAAACCAATACCAAAAGAGGATCCCCGGTTTGTGATATGTGTTGATGTCTCGAATGTTTTTGTGGAAAACATGTAGCATGTTGTTGTTGCACGGCAAGTCGCACTTGGGGTGACTTGCTAGTTTGGTGACCTTCGACGGTCGAGATTTTGCATCTCAAGAGGAAAGATAGTCGTTGATCGTTGCACGCTTTCGTTTTTAAGAGCCGCGTAGGAAGCCCGAGCATGGTGGCGTGGCTAGGTTGGCATGCCGTTGGCGGCATGGTTTGGCGTGGCCAAACTTAGGTTTACGAGCCAAAGGTTACCATGCGTCGTCTGGTAACCTTGGATGGCTAGGATTTTCTCATGGGATTGAAGGGGGACCGTGGATCGTCGCACGCCTTCATTTTTGGTAGCCGCGTATGGAAGGCCAACATGGTGGCGCGGTTAGGTTGGCATGTCGTTGGCATGGCATGGTTTGGCGTGGCCAAAGTTAAGCTTCGGGCCAAAGGTTACCATGCGTCGTCCCGGTAACCTTGGATGGCTAGGATTTGCTCACGGGATTGAAGGGGGACCGTTGATCGTCGCACGCCTTCGTTTTTGGTAGCCGCGTAGAGAAGGCCAGCATGGTGGCGCGGTTAGGTTGGCATGCCGTTGGCATGGCATGGTTTGGCGTGGCCAAACTTAGATTTTCGGGCCAAAGGTTACCATGCGTCGTCTAGTAACCTTGGATGGCTAGGATTTGCTCTTAGGATTGAAGGGGGACCATTGATCGTCGCACGCCTTCGTTTTTGGTAGCCGCGTAGGGAAGGCCAGCATGGTGGAGCGGCTAGGTTGGCAAGCATGGTTTGGCGTGGACAAAATTAGGTTTTCGGGCCAAAGGTTACCATGAGTCGTCTGGTAACCTTGGATGGCTAGGATTTGCTCATGGGATTGAAGGGGGGCCGTTGATCGTCGCACGCCTTCGTTTTTAGTAGCCGCGTAGAGAAGGCCAACATGGTGGCGCGGCTAGGTTGGCATGCCGTTGGCATGGCATGGTTTGGCGTGGCCAGACTTAGGTTTTCGGGCCAAAGGTTACCATGCGTCGTCTGGTAACCTTGGATGGCTAGGATTTGCTCCCAGGATTGAAGGGGACCGTTGATCGTCGCACGCCTTCGTTTTTTGTAGTCGCGTAGGGAAGGCCAGCATGGTGGTGCGTCTAGGTGCGTTTGGCCTGTGGGGCCAAGTGCTTAGCATGTCGTTGGCACATGCTGCGGCTAGTATGGCTAGGGTCAAGGCAATGTGCGGTTTGGCTTGGCATGGTGGGGCCAAGGATTTGGCATGTCGTTGCCACATTGCGCGACTAGCATGGCTAGGGCCAAGGCAAGGTGCGGTTTGGCTTGGTATGGTGGGGCCAAGGGTTTGGCATGCCGTTGGCACATGGTGCGGCTAGCACGGCTAGGGCCAAGGCAAGGTACGGTTTGGCTTGGCATGGTGAGGGCCAAGGGTTTGGCATGCCGTTGGCACATGGCGCGGCTAGCATGGCTAGGGCCAAGGCAAGGTGCGGTTTGGCTTGGCATGTGGGGCCAAGGTTTTGGCGTGAATGGTTTGGCTTGGCATGGCGGGGCCAAGGGCTTGGCATGCCATGGGCGCATGGTGCGGCTAGCATGACTAGGGCCAAGGAAAGGTGCGGTTTGGCTTGGCATGTGGGGCCAAGGGTTTGGTAGGTGTGGCTGGCATGTTTTGCCATTGGCACAGGGGTGCGACTAGCATGGTTGGCATGCCTTGGCGCGGTAGGTGTGGCTGGCATGGTTTGCCATTGGCACAGGGGTGCGGCTAGCATGGTTGGCATGCCTTGGCGCGGTAGGTGTGGCTGGCATGATTTTCCATTGGCACAGGGGTGCGGCTAGCATTGTTGGCATGCCTTGGAGCGGTAGGATGTGGCTGGCATGATGAGCCATTGGCACGTGCGGTCTGAGAATTAGGGTTTTGGCTTGTCGAAACCCTAATTAGCATTTAAAAAAAGGTACCACGGTAATTTTCATGAGACAAATTAAAGGGTTCAATAAAGGTGCTTGGTTTGGACATTATTACTCAAGTTCTGTGACGTCACTGTCTGACTAGGGTTTTATGACTTTACCCCTAAGTTAAAAACCACCATCAACACTAGTATTTAATGCGCCATCATTCTGCAAAGAAGATTGAGCCATTTAAAAGTAATGAGTTCCCAAGCCTCTTTACTTAATATGTGTTAGAGCACTGCTCGGTCAAACTCGCATGCGTTGCTATCTCAAGCATGTTTGTCAATGTTAGTGATCAAAACTATAAGTCTTGATTTCTAGTCTACTATAGCTAAGTCTCGGACTAGGATAGAAAGTGTAGTTGAGCTCAAGAACTCCATGACGATCATCATACAAGACGAAGAACTACTCAAGGAACTGTTGGAACTTCATTGACTAAAAGGTATGTAGAGACTTGAACTTATCTATCACTCAAAATTCTATCTACTCTATCTCCTATCTTGAGATAATAGTCATTTTTCTATATAGACTTTGATTATACACATTTGCTATTTCGAGCCGAGTTTATCTCTGTTAGAGCATAGCTCGGTTGAACCCACCAAGCGTTGGTATGTCAAGTTTGGTTGTCATATTTTAGTGAATCAAAACTCATGTTAAGAGTCGCCTTATTATGTAATAGAGTCAACTTCGTATAGGTTAGCTTGAAAGTATTAGGATAATGAGACTTTACAAGTATTGCGAAGACTTGAAGATGTGAAGAAGCAAGGAGCTACAACGACAACAATCATCCTTCCACTTGAGGTTAGTGATATTTGACTTGAATTGTTTCATTCCCTAACGTATCTTTCAAGTCGTGCATATTGAAAACAAAGCTGCGAAGCATATTTGAACTCTAGATGGACATAGTATTAATGTGACGGACCGGGATAATTACGCCTTTGACGCGTTGCCCTGCGGGACGTAACTTTCCGATGTGCCATGATGAAGCTACGATCCGGGCCTCATCCCCGAGCAAATGCACGTCCATCTGCCCTTGCAAGCATGCTCGTGGAGCATGATGCAGCTATCTTAGCTTCCACACCGTTCCAAAGTCACCCTCGTCCGCAGAAGGGTTTAAGGCCATAAGGCCAATGCCAATGCATTTTTCATGCATCTCTGGCTTTGCCTTTACGTAGGGAATTCATCACTGAATTTCCTAGCTAGATGAGCAACCGTCATTTTGTCGTGTCTTGTCCGGGCATAAGCCTTGGACTTTGGCGTAAGCCGCACCAAGCCCTTGCCATTTCCTACGTTACCTCGCTTACCAACTCTTTATAACTTGATAGGAAGTATGAGCATCCACTTACTGGCATGCAACTAAGCCTCATCAAGTATGGCCACAATCATCTCTTGCGTCGAGCTACCGATCTTAGATGATATGAGGGGCCAACGTCTTCGGACCAGCAATGCTCGCAACTCATTGCGGCTGCCTACGTACCCTTCCCTACTCTAAAGGGATCAAGCACGAGACCGTAGTTCATCCACGAAGGGACAAGCAACTTAATCCAACTCGTTTGCATGGCCGTGGCCAAGCAATAATGGAAATGGCCTAGTCCGTATAGGCCGTTCCGTCTAAATGCATCCAAGTGATGCATGTTTGGTCCGCAATATGGCATAACGATGCCTAAGCATCAAATGCCCTCTTCGCGAGGCTACGCAACTATAAATGAGCCTTAGGCATCATTTATACTCTTCCGGCTAAGCTATGAAGCTTACTTGGTGCATAGTCCGCATATGCACCTTCGACCAACTACCCCTCCCTATATATGTCTTAATGGAATTTCTACAAGTATGGAAAGGGAGCATATTGACATGCTTGCTTCACTATTCATGGCCTTTGCCATGAATTTCTGAATGACCGACCAAGATGGATGTACATTCAGTCCTGGCTCACATGCCAGTTCCACTGTCCGGCCATGTGGGCCGTCCACTGCCAACTCGATGTCCGGCCATGTTGGCCGTCCACTTCCAACCCGATGTCCAGCCATGTTGGCCGTCCACTTCCAAGGTCATCTACCCAATTGACCTAGTGCATCATTTGATGCAAGATTGGCTCTTGGCCAATGTAACTTCCAACCAATGCCATATTGACCTTAGCCAATATGCATATGCGATGTGCCTTACTTGGCACCAGATATGGCCCAAGGCCAAATGCATCTCACCATGCAAAGGAATCTTTGGATGAAGCTTCATCACAAGCAAATGGCGCATCTTTTAGCATGCGCCATGCTAAAAACACGGGGTGTTACATTATCACTCCCTTCAAAGAATTTCGTCCCGAAATTCAAAACCAAAACTATTGTGGATAATCTCTTCGAGTTGGATTTCCCGAGCAAAAGTCCCATACCAGATGCTCAGAAATCACGGGTTTCTTCAAGTTGTCATGAACAACAATTTAGACCTTCGAGCACATGTCCCATACCACCGCCCAAGAATCCAAAAAGTGCCCACAACAAAACCAAGAATCGCAATTGGCCGATGCCAAGAGGATATCTCGACAAGGTATCCTAGATAGCATCCCATACTACCACCCGGGAATACCTAAGGTTCACAAGTTGAAAGATGTCATCAAAATGACAAGGCAAAACTCAACGCAACACCTGTGAGGACCAATCTCTAATGCCGAGTGCGGTTGGATGCAAGCCACCGTCCCTGACGGATTCATCGGGTTGCCACTCGTAAGTGGGATGCTAGCCGGCCCGACAACGCACACCCTTGGCCGGTGCCAACGTGTGAGGATGATCGGTTCCATTGTCTACCCACCGTCCCAGACGGTCTTCCGGATGCTCGTAAGCGGGGTGCCACGGAGGCTCGGCAAACTCACGGTGCTTATACAAGCTCAACTCGATTCGCATAGTAACTGGCCAAGCAGTTACAAACTCTTTCCGCACAAAAGTTGCCCTACTCTCCAACTTTAAGTTTCCATTAAGGAAAATACTCACCAATGAGTCCACTCCGTACAAGTCCCTAGAGTTTTATCGGAACTTGCTCTGATACCAACTGTGACGGACCGGATAATTACGCCTTTGGCGCGTTGCCTCGTGGCCGTAACTTTCCGATGCGCCATGATGAAGCTACGATCCGGGCCTCATCCCGAGGCAAATGCACGTCCATCTCGCCCTTGCAAGCATGCTCGTGGATCATGATGCAGCTATCTTAGCTTCCACACCGTTCCAAAGTCACCCTCGTCCGCAGAAGGGTTTAAGGCCATAAGGCCAATGCCAATGCATTTTTCATACATCCCTGGCTTTGCTTTTACGTAGGGAATTCATCACTGAATTTCCTAGCTAGCTGAGCAACCGTCATTTTGCCGTGTCTTGTCTAGGCATAAGCCTTGGACTTTGGCGTAGGCCGCACCAAGCCCTTGCCATTTCTTACGTTACCTCGCTTACCAACTCTTTATAACTTGATAGGAAGTATGAGCATCCACTTACTGGCATGCAACTAAGCCTCGTCAAGTCTGGCCACAATCATCTCTTGTGTCGAGCTACCGAGGCTTAGATGATATGAGGGGCCAATGTGCTGGACCGGTAATGCTGCAACTCATTACAGCTGCCTACGTACCCTTCCCTACTCTAAAGGGATCAAGCACAGACCGTAGTTTATCCACGAATGGACAAGCAACTTAAGCCAACTCGTTTGCATAGCCGTGTCCAAGCAATAATGGAAATGGCCTAGTCAGTATAGGCCGTTCCGTCTAAATGCATCCAAGTGATGCATGTTTGGTCCATAATATGGCATAACGATGCCTAAGCATCAAATGCCCTCTTCGCGAGGCTACGCAACTATAAATAAGCCTTAGGTATCATTTATACTCTTCCGGCTAAGCTATGAAGCTTACTTGGTGCATAGTCCGCATATGCACCTTCAACCAACTACCCCTCCCTATATATGTCTTAATGGAATTTCTACAAGTATGGAAAGGGGAGCATATTGACATGCTTGCTTCACTATTCATGGCTGTTTCCATGAATTTCTGAATGACCGGCCAAGACGGTTGTACATTCAGTCCTGGCTCACATGCCAGTTCCACTGTCCGGCCATGTGGGCCGTCCACTGCCAACCCGATGTCCGACCATGTTGTCCGTCCACTTCCAACCCGATGTCCGGCCATGTTGGTCGTCCACTTCCAAGGTCATCTACCCAATTGACCTAGTGCATCATTTGATGCAAAATTGGCTCTTGGCCAATGTAACTTCCAACCAATGACATATTGGCCTTAGCCAATATGCATATGCGATGTGCCTTACTTGGCACCAGATATGGCCCAAGGCCAAATGCATCTCACCATGCAAAGGAATCTTTGGATGAAGCTTCATCACAAGCAAATGGCGCATCTTTTAGCATGCGCCATGCTAAAAACACGGGGTGTTACAATTAAGGAATACAATACGAGGTTTATTGCTTAACCATTAAACTTTGTAGATAAGACATCGCCATAATCATTTGAATGTTATTGTGATTATGTATGGGTATGAGGTGAGGATTACATCCTAGGGAACAATGTTTTACATGTGTTCTAAGGAAGTAAGTTCATAAACTTGTTTGTGGATCGAAAAGGAAATCGCCAGGCGTTATTGGGATTGTTATTCATTGAATATCTTGTGAACATCCAATATGTGTGATTTAGTATAACCGTTCATGACTTGTTGTGTTCCTGGTAAAACTATTCACAAAGGCCTGACTTATGTATTGGTATGAATTTTATTAGTGAAACCGATCTTAAGTAATCACCTGAGATGGTATGATCGGGTTTGTGATTTTATGTCTGTCCAAATATGGGAAAGGGGAACCGATCCTAGTAAGAGGTGCAGTACATCACAAAGGGGAACCGATCCTTGTATGAGGTGCAGCAAGGTTTATAGCAGAAAGGGGAACCGATCCTATGGACATGTGCAACACATATAAGTTAGATACCATATATATGTGGGGAACCGATCCTAGTACCTAGTTAACCGAATTTTGGAAAGCTAGTGTGACTATGCACAGGTACTCACATGGAAGGTAGAACCGAAACTTGTTTTGGTAGAACCGTTAAACCCATGATTTGTGATTGAATGTTATTTGATCAATCGCATAGTTCTTGAAAGTCAGATGAACCAATTATAAACTTGTTTGGAAGTGTGGCAAATCGGTTTCAAGGTTGTAAGTGTGAAAGAGAACTTACAAAGTTAAGATGTCGACATACTTTGAACACGTCTTTGTGAATGTTTAT
>JAJJWW010014256.1:0-160597 GCA_023531295.1 Papaver armeniacum
ATGTGGCATGTGCCAATGGCATGTGCGGAATGCCTTTGTTGCGAGTTGCAGATCGAGCGCAAGTAGCAATGCCAGAGCTGCTAGTGGCGTGTGTGGCATGTGCCAATGGCGTGTGTGGAAAGCCTTGGTGGTAGGTTGCACGGTTTGCAAGTTAGGCTACCAGCGTGTGTGTTTGGCATGTGCCAATGGCATGCGTGGCCGTTAGGGCCGTGGACTTGGTGGTAGGTTGCACGGTTTGCAAGTTAGGCTACCAGCGTGTGTGTTTGGCATGTGCCAATGGCACGTACGGCCATGTTGACTAGTTGCAAGTCTTGCAAACCTAGGGCGCTATATTTGGCGCGTCCTAATGGCATAACGACTTGGAAATATGGCTTGCGGTACGTGTTGGCATGTGCCAATGGCACGTACGGCCATGTTGACCTAGTTGCAAGTCTTGCAAGCCTAGGGCGCTATATTTGGTGCGTGCTAATGGCATATCGACTTGGAAATATGGCTTGCGGTACGTGTTGGCATGTGCCAATGGCATGTACGGCCATGTTGACCTAGTTGCAAGTCTTGCAAGCCTAGGGCGCTATATTTAGCGTGTTAATGGCATAGCGACTTGGAAATATGGCTTACTGATGCGTGTTGGCATGTGCCAATGGCACGTACGGCCATGTTGACCTAGTTGCAAGTCTTGCAAGCCTAGGGCGCTATATTTGGCGTGTGCCAATGGCATAGCGGCTTGGAAATATGGCTTGCGGTGACGTGTTGGCATGTGCCAATGGCACATACGGCCATGTTGACCTAGTTGCAAGTCTTGCAAGCCTAGGGCGCTATATTTGGCATGTGCCAATGGCATAGCGGCTTGGAAATATGGCTTGCTGGTACGTGTTGGCATGTGCCAATGGCACGTACGGCCATGTTGACCTAGTTGCAAGTCATGCAAGCTTAGGGCGCTATATTTGGCATGTGCCAATGGCATAGCGGCTTGGAAATATGGCTTGCGGTGCGTGTTGGCATGTGCCAATGGCACGTACGGCCATGTTGACCTAGTTGCAAGTCTTGCAAGCCTAGGGCGCTATATTTGGCATGTGCCAATGGCATAGCGGCTTGGAAATATGGCTTGCGGTACGTGTTGGCATGTGCCAATGGCACGTACGGCCATGTTGACCTAGTTGCAAGTCTTGCAAGCCTAGGGCGCTATATTTGGCATGTGCCAATGGCATAGCGGCTTAGTTTGGCATGGTTGCCAATGAGTGCGATATGTAGTTTGGTTTTGGTGTCGCTGCCGTGGTGCGCAGTGTGCGGCTTGGTTTTGGCGTTGTTGCCATGGTGCGCAGTGTGCGGCTTGGTTTGGCATTGTCGCCATGGTGCGATATGCGGCTTGGTTTGGCATTGTCGCTGCCATGGTGCGCAGTGTGCGGCTTGGTTTGGCATTGTCGCCATGGTGCGCGGTGTGCGGCTTGGTTTGGCATTGCTGCCATGGTGCGCAGATGTGCGCTTGGTTTGGCATTGTTGCCATGGTGCGCAGTGTGCGGCTTGGTTTGGCATTCGACATGGTGCGTGATGTGGCTTGGTTTGGCATTGTTGCCATGGTGCGCTTGATGTGCGGCTTGGTTTGGCATTCACGCCATGCATGATGCGGCTTGGTTTGGCATTGCTGCCATGGTGCGCGATTAATGCGGCTTGGTTTGAATTAGGGTTTGTGTTGAAAAACCCTAATGCGGTATTTTGAAAAATACCCTATTAATTTTACACACGAATTAAATGCTCTTAGTTAATGTGTTGCGGGTAACACTAGGTCATGGGGTTTTACGATTTTACCCCTTGTTTAAAAAACCACCATCAACACCTGTGTTTGAAAACTTTTTGTCAAGTATTGTTACGGTTGATAACGATAAGAAAGTTACCAATCGATTCGATATACGGTTTGTTTAATTGTTCAGTTACGAACCGTATCCATGATACGGTTTGACACGATTGTAAAGTTACAATTGTTTTGGTCACATTTTTTTGGTTTGTTTGTTCAACCCTTAGGAATTCATTCAAATTATTACTTGTGTAGGAATCCCCGATAGGGTGAAGAAAAAGAGAGGGAATAACTTAACTCCGATTGATCATACACCCACCCTCATGGTGACAAGCATTTAGGGGTAAATTATAGAGGTGTCCCCAAGAATGCGAAGAAGAAGAAGAATCAATTTGAGATTAGGCTTAGAGAACCATCTATAGGTAACTCTGGTGTTGAATTAGAAGGAGCTGAACCTAATGATCAAGAAATTGAAGAGGTAGGAGTTGAAAAGAACCTTGAAGAAGCTGATGAATCCAATGTCGAAGAAGATGAGGATGAAGAAGGAAATGGTGAAGATGAGGAAGAGGAAGGAGATAATGAAGATGAGGAAGAGGAACCAAATGATGAAGATGAGGAAGAGGAAGCAAATAATGAAGAAGGAGTACAAAACAAGGGGAAAGAAATTGTTGTAGCTACAACTCCAGCTCCAGCTAAACCAAGGAAAGAAAAGAAGCCGAGAAAGGAACCTGCACCAAAAGGGTTGCATATTCCTAAAGGAAAAAACTTGTTGTTGCCAAGGAAGAAGAATAAAAGACCTTGGGGCGAGGCACCAGATAAGTCCTCAATCTTATTTGGATATACCAATTCCTGGGCCGCAAAAGTCTGTGAGACTAGGGTATGTTTCTCTTAACACATTGTTTTGTTTTAAGTTATTTCGTTTTTTTTTTTGTTTTTTTTTATGTATATTTCATTAATCTCAGTTTAACAAAATATGTTTGTATTGTTTTTAAGGATCATGCAAGGGCAATCAAATTGGTCAAGCATCAAAGATCTAGTCATTGGCATTTAGGTGACGAATGTGGTGATGTTTGTACTCTAGTGTCAATATCAGGATTAGGGCCTGGAATTCTGAATACCCAATCGGAGTATGATAGTATAATGGTATCTACCTTCAGGGAACGATATTGGCTAGAAAACGATACTTTTCATCTCCCATTTGGAGAGATGACAATAATACCAGACTATGTGAAGCAAATTCTTGACTTGGAAGTTGAAGGAAAATTTGTGTATGAAGGTTTTGATAACAACATGTCTTGACTGATCTTTCTGACCTTGTTGAAGAAACACTTGGGTGGGGTAAAGACGAGACCGAGATGGAGTTTATGTTGGCTGGTGGTTATGACCCTTCGGAACCAAACAAGATTAACAAGGTAAAGAAGCTGTTGTTGAAAAATTTGAGGACGAAGTTTGGAGACACCCTCAAAAAGAAATTGGCAGGTGAGGTGATAGATGACACAAGGGCTAGGCGTAGAGCCACAAAATATTTGTTGTATTCTATTGGGACCGTATTCATGCCCGATAACTCGAGAAATAGGGTGAATGTCCATTACCTACAATTGTTGAAGGATTTGAAGAAGACCAGAGAGTATTCGTGGGGCACCGCCACGCTTGCATATCTACTTGAAAGTCTAAGAAAGGCCTCGAGGGCTGGAGCTACTTTGAAATTGCTTTGGGAATGTTGCGCTTCTAATGGTAAGTTTGGTTACATTTTATCATTTTTTTATTTTATGATTGTTTGTTATATTTATCTTTTGTATTCATGTCCCAATTGCTTAAATTGTTTTATATTTTTCTAGGCATGGGTGTATGACCACTTTCCGATCTTGAGACCTCCTACTGAATGGGAAGAAGATGATGATAGACCTACAGGAAAGAAGTTTATGTTCACTGGTAGACAAAAAAGGAACAAAGAAAAGAGGCTCATTCAAGTGAGACAGGAAATAGATGCTTTCACTGTTGAAGATGTTATCTTTGACCTTATTTGAGGATTCAAAATGGAGTTGATGTTCGTCAGTTCACACATATCTCAGGCTACAACGGACCATTGTATCATGTCACAGGTTATGTTATGACCAATCCTCGTCGAACTCTACGCCAAATTGGTCATATTCAAGAAAAGGTCGTTAAGGAAAACTTCAAATTATCCAAGGATGGATCCGAGACAAGAGGCCCCACCATTGTACTCAACTACCGCCCAACTCCGACGATTGATTTTTGGAACAACCGCCATCAACAACAATACCAACTCCAAGCGGGAGAGGCAACGACTTGTAACAACATGAAAGAAGCTGTTGATGATTACATAGATTGGTATTATCATTTTGGTCATCCACATGTGATTAATAATGATCCGGAGGCCTAGCCACTTATTCAAAAGGCAATTGAAAAAAGAAAGGCTGCCGAGGAGAGCAAAGAGACAAAGGAACTATTTGGTATGACTTGGAGGAAACTATATTTCATGACGGTACGTAACTTTCTTATCCTCATGACTTGGAATTTAGTTCTAATTTATATTTCTTGGGTTATGGAATAATCTATTAAGACTCTTTTTAATGTGTTAATAGAAAGAGCGAGGACAACAGTTGGCAAATAGTATGACTTCATGCATCCGTGCTAATGGTGTGATTAACGCTCCTCAACAAAGGACCTTACAAGAGCAAATAAGGAACATGCATGATCCAACCAGGAAAGAATTGTATGAGGGGTTGGTCACCAAAGAAAGAGGCTTAAAGAGGGGCAGAAAGTCCATTGAAGGTGCGAGTACTAGCCATAGTCAGCCGTCATCTAGCAGCGAAGAGACGCCTTTGGAAGAAGATGTGCATGGTGTGGGTACTAGCCAAAGAGGTGGTCGTGGTCGCGGTGGTCGCCGTGATGGCCCTCGCACTCGTGGTGGTGGTACTACCAACAAAAGAGGTCGTGGTCCTCATGGTTAATTATGGTTATGTGACATTTGATAGCAGGACAACTTCTTATTTCTTAGCACTAGTACAAAAATGGGCTTAGATGACAGTTCAAAACTGTCACCGTAATATTTATATGACAGTTCTCAAAAATATTTGCACTGTCACCGAAGCCTCTGTTACAAAAGGTCTTTAAGAAACTGTTACAGATGCATGGCTGTAAGGTAACAGTTCCTTCCAAAAACTGTCATTGTTGAAGACTTACGGTAACATTTTATTAGTAAAACTGTCATCATAAAATCAATTTCCTGCACTAAGGTAACAGTTTCAACATGAACCTGTCATTGTTGACTAGTTACGGTAGCATCTTTTATGTAAAACTGTCGTCAAAAACTTAATTTCTTGCACTAAGGTAACATTTTTTTCATGAACCTGTCGTCGTAGGTAATTTTTTGGAGATAAAACTGCCACTGTAAATGCTTAAAATATCATTATTAGATCCTCATTTGATGTCAGTTTATGTTAACCGGTAACATGCTAAGTGAGATAATTAATATCAAAAGAACAAAAATTGTGGAAAGATTTTGAAGTTTTCGAATTGAGTGAACTTGAAATTCCGAACTAAATAAGTTGAACACAATAATGTACGATATAGTTTAAGTAATTCAATATAATTCATAGAAAAGTATTCTTAGTAAAAAGAAATTAACAATAAAATTGCAAAGCAAGTCCATATTTTGTAAAGCTGATCGAAATCTACTTTGTTGATGCTTCAAACCCAAATCTGAACCCACACAGCGGCATATTCATGTCAGCTTGAACCGAAATCTTGACCAACACAATCATGCTACCAACTCTTGAGGTTTGTTATCCATGACCTCTTCTTTATATCACTCGGACTTCCTCTGCAAAATGAATACAAACTAATTACCCATAATTACATTTCTAAAGAAACCACACACAAGATCATCTATTAAAAGAACCCCGAATAGCATTAAACAGTGCTAGAAGGAAAAGTTTGCAGTAAACAAGAAAATTAAAAACTTAAAATTGCTAATACACAACTCGTACCTTTCCCCAGACTCATAACCATAATAACTTAAGATTATTATGAGAATTGACAATATTAATACTTCATATCCTAGAATATAAACGAAACCCACAGTTTTTCAATATTACTATTTCAGAGACATAAGCATTCTTGTGGAACTAATAGCCGTAAAGCTCACATTTCAAAATTCTGAATAACCCATTTATGATTCCAGTTTTGTAGTTAAAGGGCTTGAAATTTATATTAACCTATATATTTCCAATTTTGTAGTCTTTAGAGCTGCATGATTTGGTTTTCAGTTGGACAAAGTAGTGCTGATAAGAATAAGGTAAACATCATATAAATAGAATCCTCATACTGAATTCCTCAGTTAGAAATTCCCGTTGGGCTAGATGTATGTTGTCTAGTGATTTTCAGGCTTATATTTAACAAATAAAAAAAAATGTAATAACAAAAACAGTTGAAAATGCCACATACCTTAAGTGAATTTTCACTTTGTCAATCTCTTTTATACACCGATTAAACTGTTAGAAGTCTCCTTCTGGGTAACATAATACGCTGCCGACCTAAATTGAGTTTAAAATTAACAAACCATAATGTGAAGTAACATGCCGTAGGCTTGTCAAGAAATAACAAATCAGAATTTATAAAGAGCACACAAGTAAGATCATTCAAAAGGTTTTTATCGCCTTCCGCTGCATTTTCTAGAGTAAAACTAAGTCTCTGGAAATCATTAAATGTCAACAGGTAACTAATCATAAATGAGAAGCTCACGAGATAGCTATCTCTAGCTAAAGACGCACAAGTGTTGTTACGGTTTATACATTTGAGATATGACAATAAATCGATGTCTTAGTTTCGCGTTGTATGACACTTTTTTGAAGCATCGTTGTATGATACTTTGATAAAATGTTTTATAAGACTTGACAAGGGGGTAGATGAGTAATGACAAATGAGCAAAAATCTATACAGGACTTTTGATTTGCCCAGATAGTTATCCTTGTTTCAAAGGCTAAAAATATTACTTGGAAAGATAAAAAAAAACTCGACTTCCCATTAAACTATCGAAGGTCTGAGGAAAATTCTAAGGCTACCAATAGCAAGGAAGTTTGATAACTAACCATAAGAATAGAAGCTTTCCACGCTGAAAGTGCATCAATGAACTCAATCCTTTTATATACTTGTTCAAGCTTCTGTGAAACAACTTCTTTGTCCAGAACTCACAGGGGTCATATTGCTCTTTTCTACCTGCAGTCTCGAACTCAGATCTCTCTTCAAGATAAAAATAAAACTATCATCCTTTGATCATAGTTATAAAGAAATGCAAACACAATAGTAGTAGCAATAACCAACTGAGTAAGATCCAAAAAAACAAAATAATCGATCATACTAAAAGACAAATTTAAGTTACTAGTGAACCTGAATTGGACGAGCTTGGAAGTTTGAATTCAAAAATCTCCTCCACTATAATGCGACTTTGCTGCTCATCCGTACAAGTACTCGTAACTTGCTACAGGGCTATAGGAACAAGAGACGTGAAGTAGTTTTATGAGGACATAAGAAATAAGCTTGTAAAACAAAAGTAATGAAAGGAATAGCAATTATTGTTCAAAAGTGAAACGAAAGTAGGAACAACGCGCAAAAGAAATTTTTTTTCCTGAATAACACCTCAACCATAAGGATATGTAAATGGTGCCGCACCTTGATTACTTAACCGCAGAAATTAAGAATCCAATTTTCCTCTCGTTGAAACACGGTGGATACATTTTTGTATCACCATTCGATCACCCCACACATCTCAAATATTTAACAAAGTTATTTGGAGTGGAGAAGGGGTTGAACATAATTCAGGGACGGACAACTAAACAAAAGTGGAACAAGCCAAGAAATTTTTTACCGAATTATGAGGCATCAAATACAAAGGCTAACCCGGTAAATGATAAGCTTGATTTCCTACAATATCAAACGAAAAAACTCAACATTGATCTTTAATTTCTATTCAAAACTAAGGCTTCATACAAAATAAAAATAGATCTGGAAAACGATCTAAACAGAAAAAGTAAGATAAACCCAAATCATAAATTAGGGATTTCACCAAAAAATAATTAACACATACACATTGAATACACATCACATGCTTTAAAATCTTTACCACCAACATCAAGAACCCAATCGCAACTCATGACCAGAATTTTTCCTTAGAGAAGAATCGAGAGATATAGAGATGGATAAAATTCATGTGGTTATCCAATGAAGATCGAAAGCGAGCTTGATTTCTGCACACAAGATCAAAGTGGAAAATTTTCAGAGCAAGAGAGGTAGATATGAGTGTTCATGAGATACAGATTGAAGAAAAAGATGAAATCCCAGATTGAGGTAACAAAGGAGATTCTCGATTTGTAAGAAAAAATCGTGGGAAGATAGAAATGAGATCTTCCTGAAGAGGGATATGGATCATTGAGATAGATGGTGATAGTAATGGAAAATTGAGTTTCGGTTCTTTCGATTTATCTATCTATGGGGTTTTTGACAAAAATGAGAGGCGAAGGGGGCAAGAGACACCCAAAGAACTAAATGAGACCCACTACTACTAGCAGATAATTAGGGAGGCAACCTAACAACATCGTTCCATCAAAAAAAAAAAAAAAAAAAACGTCGTGTGTTTCAGAATGCTCTATGGGGGAGATATGAATAATAGCAGTTCTTAAAAGAACTGTTATGTATATTTTTATACTTCGGTAACAGTTTTCATATGGAACAGCTACAATAACCTAAGAATAGTGGCAGTTTTAAACTGTTACTATACATCATTGTATAATTTCAGTTTTCTTCTAAAATCATTATCATCGATAATTATTTGTAAATGATTAAAAAGCGCCACTATTGTTCAACGCTATTGGTATCGGTTTTGTAAGAAAGCTGTCACCTATGTCTTTGAGCTTTTTATTTTGCAACAGTTTAATTGTGAACTGTCATGGTTTTTAATATTGAACTGTCACCAAAGCCCATATTTGTACTAGTGTAGCTTTGTGTGGTTGTTTTTAGTTTATGGATATTATCAAGAACTAATGGTTGTGTGGTTAGTTTTTAGCTTATGGATATTATCACGAACATGTTATGAATTGTGTGGTTATGGATTTTAGCTTATGAATTACTTGGAATGAATTAACATGTTATCAACTGTGTGGTTAGTTACTAGGAATGAATTAAAATTGGGATTTTTTGAAGTTATTCTATGTGTTACGGTTGGTAAAAAAAGGCAAATTAAAAACCGTACGCTAGTTACGGTTAATAACAACAAATCCTTAAGAAACCGTATGCTAGTTACGGTTTGTAATGAAGAAAATTTACAAACCGTACATTACTCTTTAACTTCCAGAGTTAGAGAGCTCATACTTACAGTTGGTAACAAAAAGCAAATTAAAAACCGTACGCTAGTTACGGTTGATAACAACAAATCCTTAAGAAACCGTATGCTAGTTACGGTTTGTAATGAAGCAAATTTACAAACCGTACATTACTCTGTAACTTCCAAAGTTAGAGAGCTCATACTTACGGTTGGTAACTATAACTCTAACGAACCGTAACTCTGGTATAAATAAATTTTGTAGAGTTACGGTCGGTAATTGTGCTTCGGTAAGGAACCGTAACTCTGGTATATGCAATTTTTACAGAGTTACGGTTGGTAAATTTACAATCATTACAAACAGTAACTCTGTTGCAAAATCAATTATCTAGTCTACGGTTTGAAACTATATTTTAATTTCCAACCGCACCTTATTTATTTCTTGGGTTTTCATGAGTTTATCCACTTATTTGTCATTGGTTAATTTGAAAATATAGCCGTTGAAACCTTCAACGAGTTTATTTTCAAAAAATAGATTCGTTACATAATAAAAAACCAAATTGTTATATGTATATGCTTATCCTCGTCAATAGAAGTTACACCTCCACATGAATCATCTCTTACCTTAAACTAGATTAAGGCTCCAAACCCTGAATTTACATTGGAAGAAGATTTATGTATTTGCCGCAACTTTGTTCTATGCTATCCAAAAAGAGGAGAAGAACGACGCCGATGTGGTTTTGTGAGTACAAGTTATTTGAGAACTCTTTTGAAAACTTTTGCTCCGAAACAAGGTAACCCTAATAACCGCGATGGAATAATGTTGTATATTCGATATGGAACTATTCGGGATAACGTTCAAGAATTTATGGAATTAATTCGTATTTTGGGTGAAATACGATTAATGGGTGAAACCGACATTTTGAAGTTTTAGAGAGCTCTATTCAAGAATGGAGACGATGGAAAAGGTCGATTTTTCAATACTTACCTCATTTCAACATCCTTAAAGACTTCTATCGCACTCGTAGGCCTGGATATTAGTATCCTTTTAAGTCGCATCAAAGAAAATGAGTTGTAATGTCATTTATATTTATAATGGTTTAATGGTTATAATGTTGGTTTAGTAATGAAGATGGTTCAATGTTTTAATTGAATTATATTTGTTTGGCTTGTGTTTCAGTGTTAGTTACGGTTTGTAACTATATTATCATTACCAACCGTAACTAACAATGGCTGGTACAATCTATTTCTAAGCATACTTACTGTTATTAAGTATGTTATTGTTACCAACCGTAATTTACACTGATACCTTGATTTCCACTCAAATTACCTAATCAAATAGATATGTTTGTGAACAAAATACTTCATATATTATGTAATCAAATAGACATGATATTGTCACTTTTAATCATATCACATTTAGTCAAAATACCAAAATACAAATTATAAAATGGGCTTCACCAAGACTTGAAAACATTTAAGCATCCTCTTCATCATCGGTCATAACTACGAATTGCTTCGGCATAGACAACATTATGGCCTTCCATAATTCAATCCTTTTCTCAAATCGATTGCACCAAGTCTTGGGGAGTTCACCGTCACAACCAAATTCCCTCCACAATGGAGGTAATGGACTTCCTTCATGCAATCGGAGGCCTATGTAATGATTTCCTTCCACGTGCCCCATGACAACAGTTTTTTATTGACAAGTCTTCGTCAAACGGTATTCTTGTTGGTGCAAATGTAGTGCTCATATCTCTGGAGATTAAATGAATGACGCAATTGAATGCATTGGCGAGTAGTTGGCCACATATAGGCATGCACATCCAATATTGGCTTGTCAAACATATATTACGGGTTAACCGCCTTTCCATTTCCTTGAAGCTCTCATTGAACACCTCATCGGTTTAATTTCTTTCAACTCTCATCATCGGCTTATAGAAGTCGCGGTAACCACGTAGTTCCATTAAGCATTTTTGCCTTACGTAAGAAACTTGGTCACAATCCCACCCTATCGCGTCTTCAAAGGGTCCAAGTTGATCCACGAAGACGTGGTAACCACAATTCCCATCACCATGAACATCCTCCGTAGCCTTGATATAACCACGAATATAGTCGGGGGAAAAACGAAGGTAATATTCATAGAGAATGTAATGGTTCTGGATATATCGACCATTCTTGTCTCTAGGTGGTGGTTTAGGCACTCCTTTTAGATGAATCGTCTCCTTCTCCTTCTCCTTTTCAACCATCGGACTCTTTCCATTGTTCCTTGCTAATTGTTTAACACCAACTTTACTAATAAGTCTTTTTATTGAACTATCTTGGGAGGAAACCTCGAGTCCGACATAGGAACCTTTACCTTTAACTCCATCATCTTTTTTTCCACTTTCTTTACGACCATTTCCTTGAACAACAACTTTGCTTCTTTCTTGTTGTTTAGAGCGAAATACCGGACCTTTTCCTTTAACATCAATTTTGCTTGTTGCACTTTCTTGAGTAGGAAGCTCGGTACATTTTTGTTGTACATTTCGACAGCTTGGTTCTCCTTTATCCGCTTGACCTCTTTTTCGTTTGTTTCTACCTTGAACATCATCCTCTTCCATCTCATCCTCCGCTTCATATTCCTTTCTCAACCATTCATAACCACAAGGATTTCTTTTCTTTGATTCTTCCGCCAATTTTCTTGCTTTTTTATTTCCTACGTACCTCTTTTTTTTGGTAGGAGGCCTCCCCTTACCCTTCCCCTTTGGTGGTTCCTTGATATCATACATAAATTGTGGATATACGAAATCTCTCAAGTTACTCAACCATATTTTCCTTTGGCCCTGGCTTAGTGTAGCATATTTCTCGGCTAGGGCTTTTCCAATCTTGGTATCGGCAAACGTTCCTCCAAATTGTGGATCAAAAATTATTTCACGGAATGTTAATTGTTGCCAAAAGGGATCAACATCTTGAATCGGGATCACTTTGTCTTCATATGTGGCTATAACATGCCGACATGGGAGTCCCAAACTTGTCATGTTTGGACAAACACACTCTTCTTCATAATCCCCCAATTCATAATGTTGTACTTCATACATTATCTTCTCAATTGCTTTGTGTGAAACTTGATGTGTAATTCCCCTTAGCCACTCATTGTCTATCCATCTAGTGTGTTGTTTACTTCGGCTTTTTTCAAAAGACTCCGTAACTCTATCGTGATGACGGAGGAAATACGAATGCATGGCTTCAAATAACGTAACTAACCCACCATTACAACTATGAAGTTTCTTCTTCAACCGGTTGTGAGATGACTCCGCCGTACTAGCTTGGTTGTCATAGTGCTTATATTGGTTAGTGAACGCCGATACGAACTTCTCTTTGTGAGAATCCAACCAATTATCAAACAAATACTTCACAACACTTGGATAACCTCTTTTCCAATGAGATACTAACATACGAGCTCTATCCTCATATTCATCCACGGTGATAGAATAGGTCAAGGCTCTCCACTCCGTTTTGAAACTTTCCTATTTTAGTTCCGCCAACTTGTCATCGTTCTTAAATTCCTCTTTGGCCTCATCTTGTTTATGTAACGGTAGTTCCTTTATTCTATCCATTTCGATTTTTCGGGTTGGACGGACAAGGCGCATGCACTTAGTTTCAATACTTTTCCACAAGAGGAACGTGCAAAGAAGGTTATGAGCTTCCGGGAAAACCCTCCTTATTGCATTCAACAAAGCTTGCTCCTTATCGGTAATAATCACCTTTGGAGTATATCCCTCTACGAAGAATAACTTCACTTGTTCTAGTGCCCACACATAGCTCTCTTCGAGCTCCTCTTTCAAGAAGCAAAAACCAACACTAAAAGGAGCATTAGTAGAAGTTTGCCCGACAATGTTCAACAACGGCATCTCAAACTTGTTGGTTTTGTATGTGCAATCCATTAGAAGCACTTGATGAGAGCACCGTGCCAACTTCACAAACTCAAGATTAGCCAATAAAAGATGTCTTATTCGTTCTTTCTCATCATCATCGTGGAAAACCGAGTAATTATGCAACTCCCCCAAATTCCTTAATTGTTGCATTCGTTCCTTTGTTCCCATTTCTTAGCCTTCAATTTTTTTCTTGCATTGTAGATGTTATCCAAAGTAGAAGCATTTTGTGGGTTTCTTTCCTTTAAGTGAGCACGGATATCAACAGGCTTCATACGAATTTGTGAAAGTGATTCTACGATGTTCTCTTCTTCTTCGGTAAGGCGTCCAACATAAGCGTGTGATAGCAAACTCTCCGGTATAGGGTGGTTATGACTACCACATACAACTTTCTCCAAAAACCACCTTTTTGCCGCGTTCTTTTTAAACTGAAGCTTGAAGGGGCATCGAGTCTTCTTACTGAAAGTAGTATTCTTCCTCTTTTTCTTTGCTACTTGCAAGGTATCCTTTTTTGCATGACTTCTATGTCGTCCACTACACTCGCAAACCATTTGAAAGGCACTATCACTAGTGGTACCATTACAAACTATGATACACATAATCAACTTTCCTCGTTCTCTAGCCCACTTATTTACATCGTCTTTCTCCTTCCATGTCTCCTCGGTTAAATAGTGAGAGCTAGAATCTTTGGTGAGAAGTTTATTTGCTAAAGGTTGGTCATCCATTATAGGAGGTACATCAACGACCTGGACAAAAATATACCAACATTAGTCTAAACGAGGCAATAAAACGAAAACATATATGAATATACGGTTGGTAAAGAAAGAGAATAAACAAAACAGTAAAACGATTACGGTTGGTAACTGTCATCCTCCAACATACCGTAAATACATCAAAAAGAATAGTAAAACACACAGTTAAGTATACGGTTGGTAACTAAAAGTCACCAATACACTGTAATATGGTGTCGGTTGGTCTCGATTTATACATTAGTAACCGTAACTAGTGTAGTAAATACTCACATGCACAGGATAACTTATGGTTGGTAACTACATCGACGTACTTAGCAAACCGTAATTATGGTACGGTTTGTAATCCAACAAATTTAACCAACCGTGAATCGGTATAATTTCCGGGTTTTTCCCAAAATTTAACCGGGCCACGATTGGTAACTACATATTTATGTATCGTAACATGTAGTTACGGTTGGTATTATGCTAAGTTCCAACCGTATGTTCATCTGAAATTTTTAAAAATTTGATCTTTTTACGTAATTTAGAGAATTTTGAGCAACAAAAAGCTAATGAGATCTAGTTTAGAAGTATACCTGGTCATTTTCAGTGATTGGTTCTTCACTTTGTTGGCTAATTTCTTCAATTGGTTGAGATTGACCTTCACTTTGGTCTAAACCATCTCTACCATCTAAAAATACTCCATATCAGGATCTCCATCAAGTGGTATGTAGTACTTGTTTTCTTTATCATATAGAGATTCACCCACCTCAAATTTTCCACTGGAATCACTCATTTTGGTGGAGTGAATCAAAATCTAGGGTTTCACAAATATCACATAAGTTTTCTTTTTCTTCTCCTCAAATTTTTTTTTATAACTCTAAAAATCTGATTTTAGAGTTATAATAAGTGAAAATTAATTATCAACACTAATTTCGATTATCATTACTAAACTTGATTATTAACAATAAGGGCTAATTAGTCATTTCCAGATTTTCATTGATAAGGGGCACTTGAATTTCCTTGTAATGACCTTTTTTGTCTTATTAGGTTGCCGCCCCTCTACCATTTCTTGCCGCCCCTTTACCAAGCTTGTATTACATATACATATAGTAGATATTATATGTACTGTCAGCATGCATGCTTCGAGGATCATGCCATATTTTACACTTGTTAGTATGACATTCCGTTTCTTTCATTTTGGTCTCAGGCGCTTTCATGCTTATTTCATCAATCACAAAACCGTTCCAAAGTTCATGAATTTTACATTGTTCTGTTATTTTCTTTTCCTTCATGCAATCACCAAAGTGTCAATTTCCATGTCATTTTCGTGTGTGTGAATAACAGATATTGAAGTTTAGTATTTAAGTGTTGCTTTGGGCTCTAGCCTCGGGGTGAAAGAAGAAGATGAAAATTAAAACCAAACAAAAATCATCAAAGCAATAATAATATAATAAGAAATTTGAGGAAATTGAATTGGAATGAGGAAAAATAACAACACCAAAGCGAAATGTAAACAACATTGCCTTAAATGTACATCAAACAGATGATGAATGAAAGTCTGCGTCTCATCGGTGGTATAGTTCGGCACATTTTTTCCACGAATGTAATGTTATGGAAATGTACTTCCATTAATTGTTTGTTTGTAAGAAAATTTCGAGAGGTTTATTTTTTGATCGACAAAATAAATGATATTTGTTTGTAAGGCTAAGTCTTATGGGATAGATATCTAGCTGTTAGATTGGCCATCCACGTCAGCCTGGCCAACCCCCTAAGTCTTATGGGCTAGATATCTAGCTGCTAGATTGGCCATCCACGTCATTTGTGAGCGCCGAACCATTCAGCATTTTTCTGAGCGCCGAACCATTTAGCGTTTTGGTTACTTTTTGAGCGCCGAACCATTCAGTGTTTAAATCTCACCCGTTAGATTTTTGTGAGCGCCGAACCATTCAGCGTTTTGGTCACTTTTTGAGCGCCACACTATTCAGCGTTTCAAACTCGCTGATAGTTCGACTGTGAGCAAATGCTAGGAGAGAGAAGTAGCCAGAAAGAGTGTTAACTTTTTTCCCACACTTTTTTCATGATTTGCAACACTTTTTGGCCAATCTAGCAGTCCAATCTAGCCCATATGACTTATCCTGAGAAAATTGTTGCATTTGTTTCCTCTGTACAACATGAATGTAGTTTTTTGTCGTAAATTTTCGTGTGTGAGCAACATTTACTGAAATCTTTAGTATTTAAGTGTTGCTTTATGCTCCATATAGACTATGCCAAGCGGTCAAGTACACGTTGCACCGTAAAGTTCATTTGACCGTAAAGTCTAGTCTCTACCAAGTGGTCAAGACTCCACCGCTCCATATACATTCTATTTGTATTTGCTATACTAACCACACTTACAACGGTGGCGAAAGTAACAAATCATCCTCATTTTTATGTGGACAGAAATCGTCCTTTAATATGGAGAAAATTTCCAAAGGTGTCCAGTTTTCTTTAGTTATTCCAAAAAATGTTATAAATTATCAAAAATGTTTGAATGTGTACCCATTGGTTGATATTGTGTACACAATATCAAGAATCCACGCCTACAACGTGTACACATTATACCTTTTCTCGGAATTTTTAAAATACTAGATATTTTTAGTAAATAGTTTCCTCTAGAAAACAGTTTTGAGCATTGACAATATTACGATGAACAAGTACGTAAGTACGTAGTACAAATAAAACATGAATTCTCCTAAATATCTTTGTCCTGTCTTTTGTCTATCTTGTCCTTAGTTTTGATGTATCTCAAGGTCATTGAACGGGGTATATACTACCTTTACAAAAGATAACAGACAAATTTATATTTGGTTTACGATCAATAGAAGATTAAACATATGATCGACAAACTGACACATACCTCTGAGTCTCTGACTACCATTCTTGCCATTCTTTGGAAAATCCTTGTTCTGATTATTTACTAAACACATCAAAACCAGTAAGGGGGTTGAAAATCGTTGGTTGAGTTGAGTTTTGATAAATCAATTAATTTTACTTTCGGAGTTGAATTTAACTGTAAAATGAAGATGAATTTCCACTATGTGGAAATTTCAAATTTAGCTCCTAGACAAGCTACATTACCAAGCTCTTGAAGATGAATTTCCACTATGTGGAATTAAAACATGTGATTAATGCTATTTTACGTGTAACACCAAAACAGCACATAAAAAAAGCAAAAGCAAAAGATACTCAAAGTTGCAAAAACCATTTCTATAGTTATTTTGAACATGTGCAGTGGGAATATATCACCAATTCTCTTTTTTCGCCCGTGGCTTAAACAATGTACATTTTTAGCTTACTTTTGGTTTTGAGAACTCAAAGAGGAATCAGTGCGAAACTTAACCCTCTCTCAGATGACCTGTTTATCCTGTAGTTGTGGCTTCTGAGGAGTGCATTTACCCTATTTAAGGATTTTCGTGAAAGAGAGAGTAGAGAATCAGAGATCTCTATAGCTAGTCTCTACTATCAATACTATCAATGGCGATCAATGTTGCGACATTAGCCATATTACTTACCATCACTACTTTCCTATTGAAAGGATCAATGGTCTCTTCATATCGTAATTCTTTAGCTACAAGCATATCTCCTCCTAGTAAAGAAATACTTCCATTTATTCCCCAGCATCGCCCACGTACTATTCCGATGCGTATCACTTGCTCTGATAGAATGCCATTCCCCAGTTGCAGATACTGTGTAAAGCACACAAAAAGCTGCAAGATTTGTTGTGTACACCGAAGAAATATAACTACAGAAGGTACGTCGATGATAGATGATGATATTGATGTTGGTCATGTTGATGAAATTGAAAATAGTGCTGCTGCTTTTGCTGGACACAATCCCGGTGGTGATATTGACCATGTTGCTTCCGATGATCATGGCAGCCCTAGTACCGCAGGTGACCATGCTTAACGAGGGATTGGTTGGAAGACTAGTACTTATTGCCTTGCCATAGATGATGTCGGAGTAAAAATCGCCAACAATCAGAGTGATCTAGTGGGTCGTAGACTCTTATCAATCTATTGTGTGTGTGTTTTGAAGAGATAAATAAAGCAGCTCGCTGGCTCTAGAAATAATTGTTTAGTAGTAGTAATTATTATCGGTTGGTTAACAAATCTTATAAAACCAAAGAAAAACAGACTTAACTGCTTTTTAATTAAATAAAATCACCTAGTTGTAGATTTCTTTTTTCTCTTCTTGATTAGTTGCATAATCCTAGATATCAAAGCGGTAGAAATCAGAAAGTATTGGATATTTAGTTTCGACGTAAATATTGCAGTATACTAATCCCCAGGTATCCGAGTGGCTACACTTACTTCTTTGTTGATTTCTTCATTTTAGTTTCCTCCAACATACCAATTCATAGGTTAACATTTAATTCAAAATGTGGTCTCTCTTTGTTTCACAAATTCTTCAATTTCAAGAAATTTAATTAGTATCCACCCATATACAGTGTGTGTTCAAGTCATCAAATAAATGGTAAAAATAAAAATATCATTTGATCATACAATTTACAATTTACAATTACACATTATATGTATAATACAATGTGAATGATACGTTCGAGCATTAGCACAATCGATGTCAACATTCATGGTGTTTTTATAATGAGTTTGTTAAACGTAATAAGGAGGGGTGACAATGCCTTTCCTGATAAGGGAATCTCTGGTGGGAAATCTGAAATGGCTTATTCTCCAAATGAAAAACGCAACTTTAGAGGACAATTTTGCTGCCAAGTGAAATGAAAATAAAACTTTGCTTTTGACTTCAGAAAATGGCTTCTGCTTCTGGAGTTCTGGTTGTCAAACATGCTCTAAGAATCATATGTTAAATGCTAGTTCAGTAGCCACATTTGGTTGCTAGTTAGTTTTTTATCATATCTACATTGTTAGCCGTGAAGGTGCAACTGGCATACATATATTGGAGAGTTAAGCTCTAGCAGGGCTGAATCATTGTTCATTCGAGTTGTCAAAAATAACTTGAACCAGATAATTGCATCCATTATTGAACTAAAAGGTAGTCATGACTGTCTCCGTAGACGTTATTACGGGTGCCATAAAAATCCAAGAAGAAACTGAAAGTTTTTTCGAAGGGTCTCCAAAAGTCCACTACGTAACTAGTCAAAGGTAATTTTTATCTTGGTTCTCCATCAAAAAACAACGGTTTCTCTCTCCTTCAGATGACGTGGCCAGAGCCTTAAGGGGCGATTTTTTCTTTAGAGTTTTTCTATGGCAGGCAGCCATGATTTCACTTCCAATCCTCTTTCAATCTCAAATTCAAGTACAGAAGCTTCAATTTCTTATGTGGTTTCAATTGGTAACATAGGATTTGGGGATTTTGCACCTCTTCCTTCGTTGGGGGTTAACGGAGTTCCAAACCCTAACCCAATCTCATATGCAGAATCAAATCAATCTTTGACTTTGAATCAATCTAAGCCAGGATTATCATATGCTGGATGTTTAGGAATCAACAAAGCAACCCCTTCAACCAAACTTTCTTTTGATGAAGCTAAGGAGATCAATGGAGTAACTACAACAGTTTTCAACTCAGGTGAACTAAAAACCCATTTTTCTAATTGTGAAGCTTATGTAGTAGGATATTTTGTTGGGAACAAACTTCAATTTCCCTCTGTGAAAGAAAATTTAATTGCTCAGTGGAAATTGAAAGGAGATTTCTCCATGACTATTCATGGTGAACATGCTTTTTTGTTCAAATTTGCTCAAGAAGAAGACAGGGTTAAAGTGTTAGAATTGGGTTCAGTTTTCATAGCTAAAAAACTCTTTCTGATTCATCCATGGTCCATTGCTCTTGAGAAAAATCTTGATGCTATTACCTCAGTTCTGGTATGGATGAATCTCAGGCAGGTTCCTCTTTATCTTTGGAATGAATTAGGGTTATCTGGGATTGCAAGTATTGTTGGCACTCCAATCATGACAGACACTCCAACAGCGTTGAAGACAAGGATGTCATACGCCAGGGTTTTGGTTGAAGTTGCAGCTGATTGTGAGTTCCCGGAAGAGTTACCAATTCTAGTGGATGATGTAAAATTGGTAGTGAAGGCAGAATACCCATGGAGACCTAATGCCTGTTCTCATTGCAAGACTTTTGGGCATTCTGATGCTAAATGCAGCTTCATTCCTAAGATTAAGGAAAATCAAAGCATTGCAGAATTGGTTGCTAACACAAGGGAGAGAGATGAAGACAAAGTCGAGCAAATCAATCTAGCTACAAAGGTGACCACGGATGGAAGAAAGCGAACTGATGAGTTGGTATCTTCTCAATCTGATGAGGTCACTGAGGAAAGAGTGCAAACAGAGGACTTAGAGAAGAGGGTATCTACCCCAATTGATGAACTCTACCAAGAAAGACGCAGGAAAGAAGACCTGGTAAGGGAGCGGATAAGGCTAGAAAGGCAAAACGAGAAGCTTGTAATTAAGAACAATCACCTAAAAGGAAAACAAGCGGAGCACAACACCCAAAAGGGAGGGAGTGCTTCGGGAAGGAAATTGGCAGTTGAAGGGCATCATGAGTATTGGCGAAAAATGGAGGGGCGAAGGGAGCGAGATGAATGGGAAGACTTAAAAAGAGCCATAGAAAATAGCATGAGGGAGCTAAGAGAAAAGGAATATCAAACGCATCAATTGATGATAACCAGTAAAAAGGGAACAACGAGCAATATTTGGGCAGCAGGAAGAACGTCTGGATTGCAGGGGCAACCAAAAATGATGAACAAATATGTGGGAAGTAAGCCCCGCAAACCAGAAATTGCGGTGTTATTCTCATTGAAACAAAGGGAAAATGAAATCTTGCGAAGTATTATGGAAAGATGGGATACGATTTGCGGTGAGTTGAAAGGAAGGTTGTCAGAAGAAGATTTAGTGCGCTCGTTCATCTATGCACTATCAATAAAGCACCCTTTATTTTTGATATTGTTGAAGATTAGGAACGAGGTAAGGATGAAGGAGTTGAAAAAGTATCAGTCTGAACATATTCGCATAGAAGAAGAATACTAATAACCAAGGAAGGGTCGTAGAACAAGAAGATTGTGCTTATTATAATGAATTTATCATTTGGCAATATATCATATTTACAAAATAATAGCAATGATATTTTGAATTTTGATAAATCGACTCAAGGATATGAATTTTCATACGTACGGAATAATCATAACAAAATAAACCCTAGCCCCGACAGAGTAAGACCTCGCATTAGGAGGCAAATAAGACGCACGAAATAAACAGTTTCCAGGGAAACTCAAAACCTTCGCCTAGGAAGGCTGAGAATCCATGGCGTGTACCCTAGTTCGCACGAAAGTGCAAGAGGCAAGTCCTAACGCACGTCGTGAACAACTATCAAAGAGATAAGCTAGGGGAAATGATAAGACCTATCCGCTGAGGGTCCGTTTTATGATGGCATTCGGTAAGGGGTGCAGAAATATGACCAAGGCGTCGACGTATTCGGTTGAGGTGCGGGTGCCTGGGACGTCTGGAGCGTTACCAGCCATGTATGTATGGCAAGTCTTGTCTACGATGCACCCGATCCCAAATAAACCTCACCTAGGGTGTGACTTCGTAACCATAAGCCACATCGGCTAAGGGGACAAGAAGTCACGAAAACAACTGAATTTCGTAATAACTGGATGGGAGGAAACCAACTAGCATATTAGGGTTAACCTCCTTGAAAGGGAAATCAAGGGAATATAAAGGGATGGAACCCTCCATATTAGGGAGATGCGTGACCCAAAAAAAAAAAAAAAAAGACGACAATGTCATGGGGCTAACATTCATGGGAATGGCTAGGCCTGTTGCATTATCGCGAAACAGAGTTCAAAACGAATGTTAAGACGAGGTTGATGGATTATTATTTGAAAGAATAATAAGCACCTGATACTTCGTCGAATCAAGACCCTTAATGAGAGGGTGAGGCGCAATAAGACCTTAATTAAGAGGCGCAATAAGATCTCGAAAAG
Source organism: Papaver armeniacum (assembly GCA_023531295.1). Lineage (NCBI taxonomy): Eukaryota > Viridiplantae > Streptophyta > Magnoliopsida > Ranunculales > Papaveraceae > Papaver > Papaver armeniacum. Next base: position 21,782 of record JAJJWW010014256.1, read on the forward strand.
CAACACATAAATAAGAAGCAAAATTGAAACCCCTACATGTTATAACCCGGAGTAAACACAAGCAAGCACCAGAAATAAGATTATAATAAAATGTGTAATAGAGGCAAGGGCAAACAAAATAAGACAATGGAAGAAAGTTTAAGTGGAAAAAGACAAGGACAACACGGGAGGCATAAGTGAGAACTCAAAATAAGACTACGCAATCAGAATTATTTCGCCATAATCGAGAAAACAAAATATCAGCTAATCCATTTCATGCCTCGGGAATGCAAAAAAGAATAAGAGGCAAGTATATAATTTAAATTTTGTTATTCTTTTGAGTCTTCCCTCTGCAAGTATATACTTGACGATGGGAGGTATGGTACTCTGTTGGAAAATCGCAATACTGATATGACTTAATGAAAGTATATATATTACTTGAAAAATAACCGAAAATATATAAAATAAAAGGATCCAAGATATTCTGCCCCCCAAGCTTGGGAGCGCCCAGATAGAGAAATTGTTTCTAAAATAACTAAGGTTGAAACTTAAAATATGGAAGAAGAGAAGTTAAGATTGATACTGAAGAGGAATGCCATCAGTAACTGCTATCTCTGGGATATAAACACCAGCCTCGCCAAGATTAGCATCAATATCTGCATTAGGATTTGAGGGTTGTCCGGTAAAACTTGTAGAAGCAAAGGCATCTCTGGGCTTTACTCTTCGAGCTTGGCCTCCATGGTCCTCTGCCCCTCGTCACCTCCAGCAAACCTCTCTTCTTCGCCTGAGACGATTTTGTCGAGTGGATGCTCATCGTCAGAGAATATCTCTAGAGGAAAAGTGGGATGAGGAATACCATGCTCGTCATAGAAATTTTTAAAGAGAGATACCAGGTAGTTCTGGGTATTCTTACGAGATAACTTCGCTACTTTCGAGGAATCCTCCATCATATCATCGATATCAGCATTCAAATCTTTAACATCATCTCTGAGGCGAGAAGCCTTGTTGCGAGACTCATCCCTTTCATGATAAAGGTGAAGGACTTGTGTGATGGACCGGAAAATTACGCCTTTGGCGCGTTTCCCCGCAGGCCGTAACTCCCCCGATGCGCCATGATGAAGCTACGATCCGGGCCTCATCCCCAGGCAAATGCACATCCATCTGCCCTTGTAAGCATGCTCGTGGAGCATGATGCAGCTATCTTAGCTTCCACACCGTTCCAAAGTCACCCTCGTCCGCAGAAGGGTTTAAGGCCATAAGGCCAATGCCAATGCATTTTTCATGCATCTCTCGCTTTGCCTTTACGTAAGGAATTCATCACTGAATTTCCTATCTAGCTACGCAACCGTTGTATTGTCGTGTCTTGCCCAGACATAAGCCTTGGACTTTCACTAGTAGAAAAGTGAGATTTAGTAACAGTTCAAGCTTTTATAAGGTAACAGTTCTTAAATTACATGTTACTAAATGTTAGGTTGTTAAATAATGGTAACAGTTTTTGTAAGAACTGTTACATAATGTCATCTAGATTGTGTATTGCAACAGTTTTTATAATAAGTATTACTATATACCCATGTTACTGTAACAGATTTAATATGTTACCATAGTTGATATTATTGTGACATTTATTTAGACCAACTGTTACTATATACCCATGTTACTGTAACACATTTAATATGTCACCATAGTTGACATTATCGTGACATTTTTTAGACCGACTGTTACCATATACATATGTTACTGTAACAAATTTAATATGTCACCATAGTTGACCTTATCGTGACTTTTCTATAAAATAATTGTTACTATTTATCTACATAACTAGTTATCTGGAAATCCATTTCAAAAATATTACCTAGCTCTAGACCGACATGTCACAATTAACTTGTTGATTTAATTTCATGCACTAGATCTAGCCATGGCTCATGGATGGTTATCTAAGGTTTAATAGAAATTCAAATCTAATAAAAAAATAATAAACAAGTGGTACGATGTGTAGAACTACTACAATATAAATGTGTTGTAGTTTGGCGGTAACAACGAAGGTGGTTGTAACGAAGGTTGTGGTTGAGGTCGAGGTCGATAGTTTATTTTTTTAATGAGAATAAGTATTTTATATGGATAACATTAACCAAAAACAAAGCATGGAATAGTGGTTCAAGAGTTATGGTTAGGTGTAATAGGTCTCAAGTTCGAATCCTGTGAAGAGTAATTTTATATAATTTATATTTCATCTCAAGAAGCCCAACTTGTGGTTGTGCAATGGTGGCGGGCATGGTGGTGATGGTCGTGGTGGTCCTGGTGGTGGAGTGGAGGCGGCACTAGTGGTGGAGGTGGTGGTAGTTTCACTATAAATTTTTACCTTTATAATGTTTTTATGACAGTTTTCATAAAAACTATTACGGTTACTCAAATAATAGCAAAAGTTTTATTAAAAACAGTTAACGTATCAATTATTCAGTAACACATATTGAATAAACTGTTACCAAAAACTACTAACAGTGACGGTTTTAGAATTTTTCAATAGTCATTTCGTAACAGGTTTTATAAACTTTCCGTAACAGGGGCTTTAGTAACACTGACGAAAAAACTAAAACTGTTACAGAAATATTACAGTAACAGTTTTTAACTGTCACCGAACATCATTTTTCTACTAGTGTTTGGCGTAGGCCGCACCAAGCCCTTGCCATTTCCTACATTACCTCGCTTACCAACTCTTTATAACTTGATAGGAAGTATGAGCATCCACTTGCTGGCATGCAACTAAGCCTCATCAAATCTGGTCGCAATCATCTCTCATATCGAGCTACCGAGCTTAGATGATATGAGGGGCCAATATGCTGGATCGGCAATGCTGCAACTCATTGCGGATGCCTACGTACCCTTCCCTACTCTAAAGGGATCAAGCACAGACCGTAGTTCATCCTCGAAGGGACAAGCAACTTATTACAACTCGTTTGCTAGGCCGTGGCTAAAGAACAGTGGTAATGGCCTAGTCCGTATAGGTCGTTCTGTCAAATACATCCAAGTGATGCATCATCGAGTCCGTGGAATGACATAGTGATGCCTCGGCATCATATGCTCCATTCGTAAGGGTCGCGCGACTAATAATGAGGCCCGAGCATCATTCATACGATTCCGGCCAAGCTATGAAGCTTACTTGGTACATAGTCCGCATATGCACCTTCAACCAACTACCCCTCCCTATATATGTCTTAATTGAATTTCTACAAGTATGGAAAGGGGACCAAAAATCTTTCATCAACTCCCCGTTTACTATTCATGGCCTTTGCCATGTATTTTCCTGAATAACCGGCCAAGATGGCTGTACATTCAGTTCCGGCTCACATGCCAGTCCCTATGCCCGGACAGGATGGATGAACATTTCCCGAGACAAACCCGATGAAGGGCCGTGATGGCTGTATTTCCGACTTTGGCCCATAGGCCATACCAATGTCTAGCCGTGATGGCTGTACAATACCAAACCGATCTCCAGCCATGTTGGCTATCCACTGCCAACCCGATGTCCAGCCATGTTGGCTGTACATTTTCAACTCGATGTCCATCCATGTTGGCTATACATTTTCAAGGTCATCTACCCAACTGACCTAATGCATCATTTGATGCAAGATTGGCTCTTGGCCAATGTAGCTTCCCACCAATGCCATATTGGCCTTAGCCAATATGCATATGCAATGTGCCTTACTTGGCACCAGAAATGGCCTAGGGCCAAATGTATCTCACCATGCGAAGGAAGCTTTGGATGAAGCTTCATCACAAGCAAATGGCGCATCTTTTAGCATGCGCCATGCTAAAAACACGGGGCGTTACAACTTGATTCTTCTAACGCTCTTCAAATTCTGCAAAGACAAAATAAGATTTTATCATAAACCTAAAATTTGATCTAGCCATAACTATGCACATCACCTAAAACTACCCTCTATTTGTAAGATAATAGTGTTCAAAGTCTCTTAGATATCAGAATACAAATGATCTATCCTGGAGACTTCTAGATTCGACTCTCTGAGCTGAACGCATAACTCGTGTTACGAATCGTCCCAGCCTTTTACATGACCAGACTTCGAAGTATCTTTGTTGGGATGGATGACGAGAGTACCCTCGTTCTTACGAAGATCAACAGACTTGACTTGAGAAGAAGATTTAACGGACTTTGTGCGCGAAGAGTCTTTCAGTTGAGCCTGAAGAAATTCCACCTTTTTCTTCAAACAATAAATCTCCTCGTTCAAGCCAGTAAATACACTGCGAGATTTACGAAGATCAACCACAACTTGATTCTTCCCGTTGATTATGCCTTCATTATCCTCCTCCAATCTCTTAATTAAAGATAATGATGAGGAGTGAAGATTCCTCGAAGTGGTGAGAGAGTTATTGACTCACTGGAGATTTAACTTGAGATGTTCATTCTCGTCATGAAGGTGGTGATTCAATTCCTCATTACGAGAGCAATCGATTGACTGACGATCCACTTACGAGAAAAGGGTCTCGACCTTCTCATTCAAAATCTCATTTTCAGTCACATAGCAATCATTCTGAGTTGAGAGGTTAAAGTTTTCAACACAAAGATCTGCAAGTAAGGAAGATGCTTCGAAAGCAGTCATTTGACGTTGCACGCATCGAGCTTGACGAAATACGAAATAAGAAAATAACAGACATAAAGAAAAGCGCAAGAAATGGATCTACAAGGGAAGGAACATACTATGAAGCTTCTCCACCTTCTTGTCTTGCTTGCTGGAGTACTCTTTCTATTCGTTAAGTTCCTTAGTCAAGGCCTTGATTTGAGCATCATCCTGTTATGTACCTAGATGTACCTTTTTGTGGGTGAAAATAATTTTTGCTGATTTCGATAATTTCGGGTGAGTGGGTGAGAAACGGATTTAAACCCTAAATAATGTACTTCAAGGGAGTACTTTAGATTCGAGAGATCAATCTGTACAAATCTGGCCTAAACCAAGAAATGGTCGTTCCAGACTTGCTTCGGTCACAAAGTGGAGGAGAATGGGTTGGTTTTGGGGAGGGAAGCAATGAAAGTGATGAGACCAGAATAGTTGATTCTGGAAGAGTAGTTGTGTTACGACTTGTATCAGAAAGTGGGAAGCTAACGTATAAAAAGCTAGCAAATGTTTTCTGAGTGGTGTATGCTCCTGACTGAACTTGTTGTTCGATGGAAATAGGTAAGACCTATTTATACAAGTCGAAGTGAAACGTACTATGGTCTCATTAAGGAATGGAAAAATGGGTGAGTAAATGGGAGGAGGTGGTAACGTTAACGCATGGAATTGATGTTCCATAAACCATTAACGCATGGAATTGATGTTCCATAAAAAGAACGTTTCACCATTAACTCCCTGTATTTACTAACCGCCTCATCCTTATGACACTTCCTTATGACGGGCGTAGTGTACGCCGCACGCTGTAAACCGCCAAACCAATACACAAAGAAGATCCCCCAGTCTGTGATATGTGTTGATGTCTCGAATGTTTTTGTGGAAAACATGTAGCGTGTTGTTTTTTCCTGGAAAGTCGTGCTTGGGAGACTCGCTAGCTTGGTGACCTCCGACGGTCGAGATTTTGCATCTTAAGACGAGAGGTAGCCGTTGATCGTTGCACGCTTTTGTTTTGGTGACCGTAAAGGGGAGGCCAGCATGTGGCGCGGCAAGGTTGGCATGCCGTTGGCATTCCTTGGCGCGGAATGGTGTGGCCAAACTAGGGTTTTGGGTTTAAGGTTACCATGTGTTGTCTGGTAACCTCGGATGGCTAGGATTTGCTCCTAGGATTGAAGGGCAACCGTTGATTGTCGCATGCCTTCGTTTTGGTAGCCGCGTAGGGAAGGCCATCATGGTGGCGCGGCTAGGTTGGCAAGATGTCGGCATGGCATGGTTTGGCGTGGCCAAACTTAGGTTTTCGGGCCAAAAGTTACCATGCGTTGTCTGGTAACCTTGGATGGCTAGGATTTGATCCTGCGATTGAAGGGGGGTCGTTGATTTTCGCACGCCTTCGTTTTATTAGCCACATAGGGAAGGCCAGCATGGTGGCACGGCTAGTTTGGCATGTCGTGGGCATGGCATGCCTTGGTGCGGTTTGGGCATGGCCAAACTTAGGATTTCTGGCCAAAGGTTACCATGCGTTGTCTGGTAACCTTGGTCAGCTAAGATTTGATCCTGGGATTGAAGGGGGACCGTTGATTATCGCACGTCTTCGTTTTAGTAGCCGCATAGGGAAGGCTGGCATGGTATAGTGGGGCCGCGGGTTTGGTATGCCGTTGGCACATGGTGCGGCTAGCGTGGCTAGGGCCAAGGCAAGGCGCGTTTGGCTTGGCGAGGTGGGGCCAATAGTTTGGCATGCCGTTTGGCACATGGTGCGACTAGTATGGCTAGGTCCAAGGAAAGGTGCGTTTTGGCTTGGCGATGCGGGGCCAATGGTTTGGCGTGAATGGTTTGGCTTGGCATGGCGGGGCCAAGGGCATGCCATGGGCGCATGGTGCGGCTAGGCCAAGGCAAGGTGCGGTTTGGCTTGGCATGTGGGGCCAAAGGTTTGGCGTGAATGGTTTGGCTTGGCATGGCGGGGCCAAGGGCATGCCATGGGCGCATGGTGCGGCTAGCATGTCTAGGGCCAAGGCAAGGTGCGGTTCAACTTGGCATGTGGGGCCAAGGGTGATGAGTGCCAAATATTGCATATTTATACACATTTTTATTGGCATTTTACTCATCTTTTGTACTCAAGAATCAGATATTATCCCAGATTCTGTGTTTTCTTTGTTTTCAAGAATAAATATTTGTATTAATTAATTTTGTGTTTTTAGGTAATAAATAAAGCTCGGAGAATCTGAGGAGCCAAAGAGCAAAGAATTGGAGTCAAGTGCCCAAGGAGCGTAGAAGCCGAAGCTCCGCGCAAGGCAATGGCTTGCAACCCAACAAGTAGCAAATCATCTACAAGACATGGGCTTGAGCTAGACCCGACCCGTGACCCGGATCCGAGCCCGTCTCTTCTGAGACGTTGAGATTTCTTTCTCCCTCATCCAACGGTCGCTGCTTCCACGTGCATCGAAGATCGCTGCTCCCGTGCTACACCAGATCACGCCAAAAACCGCTTACTTCCCTCGGCCGTTCAGATTGTAGCCGCCTCATCCAACGGTCGCTGGGCCTGTCTCATCAAACATTGCTGTCCCTGCCTCACACCACAGCACCCTATACCTATACCCCCATCGACAGACCCATTCTTCTCTTCTTTTCTCTTTCTTCTTCCTCTCTCCCGTCTCCCTCACCCGACGTAGCTCGCTCCGCTCTCGCAACAACACCAACTCCTCCACCTTCTTCACCCGTACCACCACCGAGTCGCTTCCGCCATCACCCTATCTCATGTCACACCATCACCAGCCAACAACCCCAGGACTAGATATCTGTTTTTTAGTTTCTACCAACCCTAGAAACTAAATCAGAGACATCTAGGGCTAGGGTTTCCACCCAATCAACCGCATGGAGTTCTGAGCATGATGAGACAAGAGGGAAGGCGATTCAGAGTATGGGTTCGATTCAGTTTTCATTTAATTTATATTTTTAATTGAACTAGGGTTTGGGAATTTTGGGGCTGATGCATGTATAAATAGAACCAAATGGGGTTGATAGAAGATACGCCTGGATTAGCCAGAGCAGTCATTTAGTTTCATTTGTCATTATTTTGATGTTTTAATTTTGTTGTTAGGGTTTCAGTGAAACCCTAATTCCATGCTGTGTTGTAAGTTCCCGTTGAATTATCCTTGCATGCTTAAATTATAATTATGCTTTCAATTTTAGCACCCAATGCCTTTCTTTCACAATGCATGCCAGGTATGCATTGTAGTCGTGGTATAAATGTATTGTGTGTGTCTTTGCGACTTAATCTTTAGACACAAAAACTAATTCTCTTGACTAATTGTGCTTCATTAGACAATTAGTACTCTAGGTTAGTATCCTCACTGATAATTGAAGTGTTACAAGGTGAAACATCCTAGTTAAGTGGTGGAATTGACACCCTACCCTTAACTCGCCATAGGAACAAGGAGTTCAATTTAGTTGAGCACACGGTAGGAGTGAGTGGTGGAACTGAGACCTTAGCATCCCTTGTCACTATTTTATACCTTAAGTTAGGATCATTACATTTCACTATTCAGCCGTATCGGCAAAACATCTGTTGTCATATTGTTACCTTACTTAGAATTCAGTTAAGCAGCCTTAGATCACACATCAAAGCACCCCTCGTCTCTGTGGATCGACTCTTACGTGCCCAGTTCTACAACCAAGACACCGTGCACTTGCGGTATCACCGTAGGCCATAAATTTACCCATCTTCGAGGCCTACCAAAGGGTTCAGCGTGACCAAGCTAGGACCGTGACCAATCTAGGGTTTTTGGGTTAAAGGTTACCATGCGTTGTCTGGTAACCTTGGACGGCTAAGATTTGCGTCTTAGATGGAAAGATGGTCGTAGATTGTTGCAGGCCTTTGTTTTGGCAACCAGCATTGTGCATGGCGTGTTGGAACGACAAGCATGGTTGGCATGCTTCAGCGAGAAGATGTGGCTGGCATGGTTTTCCATTGGCACAGGGGTGCGGCTAGCATGGTTGGCATGCCTCGGCGCGGTAAGTGTGGCTGGCACGGTTGTGCAGCTAGCATGGTTGGCATGCATTGGCGCGGTAGGTGTGTCTGGCATGGTTTGCCGTTGGCACAGGGGTGCGGCTAGCATGGTTGGCATGCCTTGGCGCGTTAGGATGTGGCTGGCATGATGAGCCATTGGCACGTGTGGTGTGAGAATTAGGGTTTTGTCTTGTCGAAACCCTAATTATCTTTAAAAAAAGATACCCTGGTAATTTTCTCGCAGATAAATTACAGGGTTCAATAAATGTGCTTGGTTTGGACATTAATACTCAAGTTCTGTGACGTCACTGTCTGACTAGGGTTTTACGACTTTACCCCTAAATTAAAAACCACCATCAACAGTACCATAACAAGGTTGGAAGGATAATCTCTTAATTCTCACGAGTCAAGCGTACTGGTTCAGTGACGAACACAACTTAATCGAGTAAACGATTGTTTTCATTAATAATTTGATAAAATTCATTACAGGCCTCTCTGAGACTTATATAGCTAGGGTTGTCTTTCTAATATCGACGACCATTACTCGCCCACGTGCACACATCTAGACCACACGTTACAACTGATAATGGCAACTACTAATAGACTAAAGGCTGACAAGTATCAAGATATGGGAAGTCTCTCACATATATAGTACGTACATGACACATCCTTCTTCATCTTCTCGCGAACAAGTCCGATCTCCACTAAGCTGGCCATCTGACGATTGATTTCATGCGAATCGACGAATCGGAATTTAGAAATGAACCTCGAAATACTATAAAGATGAAGTTGAAAAAGTATAAAGGGCTCACCAAGTTCATTAAAGCAGAATGTTGTTGGAGAGTCAAATTCATAGAGGCATTCAACAGTACGGATGCATCTTGAGACAGAAAGTCATCAGCACTAAAAGTCACCAGAGATTCAAGGGAACGAGACCTCGTGGAGGGATCCTCACGAGCCTTGTGATAAATATCTTGCAGAAACTTCATGTCTGGTTCATAAATAGGATTAGACACCACAGACGAAACCCTTTGCTTACCCTTTTTATAAGGGGAAGGTTTCTCAAGGGATTCCTCAAGATGCAGAACCAAAGGAGGAGGAAGAAGTAGTTGTACGAGAGCGAGAAGGAGGAGCGGGATGAGTTGGAGGAACGACAGTACTCCTAACTGCGTTCAAACCAGCCAAGTCCAAGGTCCTGCGTTGCCTTTTAGGCTCGCCAGAAGAAGGGGCATGTGAGGCATCAGTCTGCGAAATAACAAGTTCAATACGATTAGGGGATGGTAGGGTTGTAATACACGCAGTGATAATTTTCAACGAAGTAAAGATACCTGATTTGGAGGGGGAGGCGGAGTATGATGATCATGTCTTTTGGAGGGGGAGGCGGAGTATGATAATTTAAGTTACAAATTGAATGGTTGTTTGATATTTCTATTGCTAGTTGAGACCTCTTCGGCCCGTAATTGTCTAGAGAGTCTTAATATAAGTAGCGTTATATGGATATTGACGATGGGATTTTGTTAAATATTCATATGTATTGAATGACACTAGTAGATGAGTCGAGCCTATGTATTTTTCACTAGGAATATCCTATCTCACGGAACTTAAAGCATTTGTTTAAACCACACCTAGAGAGTGTACTTCTAGGAAACTTGGCAAGTAGAATCCGGTAGTCGAGCGCTTCCGTGCCCGGTGAATTAAGAGATTGCGGAGTATTTGAGCGTACTAAATATTCTAGGGTTATTAGTAATGGGTACTTTGCAGAAACATAGCTATATCAATTAGATTCACGTTTTGGGACCGAGAAAGAGTCCTTGATCGTTCTCATCCTCATCGTTTGCATTTATTTGTTTTGCATTATTCAGAAATTGAATTGACAACTTTAGCTCAACTCTCCCTTAGGAACGAACCTGCTTGCCATTAACTACTAGTTAGAGTAAGACAAGTAAGAGTAAGAGAAGTAAGGAATTTATTTTTGTGAGTTCGACACCTCGTCAAAATTGGCGCCGCTGCCGGGGAGCAGTCGGTAGTTTGAGTTGTTATTTAATTTTTTGATTTTTACATTTGTTTTTTTATTTATTTTTTAGTCTTTATTAATTTGTTTTTTGAGAATCTTATTTTCAGGTACAATAAATCATTCTTTTGGTGTCTGCACAATTGGGAACAAGAGGTAAGTCTCTTCACGAGTTGTGTGCATAATTTTTCAAGATGTATCCTTTTGGGAACAATACATATGGTTCACAAGACCATGCATTTTATGGTAATAATAATGATTTTCAATCTCACTCTCACAATAGCTTCTAACCATATGTGGGATACAATCAAAACCAATCTTTTGGTTATAATGACTATTCTACAAGACCTTGTGATTATTCTCATACATCGCATCAACCTTTTGGTGGTTATGTAAGTGGATAATCACAAGGATAGGGAATAGTTATACTTCTCATACGTTCCAATCTATTTTTTTGCATATGCCTAATGAATTCATGGATTTGCGACGTACATCGAACCAGATTAACTCAACTTCTACCGTACCGAGTTTTGTACCAAGTGAAGCCTATGATAGTGTATTTAGACCTGTTCCGGATCGTACTTATTATCCTTCACCCATTCAAATGGAAGATACATGGTCTAGAGAACCTATTGTGAGTAGTAGCGGAAAACGTGTTAACATAAAGAAACTCTTTAGACAATACGAGTAGTTGTAAGAAGATGGAGCAACGGAAGAAACTCTTCAAGCAATTTCTAGGGCCATAAATATGGAGGTTAACCGCCGTGTGGATAATGGAGAAGAGACCCAAGAAGAAGATTCCGAGGATGATGAACCCTTGGAAAATATTGATAATGAAGGTGCTACTAGCTCAACTCATGATTTTAATGATTATTCTCCTATTCAAAAGGAAGAAGTTGAGTCTAGAAACACTACAATTATTGATGGTAAACCTTATGTTGTGTATGAAAGCGATGATGATTATGACTTCTTTGTGCACCGTACCCCAAATCCAGAGATAGTCAATACTTTGAATGAGAAGTCAACTTGTGATGAAGAACGTAAGGATTACGATAATTTTCTTATGGAAGATTCTGATTTCTTTTCCGATGAGGAGGACTTAGTTATAGAAGAAACCAGTGAATGTCTTAACAAGAGTTAGAGTGAGAATGATGATACTTGTGATGTGAGAATGGAAGTGTCTAGCAGTACCAAGGATCCCGAAATACAAGAGATTTCGCAAGGTTTGTCTAACCCTTTATATAACTCTCTATCTAATGATGATCCTGCCAAACTTGAAGTAGTTTTTCATAGAGTTGTTAATCCATCTTTTAGGAAAATACCTCATTTGGGGATGGAATTATGTGCTTCTAAGTATCCACCATATGTGTTTGAGTCTAACACCATGCAGGTTTTCCGAGAGGAACGAATAGAAGTGCCTTCCACTTATGTTTTGTATGCACTTCCGAGTGTAGAAAAGACTAAGTGTGGGGATGACTCTCGTGGGATGATAGTCTCATTTTCCCCACAATTTGCTAACATTCTTGTGAAGCTTTTGCAATATATGCAGATTGTTTTGTGGGTGGATCCTCAAATTTTCAGATTGTTGATATATGGGGAGTCTATTTTGAATGTTTCTCATATGCGTCAATCAGGTGAACAATTCCAATTATTACTTCCTTGTCTTTTTCAAGTATTCCTCTTATTCTTTTTGCAATGGTTTGAAACATTGAGGACAATGTTTGATTTAAGTGTGGGGGTAGGGTATAATAAGAAAAAAAAATTGACGTATACAAAACTCCAACTTTTAGAGATTTTTGAACAATTTAGAATAAACACTAGCCTTTCTAAGTAGATGGCATTTTTTCTTGACGATGAGGTATATATTGGCTGAGTTGGGATTAGATGGCAACTAAATAGCTTGTTTAGTGTTTATCCTCTATTGTTCAGAAATAACTATGAGTTGGAATATCAGTTTATGTAATTTGTATATAATTTGTAGAGTTTGATGCCTTTAGTTTAAAAAAAATAAAAAAATATTTTTTTTTTCATGATAAACTTCAAAATCTAGAAACTTTTGCCTTCAAGATGACACTAAACCATATAAGTGGATGGAACAATCTTGATTGCAGGAGTTGAGGAACTCATTAACTAAAAAAAACAGGGCTCAGGTGTTATAAATTATATTATAGTTGTTACCATATCTCGGAATCGTCACCATATCACTTTTTGTTTTTATTTTTGCAAACTTTTTGTTTCTCTAAGTGATTCGGTGGGTCACTAACATCGAATTGGTATTACTGCTAGGATGAAATAGAGTGATTGAGTTACTAAAAAAAAAGAGACCAGACCAATTAGACCAACCGGAGTATATATGAAAAAAAGAAAAAAAAGAAAATGACACTTGGATAGCAATATGTATGTGTTCTCCCTGTCTCCGTCGCCTAAACAAGCATGGAATGCAGGATCCATGGGAATTATCATGTAATCTGCTGACAAGAAGCATGCACTTGGATCCAAAAGATCTAATCATGTTTTCAATTCAAAAAGGAAAAGAAAAAGAGAAAAAAAAAGAAAAAGAAAAAGAAAAAGAAAAAAAAAGTTATTATTATTACTGTTCAATTAATAAATCGACCGCTGGTTCCCTTGTATTTGCCAGTCGAGTTGATCTAGAATTAGGATTATCGACCACTAGTTCCCTTTTATATGCCAGCTGAGTTGATATTAGAATTAAGGCCAGTATCTCAATCCATTAGGATTCATAGGTTCATCTTGGCAGTGACCTTCAGACAGATATGGGAAACACCGTTCACTTTAGTCAACATCGCAACAATCTATCTCTATATCCATCTTCTTAATCTATTCATGTGTGATTGTGGTTTGTTAGATTTCGAGTATTGTGGTTTGTTCAACTTTCTCAATAGAGTTTTTTCACCTATATATGAATTGGATTTGCATCAAGGTACCTCCTCCTGTAGTCATTTTGGATTCGTTCATAGATTTTCCACTAAACCTTCACGAGTCTATAACTCATCCACTAGGGACACCTATGGGTTTAAAGGCTTGTTATTTATGCTAAAAGTAAATATAACCTCAACGAGATGGAGTTGTTGTATTTTAGTTTTGTTTTGTTTGCTCGAGGACTAGCAAAGATCAAGTGTGGGGGAATTTGATAGTGGCCTAAATTATATCATTTGTATATCAAATTTCTCATGCTTTTCTTAGAGCGACTGCAGTGGTGCGACTAAACCCAAAGATCAAAGACCAAAAAAAAAGACCAAATTTTAGTTTGGTCCGTCCTGTGACGCAGTGGGTGGCGAGTAAATTTAGTCGAGCGGGGAGTATAAGTTCGCCTGGTGTGGGGCGTAAACTTTATCCCCGCCCGACTAAAAAAAAAAAAAAAAAAAAAAAAATATGGGGCGAACATATAATGTCCGCCTGGTGTGGGGATCACATATAATGTTCGCCCCACACCAGGATCACATATAATGTTCGCCTAACCAAAAAAAAAAAAAGAGGTGGGGCGAACATTTTATCCCCGCTTGGTGTGGGGCGTAAACTATATCCACGCCGGGTGTGGGGCGTAAACTATATCACCGCCTGGTTTTGGGGCGTAAACTATATCACCGCTCGACTATATTTGGGTTTAGTCTTTGGTCCCGACCAAATATAATCGCCCACTGTTCATTTAGTCTGGTATTTGGTCGATGGTCCGTCCCGCTACGCCTGGTTCGGAGACCAAATAAATGGGTTTAGTCGCCCACTGCAGTCGCTCTTAGCTATTTTTCTTGTATTTTTGTATATTACGCTTCTTTTGCATTTTGTAGGTGTTTTGGAGTCATGTGACGTAAAAGAAGACAAAAAGGAGCTTAATTGGTTGTTTGCCGACCTTGAGAGCTCATGGAATACAGAAGCATCATGGTTTTGAAGTTTAAAATACAGGAAATTACTAGAGCACCAGACAACCAGTAATCGGGGCCTCCTCCTTCAGCTTATCCTAAGACTAGGTCGTGACTGCCACAACAGTTCACAAAGTTCAGTTTCTCCAAGCTTTAGGTCCTAGACGCTGCTGCCAAGTCCTCCACGCCGGCAAGTTCAGGTCAGATGGGTTGTGCTCGATGGGTTCATACATTTCAGAGGTTTAGACAAGAATTGAAAGTAATTCAAAGTTTTAAAGAATCTCCGATGAATTAGATGGGTTTGAACTGGATCGGGGATTCATCAGAAACAAGACTTGAAAAGACAGGGAAGAAGACAATTTGTTGCCACTCATTGCAGCTGAATAATGGAGATGATTTGAGGAGAAATTGAAGGAGTTCTTCGAAGCTCTTTAATGATTAGGATGGGTTAATGTTAGATACCATTTTGGTCAGAGTTTACTCATGGAGAAAACAGGGAAGAAAACAAGTTATTTCTGCCATTGATTGAAGACGATTGGTAGCTGATTCAGTTTTGTTTCAAATTCTTGTGAGTGATTAGGAGAATGGGTTGGTGTGATTGAATTTGTAATGTTCAGGGAATGAGTCGTTTTATACAAACTCCAGTATACAAGTCATACCCATCCATATCAGTTTGCTAGATGAACTGCAGCAGTTCGATAAAAATCCTGAGCCACCAGTTTTACACATTCAACTTCAGTCACGATCTGGTGCTGCTCCAGGTTTGATATCAATTATCCATGGGTCTGTAAAGGACTAAGTCAGGAAGAACAAGAAGCTTGAATCAGATTATGTTGTTTTGAACACAGTTATCACCGGGAATCAATCAAACAAGTCATGTTGCTGCTTATTATGGCCTGTATGCAGTTTCAAATATATCCAAGAGGTTCAGAACTAGTAGCATGCAATCAAGGAAGGTGATTTTGGAGCTGTGGTCTGAAACTGGGGAATTAGTTGCAGTTCTAGCGGCGAGATAGTTGGGAGGAGCCACCAGTATGTGCAGTATTAGCCGTGGGTTCGCTGGCTTTGTTCCAAGGACAAGGGGCTCGAGTATAGGTTGCAGTTCAATTGAGGTGTTGTCTTATGTTGTAAAAGGCACTAGGCAAGGCGAGGCGCCAAGCCCAGCGCCTAGCGCCTAAGGCGAGCGCCTAGAGCGCCCGAGATTTAGACCTGCGCTCGCCTTTTACAACAAAGGTGTTGTCGCAGTTTACAATGGGTTAGACTGGAACCACATGGCTCATTGGGTACCAGGGGTTTACTGGCTTCGTACAGAACCGTGAAGATCAGATGGACTGAAGTTTGAGCGAGAAGTCAGCAGCCAAGATGTGGAGTTATACACTTTTGCGGGAAGAGCTATAAAGAGAAAACCTATAAGCTACAAAATCATCATCATATACCCCTCTACAACCGTACACAACCAACAGAAAGGAGATCTCGGCTCCTCTCCAATTATCATCACCACCTGCATAACCATATCCACAGCATACAACATCACACATCACCTGCATCTCACCACGCCACAACAACAAGGCAACGGATTACAGACAACTACATCAGCGGCAAAATACCACCTCAACTGCACCAGTTCTGTTGCAAGCTACAGCACCAAGAAATCGGCAAGCATTCGTACCTCCAGTCCATACGTCACCACCGTATCACCAGTCCACAACATTCCATTACCACTTGCCGCTGCCTGGGTTTGCTAATCTGGTTTCAAAGTCGTATTTTGTGTTTTTCTTTGTTATTCACCATGAACTCGAGTAGCTAATTGCATTTGATTAGGGACGATTTCGATGTCCGAACATGATTCACAATTGATATTTAAAAGAGCCTGTTTCTCGCAATTTGTCTTGTTATTGCTTATTCTCTACCGTGCCAATATTGCTTATGAATTATTTTTCAATTTTTTAAGTTGCAAATTGAATGGTTGTTTGATATTTCTATTGCTAGTTGAGACCTCTTCGACCCGTAATTGTCTAGAGAATCTTAATACACGTAGCGCTATATGGATATTGACGATGGGATTTTGTTAAATATTCGTATGTATTGAATGCC
This sequence comes from Papaver armeniacum, assembly GCA_023531295.1. Taxonomy (NCBI): domain Eukaryota; kingdom Viridiplantae; phylum Streptophyta; class Magnoliopsida; order Ranunculales; family Papaveraceae; genus Papaver; species Papaver armeniacum. The sequence goes on from JAJJWW010014256.1 coordinate 38,369, forward strand.
ACTAGTAGATGAGTCGAGCCTATGTATTTTTCACTAGGAATAACCTATCTCACGGAACTTAAAGCATTTGTTTAAGTCACACCTATAGAGCGTACTTCTAGGAAACTTGGAAAGTAGAATCTGGTAGTCGAGCGCTTCCGTGTCCGGTGAATTAAGAGATTGCGGAGTATTTGAGCGTACTAAATATTCTAGGGTTATTAGTAATGGGTACTTTGCAGAAACATAGCTATATCAATTAGATTCACGTTTTGGGACCGAGAAAGAGTCCTTGATCATTCTCATCCTCATCGTTTGCATTTATTTGTTTTGCATTATTCAGAAATTGAATTGACAACTTTAGCTCAACTCTCCCTTAGGAACGAACCTGCTAGTCATTGTACTACTAGTTAGTGTAAGAGAAATAAGGAATTTATTTTTGCGAGTTCGACACCTCGTCATCTGGCTTCATAATCCCAATGAAGTCTTCAAGTCGTTAACCTACAGGTTTCGTGAAAATCCTAAGGTTAAAGGAGAATCGAATCTATCTTATGCAACTAGTATCACACAAGAGGTGTGTGGATTAGGTTTTCCAGTTGCTAAAGTTTTCCTTTATGTAATTTTCAAAGTAGGGTTTGCAATCTAAGTTACCTTGGTAACAAAGCATTCAATATTCAACGTTAGGTGAAAACCTAATTAGATTCAAGCTAATATTTTTCAACCGTTAGATCGAACTTAGCTTGTTACACACAAATGAAATGTACCTTCATTTAGGTTTATGTAACCGTACCTAAACGTGTACACCATATTGGCTCAACAATAGTTAACCAAGGTTATTTATATGAACACTCTCGTATCAACCTTAATCATCTTAACCATAACTAGTTCAAATGACTCAAATGAAGCTAGTTAAAGAGTTGTTCAATTTATATATTCTCATAGAAGTATACAAGAACACAATTGAAGCAAAATCGGTTTGATTCACTCGAATCAATCATGAACATTATAGCCACGATTTGCATAAAATGCATTCTGTTAGAGCATAGCTCGGTTGAGCCCATCAAGCGTTGGTATGTCAAGTTTGGTTGTCGTATTTTAGTGAATCAAAACTCAATTAAAGAGTCGCTTGATTATATACTAGAGATAACTTCATATAGGTTAGGCTAGAAAGATTAGGATAATGAGACATAAAAGTATTACTCGAAGACTTGAAGAATGTGAAAAAGTAACAAGCTACATCGATGACATCATTATTTCTCTTGAGGTTAGTAATATTTTGACTTGAATTTTTTCATTCCCAACGTACCTATCAAGTCGTGATATATTGAAAACATAACTGCAAAGCTGTGAATGATATACTATATTAGACATAGTGTTAAGGAATTAGAATACAAAGTATAACGCCTATCTTTTGGACTTCGTATATAAGACATAGACATAATCGTTTGAATGCTATTGTGATTATGTGTATAGCTAAAGGTGAAGATTTCATCCTAGGAAACAATGTTTACATTCGTTTAAGGGAAAAACATTCATGAACTTGTTTTATGAATCAAAAGGGAAATCACCAGGCTTATTGGTATTGTTATTCATTGCATATCTTTAGATTACCAATATGTGTGAGTTAGCAGAACCGATCATAACTTGTTATGGATATATCTTGGTAAAATTAGTCACAATACCTGAAATAATAGTGTAATCGATCCTAAGTAATCACCTTAGATGGTATGATCGATATTTGTAATTGGTGTAACCGATCCTGGTAATTAGTATGACCGATCACAAAAGGGTTGTAATCGATCCTTGTAATTGGTGTAACCAATCCTGGTAATTTGTGTAACCGATCCTAGTGAATAGTGTAACCGATCACAAGTAATACCATGAGAATATGGTAACGGGTCCTGGTAATTGACGTAACCGATCCTGGTAACTGATGTAACCGGTCCCAGTAACCATATTAAGATAGAACCGATCCTTGTGTTTGGTGGAACCATAAACCCATAATTAGTGTATTGATATTTGATCAATCACATAGTTCTTGGAAATCAGATGAACTAGTTCTAACTTGTTTGGAAGTGTGGTATAATCGGTTCCAAGATTGTAAATATGAAAAAGGATTTACAAAGAATAAGATGTCGACATACTTTGAACTTGTTCTGTAACTCTTATCTTTTATTGTTCAAAGATATTCCTTAATAACTAAAGGACATCCCGGACCGAAATAAGTTGGGAATCTTTTCAATAAGGTTGTTAATTTTATATTCTTTTAATTACCAGCAATTAAAATGCATATCTTTGGAAAATAAAAATTGGTAATGTGCATTTACTTATTGGAGATTTTCTAGTGAGATTTCGGTTAATATTGGACAGAGCATTTCCAGGAATTATGAAAACTGATTTGGAACTATATTGCATATCTTAAGAATATTTCGGTTTTGGAAATTCCTTGGTGTCCAAACTTCCTTGGTCTATAAATACCCAAGATTGCATTTCGTGCAAACTATCCTAAGAGCCAGCAAAACTACCTTGTTGTGTTGTTACTGGTGGAGCCGTCTATTCGGAGATGAAAGTACTCTAATTAGGCGAAATCTCTTACGACCGCTCGTTTAAAGACTTCTGTGGGATCAAGAAACTCTACGAGCACCGTTGGTGGGAAACTAGATAATTGCAGTGTTATTAGTTTTCGATTTGATTTGATTGACTAACGGTTGTTGAACTTTGATTGCTTCTAGTTTGTTTATTCTTGAGAATCTTCTCTTCTGATATAAGATTCACTCAAACTAGATCGAAGTATCGACGAGATCTTTAGAACTGTTTGTAGATATAAAGACTTCTTTTGATAATCCATTGTTAACAGACTCCGTTCTGTGTGTGATTGATCACAAGAGATTCAATTTATGGTGTGCAGGTGTTTATTGAAGATTTAAGAAGATTTGAAGACAAAAAAGATTTCTTTATTGGGTTCATAATCTTTGGTGTGCACAAAACTTGATCGGCTGGGATCCAACTATAATCGGTTTATCTTTGATAGATTTGATTGATTAGTTGCGTAGATCGGCATCATTATATAGTATCTTAATAGATCCTATTTTTGATTGTAAAATCTAAACTCTGCCACTTTGGTAGTTGTTAGATAGATAGATCTAAACCCAACAAAGGAGTTTATTGGATTAAACAGAAGAGCCTTTGTCTAACTCATATCACTGAGATTGAATAGAGTTGTTACCAAACAGATTTGTTGTTCCTTTACTGTTTGGAATACGAACCAAAGGAATTTTTCCAGTGCGTGCACTTATTGAATGTCGGAAGTGCAAGGATACTGAATAAACTACGTGAAATATAGGTTTAGTTGCTTGGTCTCAACTATATGAAGTTGGTTTGATTTTTTATAGCGGCTTAATTCTAAGAGTATTCAATTCTGGACTAGGTCCCAGGGTTTTTCTGCATTTGTGGATTCCTCGTGAACAAAATCTTGCTGTGTCATTTACTTTTGTTTTCCGCAATTATAATTTGTTGTTATTATAATTTAAAGTAAATTACAGAAACGTTAATTCCATATTACTTGATAGTGACCATATAGAGTTTAGTTGGTCAGAACCTATTATAAAGTAATCACACTTTGGTTGTTGTATTTTCTCGATCTTGTATCCATAGACGATCACACAAAGTGTGAATACCGATTCGTTGCATTGTCTTGACTCAGTCCATAGACAATCACTTTCGGTAAAAGGACTTATAGGTGGAAAAGTTTAATATTATGGTATATTTGGGTACCCTCGTCTTTTCAATTTGTATCAGAGCATGCAAACATGAAAAGATCTAACAATCTGTGTTTGGTACGATCCAACACTACACCATTTTTCTCAAATCGCAACTAAAAATTCATAACGGCCCAGCAGCGTTACAAAATTTCCTATTACAAATGGTCGTTATAACCTAGACGTAATAGGTGTAGATGGTGGATTTTCATTTAAGGCTAAAATTGTAAAAGCCAGAATTATGCACTAACATCTTGCAAAAGATATAGCCATTAATAAGTGACGAATACTTCTTCACTTTACTAATTCACCTAGAAAGGAGCATGTGGCAACAATCCCAGTATTCTGTGAATTAAACACAAGAATTTCATCTAGGTTGGAGCATGTGGCAACAATCCCATATACCCTGTGAATTTACAACATTATTAATTAATGCATGACCATCCTTGTATTTCATGTACTCATTATCGGTGCGGCATGACGACTGAGTGTTGTTCTCAGCAGAGCAACACGAACCTCCAAGCATTAATAATGAAGCATGTACGAAATACCCATACAGGCTGCAACTCTCGTAGTGTTATACTAGCCCGATTGAGCATATTTGAATCTGGACTATCCATATCAGTCTCAGAAACGATCACGACCATCCAACTTCACCAAGCATGGTTGGATATCTTAGATCGAATCCATGACCCCAAGCAGGTATTGGAATATTCACTACCGACCCAAAGCAGGCCCCGCATGGTCAGCCTCCCCAAAAGGGTGGCATAGCTTGCCAAACCGTCCAAGCCAGAGAAGTATGGATGAAAAACCCTAAATTAGAGTTTGCGGCACATTACATGTGTCGCAAAATAATCTCAACCATCAATCTTCGCAGGCATAGATGGAGGGTGTAGATGTAGATCCAAAGGGCTCATAGCATGTCAACACGCTCACTGTAAGCCCGCCTACACACATGGCTGATCGGTCAGGACCAACCATGGCTGGTCGTTCCAGATCGTGCACCCAAAGTGGGCATGCCGCACGGCTGACAAAACCCTAATTAGGGTTTGCATTGATCGCAAACGTCCGTTTTCTCCCGATCGAATGGAGGGTTTAGGAGTTGACCGAGCAGTTCGGTGAGTATCAACATGATCACTGTGGACCCATCTATCTCCATATCCGATCGGTCAAGGCATACCATGCCCGGGTCGTTCCACCGCACGCCCAAACTAGCGTGGTCACACTTCCCAATCGCAACCGATCTCGACCACTTAACTTCTCAGGACGAATTCACCGGCTTAGATCACGTTACTATGGAAAAGTAAGGTATATGGCTGAACACCAGCCTGCCAGCTACACACCGAACCAATCTGCCGGGACCGACCAAGCTTGGTCGTCCCGAAATACGCGCCTGAAGAAGGTATGACGCGCGGCATTTGCGGCACCAAACTTCTGTTATAAATCAATCATGACCGCTCTTCTTTGCCGGACAAATTGAGCAGTCCAGATCACACTTTCACGGGACAATGAGGTATGGGCATGTATACATGCATGCCGTCTACACGCATGCCCGATCGGCCATGCAAAAATCGTATCGCAAGCTTGGATTCAACCAAGCTGAAAAGTGGTGCTTGCGCACCTCTTCCAAAACCCTAATTCCACTAACGGTCGCAGATGAGTGTCTCAAAGATCATCTCGTCCGTCCAACTTCACCGACTTGGTTATACAGCCCCTGTCACGAGTTAATTGGTCAGTGAGGCGTCATGAAGATCACCACTCGTCACTCTACCACACCATATGGTCGGCCAAGGGAGGACTTGCTTATGCAACCTCCAAACCATCACATGAAGTAGGCTGGACATGAGGCTATTTTGAGACGCTCAAACAGCGATGCTTCATGCACGCTGAATATACTCGATGTAGTACCTGCATAGAATACACACGATACTTCACAAGTATCGACTTCCTAAATAACTTAGTTATTTAATCTAGCATTACATGCTACTTTCTGTGGGTCCCACGATCCACACACTCGAGACATCAATCATGTCACAAACTTGAGGATACATATTGGGTATTGGTATGGCGGTTTACAGCGTGCAGCGCACAACGCGCCATCACAAGAACGTGTCAGGAAGTCATGGACGGTTAGTGATGATGGGAGAAGTGGGCAAGACTGGTCGTGTGACACCAACACACGACTCCACTACTCCATCACTCCACTTTTTCCAATTCCCACGAGATATGAGGGTTAGGCTTAAAGACTTGTATAAATAGGTTCTCCTCCCTATTTTCAAAAGGAGGAACAAGGAAAGAAAAGACAGAAAAACAAGTGTTGATACAATCGTATCCAAACACCAGAACTGATAGCTTACATCCTGGAAGCCAGTTCAGCTTTCTGACACAAGTCATAAAACATCCAACATCTCTACAATCTCAACACCTTCTTTATTTCCCTCCCTAAGGTCAACCCCATCTCCTTCACTTTGTGACCGAAGCAATTCTGGAACGACCATTTCTTGGTTTAGGCCAGAGTTGTGCAAATTGATTTCTCGAATCACAAGCACTCCCGTGCAGTGCATTTGTTTAGGGTTTAGATTCATTTCTCATCCACACACCCCAAATTACCAAAACCGGCAGAAATAGTTTTCACCCATAAACAATTGGCGACCACGGCGGGAGGTTAATCTCTCGGTTGTAAAGTCAATTTCTTCGAAATCCGATTCAAATTTATCAATTCCAAAAAGGGTTGATCTTAGAACCAATTCAATCAACAATTCATTTCAAGATGGTGGAATTCAGTTCTGGATCAGCAATCAATTATGATGGAGCTAGTGTGGATAACACTCCCGGTGTCGATGTACCCGTCAGTGGAGATACAGTGGTCAATACATCTCGTGGAGCCATCACTTCTATCACCAACGCTAGCGGAGCAGGAGACATTCCAGTAGGTGTAACGCCTCCCATCACCAGATCCAGAGAAGCCGAGAATCGCGGCATCTCCTCAAGTGTAACGCCTCCAGTGGTCACCAAAGCAACAACTTTGACTCCTTCATCAGGACGAGGAGCCGGAGGGGTGAGAGGAGGACCACCGTCCATTACCATTGCGTACTTGATGGAGAAGCAGGAAGTTCTTGCTAAGACTCAAACGGATATGGCCGCAACTCAGAAAGAGGTACTCACTTTCCTTAAAACTTTAACTGAACGATTGCCACAAGATTCATGGCAACCCTTGGAGCCAACAAGGGATGCCTTCAATATAACCGGAGCAGGCGTTTCCAATCGGACCCACATGAGTGAAGGAGCTCGTGTTGCTCCTGAACGCCCAAGGGAAAGGGACTATCCATCCAACTTCATCACATGTGAGGACCTGGAACGACTTTTCCAAAACCGAGGCAAAGGAAATCTGATGGATGCACACCAACATCAGCCGCCGTACCTTCAAGATGTGCAACAAATCCCTCTTCCAAGAGGATACACCTCTCCTCTGTTCTCCCTCTACAATGGTACTGGTAACGCTCGTGAACACATCTCTCGATTTTTAAAATCCTTGGGGGAGCATGAGTACAATCATGTTCTCCACTTTGAAAGAGTTCTCGAAATCACTTACGGAAGGGCGTACACCTGGTATAACAACATCGCACCTAACAGCATATCCAATTGGGGCGAGATGGTCGGTGCTTTCTACAGGAAGTATTTCTTCGTATCTGAGCAGATCACCTTTTCAGATCTAGGGAGAGTCTCTCAGCGGAACAACGAACATCCGAACGACTTCGTTAAGAGGTTCAAAACTCAAGCACTAGATTGTCATGATCCGAACGTAACTGAACGTCAGTTGGTGGAGTTTTGCATCAACGAGATGATACCCATATACCGCGCTTTACTAGAGAATCTAGGCTTTCAGACGTTTTTTGAACTCCATGAAGCTGCCAAACGTTCAGCCACAACTTCCCCAGCGTTGCTAGAGAGAACCAGGGTTGTTCGAAATGAAGATCCACGTGAGAGTCGAGGAAGCAGGCGTCTCACAAACAAGCAATACAACACTGGTCCTTCTGTAAGCGTGGTAGGTGAATGAGGAAAAAGGAAAGCTTCAGCAATGGAACAACAACCCAAGCGTTCGGCTCCAGCACACACGACTTCTTATCAAAAGGGAGCGCGCAAGACTCCTTCACAAGATACCAAAGATACAGGCTTCCCATTCCCCATGAGTGAAGTAGTGGAACTCTTAGAGGCATGGATTCAAGACGATGCCATCAAGCTACCTCCTATTAGACGTCCACCAACCGAGAAAGATATGGCGGATCCCAATCATCGTCGCTACCATAGGTTCGTTCACCATCCAACCAAAGAGGCGCAACAGTGAAACAAATCTTCGAGAGAAAAGATAGAGACGAGAGAACTCCAGCTTGGAAACGAAGGTGTTCGTAGAGATCCTCTTCCTGTCAGGAACTGCATGATTTCTGGAGATTACGTTCGCAAGACTGTACAATCTATGATGGAATATTTATGCGAGATATTGTACTTCTCCAAAGCACAATGTCAGGACATATTTGCAGCCCTCAACCGCGTTATCTCAGCAGGCGCTTGTATATGAAAGAGGAAGCGGTCTCGAAACCTCAGTCCTTGCAAGAAGATGCAAGCAAGGGAAATTGGGGACTCTTAACCGTTGGTAATTTGAGGGATGTCGAGTTTGATAACACATTGATCGATACGGCCTCTGAATTCAACATCATCACCCTCCAGACCTTAAAAGCAGCAAAGATTTCAAAACAGGAGGCTACTCGTAACCCAACTGTGATTAAGACTCCAGAAGGAGAACTCGGAAATGCATATGGATACATCGATCTTGAAGTAAAATTGGGTGATGCCTCGACACAAGCAAATTTCTACATAGTCAGAGAACATCCAAACTACGACATGATCCTAGGGCGCTCTTGGATACACAACGACAAGGCAATACTAGGAGTCTGTCCTCTACAGGCTCCGATACCCGAAAGGATCTCCAACGTGCCGTCTAGACCTAATGATTGCCTATTGCCACACCACCTTCAACTTGCAAACATGACACAACTTCCTGGAGAGAGCTTGTCAACATACATTAAAAGGTTCTGGGCTCAAGTAAGTCTCATCGCGCAACCTTTTTTTACAATCAACTGCTCCTCACTCTGATAAGTCCAGGGAACTGGCTCCAACCAACAAACCAACCCTGGCTAAGAGATGTGAATGGGAGGCTGGCCCCTTCAAACAGTTTATCAGGATCTCAAAAGCTGTCTCCATCAAAGACGATGAGTCCGACAAGTCCAAGGTCCGGATATCTACACTTCCAAACCCATTTTGAATTGGAGATCTAATGACGAAGACAAACGCATTCAAGGTTGGAAGCATTACGGTGAAAGTGGCTACCTCACCTGACTCACCCACCGAAAAGGAGGATGAACCATACCTGGTAACAGATGTCATCCTAAGCGGCTATTGCAAGCTCATCAACGCTGACAAGCTAGAAGGCGTAACAATTCACTCGCGATGGCTCTAGCCCTACCGTACTTAAGACGTTGTGCTACCACTTTCCAGCGTCCTCCACACTTTAAAATGTTGTGCTACTTCCTCCAGCGTGTTTCCTTTTACAATTTCACGTCATATTTGTAATTCCTCCGGAAAATGATTGCAATACTTGCATTCATAGTTAGGGTTTCAATTTTAAATTTTCAATTTAATTGAAGCTTTATTTCCATCTGAGAACCTCTTTACCCCTAAAAACACAAAGTCCTGAGTCAGCCTAAATCAACCCACTAGAGCAAGGAAGGAAACCCTAAGCAAACATCTCACGGGAAGAAGGAAATAGAATGTGTGCACAAAAGGAAGAAGATTTGAGCCATTTACCCCAGCAAGACCAAGGAGATCTCACTTCAGGAGCACATACAGATGCAATCTTAACGAGGGGTTATGACATAAACCTTTATTCAAAGTAAGCAAACAGGAGAAAATATCTTGAACTCAGCCGCCACTGAGTATAAGAAAGATGTTCAAGAATTACGGGAATACACTTGAAAAGAGAAAAATAAGCAAAGAGGTTTAGCCGTCAAGAAGAGCGACCGCGCCTGCACCACTGCTAAGTCCTGATTCAACGCCATCACCTTCTACCGCTTCTTCCTTCGGAGGCTCAGCTTCCGCTTCAGATGTTTCCGCAGCAACACTCTCCGTCCTAACATCATCGGCAGGAGCAGCTTCCAAGTCTTCCTCAAAGGCCACAGCAACATTAGGGGTTGCACTGACAGCTTTTGAACACTCAGGTCCGTCTGTGTCAGAATCAAGGATTATTACACCATCATGGATTGGATAATCACGCCTATCTTCATCCGGAGGACATCTATGCTCCACCCTTCGCCTCTTTAACCACGCTGAAAATCTATCTGCCCTTGTGCTTACTGGTGCTCGCAACGCTTCCTCATGCCTCCACCGCTCTTCCATGTCGATCACAGCTGAAAGGGCACATATGCGTCCCCTGGAAATACGCAAGTGCAGAATGGACATCCCCTGTATAGCACGACCGACTTCGCGAAGTAGGAGGTCAATTTTAGCCATTACCTCTTCATGCGCATTAGTTTCGGGTTTGTCAACAAACTTTTTTATGGAGAAGTTACAGAATGATCATCGCCCACTGCTTCCATGATAAGCTGCAAAGAAGAAGAAGTTATGAGCACACAAAAATGTATGTATCATCATCAGTCAATCAGAAGATCAGATAAGTACGGAGCAATACCTGAGATATAGAAGGAACGACTATGTGATGAGAAGAATCCTTAGAATTTTTATTTATAATCTAGCAAGTCAATAGAATCCTAGGAGAAAAGGAGTCTTTACTTTCTACCTATAAAGGCTACCGATTCGAGATAGCGATCAACGATGCTTATCGGATATATCTGAGGAAAGCTTCCGTGTAACGTAGGGGAGTGCACCTAGTCCAAGAAACGGGCCAAGCTCTGTCTAGATACGTACGGAGGAAACCAAAGCGACTCGCCATATCAAGTTTTTCTTCCTTCACCATCCTAATCAGGACAGACCAATTCTAGGAAAACACCTAACGATGTCGACCTATGCGGTAAATGTATATTCACTTTAGCTTGGTCATTTCTGCATACAAATTTGTCACCATCTTATGCCGACCCCACAATAACGTAACCATATGCGCTAGGAAGGGGACTTAATGTTGATGGTGGATTTTCATTTAAGGCTAAAATTTTAAAAGCCAGAATTATACGCTAACATCTTGCAAAAGATAAAGCCATTAATAAGTGATGAATACTTCTTCACTTTACTAATTCACATAGAAAGGAGCATGTGGCAACAATCCCAGTATTCTGTGAATTAAACACACGAAATTCATCCAGGTTACTGCATGTGGCAACAATCCCATATACCCTGTGAATTTACAGCATTATTAATTAATGCATGACCAGACTTGTATTTCTGTACTCATTATAGGTGCGGCATGACGACCGAGTGTTGTTCTCGGCGGAGAGCAACACGAACCTCCAAGCATTAATAATGAAGCATGTACAAAATACCCGTACAGGCTGTAACTCTCGGTGTGTTATACTAGCCCGATTGAGCATACATCTCTCGGTGTGTTATACTAGCCCGATTGAGCATATCTGAATCTGGACTGTCCATATCACTCTCAGAAAGGATCACAACCATCCAACTTCACCAAGCATGGTTGGATGGATTAGATCGAATCCATTACCCAAAGCAGGTGTTGGAATATTCACTACCGACCCAACACGGGCCGTGCATGGTCAGCCTCCCCAAAAGGGTGGCATATCTTGCAAAACCGTCCAAGCCAAAGCAGCATGGACGAAAAACCCTAAATTAGAGTTTGCGGCACATTACATGTGTCGCAAAACAGTCTCAACCATCCATCTTCGCAGGCATAGATGGAGGGTGTAGATGTAGATCCGAAGGGCTCATAGCATGTCAACACGCTTACTGTAACCCTCCCTACACACATGACTGATCGTTCCAGATCGTGCGCCCAAAGTGGGCATGCCGCACGGCTGACAAAACCCTAATTAGGGTTTGTATTGATCGAAACGTCCGTTTTATCCTGATCGAATGGAGGGTTTAGGAGTCGACTGAGCAGGTCCGGTGAGCATCAACATGATCACCGTGGACCCATATATCTCCATACCCGATCGGCCAAGGCATACCATGCCTGGTCGTTCCAATTCGCACGCCCAAACTAGCGTGGTCACACTTCCCAATCGCAACCGATCTCGACCACTTAACTTCGCCGGACGAATTGAGTGACTTAGATCACTTTCCTATGGGAAAGTAAGGTATAGGCATGAACACCAGCCTGCCGGCTACACGCCGAAACAATCTTCCGGGACTGGCCAAGCTTGGTCGTCCCGAAATGCGTGCCTGAAGAAGGTATGACGCGCGGTATTTGAGGCACCAAACTTCTGTTGTAAATCAATCCTGACCGCTCTTCTTTGCCGGACAAATTGAGCGGTCCAGATCACACTTTCACGGGACAATAGGTATGGGCATGTATACCGGCATGCTGTCTACACGCATGCCCGATCGGCCATGCCAAAATCGTGTCCTAAGCTTGGATTCGACCAAGCTGAAAAGTGGTGCTTGCACACCTCTTCCAAAACCCTAATTCCACTAATGGTCGCAGATGAGTGTCTCAAAGATCATCTCGTCCATCCAACTTCACCGACTTGGTTATACAGCCCCGGTCAGGAGTTAATTGGTCAGTGAGGCGTCATGAAGATCACCACTCGTCACTCTACCACACCATGTGTCGGCCAAGGGAGGACTTGCTTACGCAACCTCCAAACCATCACATGAAGTAGGCTGGACATGAGGCTATTTTGAGATGCTCAAACAACGATGCTTCATGCACGCTGAATATACTCGATGCAGCACCTGCATAGAATACACACGATAGTTCACAAGTATCGACTTCCTAAATAACTAGTTATTTAATCTAGCATTACATGCTACTTTCTCGGATCCCACGATCCACACACTCAAGACATCAATCATGTCACAAAATGGGGGATACATACTGGGTATTGGTCTGGCGGTTTATAGCGTGCAGCGCACAACGCGCCATAACAAGAACGTGTCAGGAAGTCATGGACGGTTAGTGATGATGGGAGAAGTAGGCAAAACTGGTCGTGTGACACCAACACACGACTCCACTACTCCATCACTCCACTTTCTCCACTTCCCACGAGATACGAAGGTTAGGCTTAAAGACTTGTATAAATAGGTTCTCCTCCCTATTTTCAAAAGGAGGAACAAGGAAAGACAAGACATAAAACCAAGTGTTGATACAATCGTATCCAAACACCAGAACTGATAGCTTACATCCTGCAAGCCAGTTCAGCTTTCTGATACAAGTCATAAAATAGCTAACATCTCCACAATCTCAACACCTTCTTCGTTTCCCTCCCTAAGATCAACCCCATCTCCTTCACTTTGTGACCGAAGCAAGTCTGGAACGGCCATTTCTTGGTTTAGGCCAGAGTTGTACAGATTGATTTCTCGAATCACAAGCATTCCTGCGCAAAGTGCATTTGTTTAGGGTTTAGATTCATTTCTCATCCACACACCCCAAATTACCAAAACCGGCTGAAATAGTTTTAACCCATAAACAACAGGGCAGAGTCGTTAGGAATTTTTTTCTTGATTCGTAACAGGGCGCAGCTGTTACGAATCTCAACAGGCTAATTTTTTACATGTTATAGTCACACACTTGGTGACACTAGATCCGGTAACAGATATTATTGCGCGTGTACCATTCAGCAGTGTTCCCCCTTTTTCCACCCAAGTTCACTAATGCTAGAGGATTATTCCTCCTCTGAAGTGATAAGATGGTGAAGAGATAAATGTTTCATCTAGTAAACCCATTTCTTGTTTTCAGTTCATTTTCTCTTTCTCTCTTCTCTTCTCGTTTCATCGCCTCTGCAGAAGATATCTGTACCGATCTTCTCAGAAGATATCAGAAATTTATCAAAGAAATTAGAGATTAGAGTATTACAACTTTCAATATGTAATTTCAATCGTAAGTTTTTCTTTCAATTGTCTGTTTTTTTCCATTGGGATTTTTAATTTTAGGTTCTTTTCCATCTGATAATTTTAGGGTCTTTTCCATTTGATAAACTATTCTTTTTCATATTTTATTTTACGGTTTTTTTTTATCTGATAAATCTAATTCGATTTCTTTTTCTGATTTCATTTTAGGGTTTTATCTGTGGAAGAGCTGAAGAACTTTGAAGGTATTTGTTTTATCATCTGTTAAATCAAGTTTTAGGATTTTAAGGATATATACTAACTGATCTATTCTGATTTTTTGATTTCAAGTTAGGGTTTGAAAGACTGAAGAACTTTGAAAAACTCCAAAGAGCTGAAGTTGAAGGTACAAGAATTGATTTGTTTAATTTGAATTAGTATGAATTGATTTTTTTAATTTTATTTTTAGGGTTTCAATTAATATGAATTGGTTTGTTTAATTTCAGTTTTAGGGTTTTAGTTAGTATGAACTGATTTCTTCTTTTGCATGTTAAGACCAGGGTGTTTTATGTAAACTAGCATGTGAAGTTATTTTGGTTGTTTCTATGAACTAGCATGTTTAGTTTTTTGATTTTTTAAAGTTACATTGGTGATACAGTAGTTGAATGGTTCTCGATATGACTTAATTTTTCCAATGAAAAGTACTGAAATGTCAATAACTAGGTATGTAGTCTTTTATATAGTTCTAGTGGTGATTTTGAGTTATTCATAGCTTATTCTTTCTTGTATAAGTTGAGATTTATGTCGGGTTATTCTGCCAGGGCTTCGACGACCCTATGACTAGGACTACGTACATTGTTTGAACATAATCATCTGTTTTTGTCCATATGTAGAAACTGAACATATACTTGGTTTGTAATGTAAGTGTACTGCTGCAACAGTTTTTACTTATTCGATGATTTGTACTCACTTATCTGCAAATATAACATCATTAAAATAATATTTTGTGAATTTTGAATTGAGACAATGTTACAAAACTTGCATGCCATATGTATGAAGTCTGTTGTCTTTGTAATCTGTTTTCTATGAACTGATGTTGATTGATTTTCCGTGAGCATAAGTCCTAGTGGTATTTAGCAAAAGCTACTTGTAGATCATCCTCTCCTCGTTGAGAGGATATTTCTGTCGTTAACATGAGGTCTTCGACAAACCCACCACTAGGAATAAGTACTTGGTTTGATCCTGTAAAGTCTATTTTGAAGGGTAATATGTCATCTGATGAGAACAAGAAATGGATGAAGTGTGACCATAAGTCTGGTGAATACGTACAAGGTGTGAGGTCATTTATACAGTTTGTCGAGAATAATGGTGGTGGAAGGATTTTATTTTCATGTCCTTGTCGAAATTGTATGAATGGTAAAGGTTCAGTTCCACTCAGTGATATATCATTACATTTGCTCAAATATGGTATTTGTTTGGCGTATACAACATGGCGTCATCATGGAGAAAGTTTAGTAGAAGCACGATCAAGACATATGTATAAGACTACATCTGGTGTGGATGTGGATGGGAATGTTACAGCAGGTGTGGATGTGGATGTGGATGAGAATATTACAACAGCTATGGATATGGATGTGAATGTTACAGAAGGAGTTGATGTGGATGAGAATGTTACAACAGGTGTGGATGTGGATGAGAATGTTGAAGCAAGTGCCGATGTGGATGATAATGTTGGGACCAGGAGGTGTTGTAAGAAAAAGTTATCAACGGCTGAGCGTGCAAGAGTACCATTGTGTCCTTCGTGTCCTAAAGGATAGACAGCGTTGTATGCAACGATAATGATCATGTACCCTTACATCTTTCCAAGGTGTGTATCGATACTATTCCCAAGCCGGATGCAATAACTGTGAGTGCCAACAAGTATGCAGCGACCTTCAGAGACGTTGGAATTTGAGGATATGTGCTTCATCCAAAGATGTGCCTCTCAAAGTACGACACACCATCTCTTTCTTTTTGATATCTCAACCTTTTTGAGCATCACGTAGTATCTGCCTCAACTCATATGGTTCTTTTTGGTCTTTTTATGCAGTTCAAACTTTTGTACGTATGCTCTTATGCAGTGGTGCAGAACAAGTATTTAGGCTTATTTTCCCCCTTTTTTTTTGCAGTTCACACTTTTGTATGTATGCTGACTGATACGCATAATCTTATGCAGTTGTGCATAAGAATAGCTTTACTTGAAGCAACTTTTGCAGTGGTGCATAAAAAGTATTTAGGCTTATTTTCCTTTTTTTTTTTTTTTTTTTTTTTTTTGCAATTCACACTTTTGTATATGTATGCTGACTGATACGCATACTCTTATGCAGTTGTGCATAAGAATAGCTTTACTTGAAGCAACTTTTTTTGTCCTATGTAACTTTTTCCTGAATTATGTGAACACAAACCAGCTTATGAATGGATACGCACTTTCAATTCATCATTTATTTGTATATGTGTGGGTGGTTTTTTTTCTGTTATATGTGAATGCACAGGGGACTTCACACAAGGTTAGCTGAAGCAGCAGTAGCCAGACGGGGAAATATCAATCCCTGGTAAGTATTACACTTGGTTATATTTGTATTATAAAGTTTAAATTTGTGGATTTTGACCTTCAATTTATACTTGCGAGGTATTATGCTGGTGGGAAGTGAACTACAGCTGGATTGGTATCAACTTGTGTACCTGCAGATTACCGGGTAAGTACTTAACTTGTATATTTTCTAGATTCCATGTTTCTTAAAGGACTTTGATTTGTTGCGCTTGCGAGAGAGCTTATGGACTTTGGTTTGTTTCAGGACCAATTGCAATGATGGCCTGGATCAGTGTTTGCAGTTTCAGTTGAAGCTCTTGATGACTAAATCATGGGCTTGTTCTTTATTAATAAATCACTGTAAGTATTTCTCATTGTTCTTTTCCCCAATTTATATTTTTTTGAAGTTTTGTCTGCTTTTAACATAGGTTGGTACATATTCTTATGAAGTTTAAACTTAGCAGATACTTTTCATCTATAACTTTATGCATGAATTTCTGACGAGATGTCATAAAATTTGCAGCTTCAAGTTTGTTAAGCTGTTGCTGTGCTTGAAGGCTTACTCCAAATTTTCTTATTTATGTCCTTAGATGGCGTAACAGCCTCGGTATATATGTATAATAATTCTGAAAAACCATAGATGAGATAATTATCATTGCTGCAAGTTTTGAGTAACTTTCTACAATATCTACTTATAGTGATTTTCAAGTGAAAAAGAAGTGAACTTAGGAACAAGTAAGTTTCTATGTATTCCCTAATGTAGTATGTTTCTACGAAATGGAATGAACTTAGGAACTTAAGTAGGTTTCTACGAAATGAACAAGAACTTAATGTAGTATGATCCTCCACTTCTCTTACTTGCAGTAGTAACCTCATAACTTAGGGCTGATTTTTCTGCGCATACTTCCATCTAAGTATATATTTTTTGTGTTTGCAGTTTAATTGGATGATGCTCTGCTGTGACAAGTTTGGAGCAAAAATGTTGGAGAACAAGGAAGACATTAGGTTGCAGTAAGTTTCTATGTACATTCTAAGTTAAATGAATTTGTGAACATAGGAATTTCTATGAACTCATACTTAGTATATATTCCCCTAGTATGTGATACTTAACAAATAAAATTTGGTACTTAGAAGAATTTAAGTTCTTTTTTGTATGAATCCATTTGAATGTGATAAGAATTGATTGAATGGAGATGATTTTGATTGAAGAAAATATTGTTGATTGTGAAAGATAAATGAAAGGTGTATGCACGTGGTTATTTGGAATTCCGGCGTATTCCGGCCGAGAATGAGCTGCCGGTCAACCTTGACCTGGTCAAAATTGGTCATTACTGACCAATTTTGACCAGGTCAAGGTTGACCGGCAGTAATTTTTTACAGTTACAAAAAAATTCGTAACAGCTTCAACTTGTTACAACGTCTTGTTACTAAATAAATTCATAACGGCTCGTGCATGTTACGACAGTGCCACGTAGTATCGGCTCTTCGCCGTTACAAGGGCCGTTACAAAAAAAATTCGTAACGACTGCTGGGCCTTTGCGAAAAAATTGTTGCACCCCTTTTCGTATCGGTCATAAACCGTTACAACCCCGATTCGTAACGCTTAATAACCGTTCGAATCGGAAAAAAATGGTGTAGTGCAACCTATAAGAATTTAATCTATGTATGATTCAGTTAACGTTATGCAAGAGTATGAGTACTCTAATGTTGAAGATGTTACAACTTCATTAACTCATGATCCAGAAGTTACAAAAACATCTGAGTTTATCTCTGATGGAAAAGAAGATTCTGATAAAGAGTTGGTAAAACTCCTAAAGCCAATAATATCTCTATCTACACGGATGTTAATATTAAAGACAAAATCTAATCTACTTAAGAATGCGATCAGAGAAAATACATTCAACTAAATATTCTATCCAAAGAGAATATGGATCTCACTGTAAAATTAGAAGCCATTGGTAAATCTCTTACTCAAGATCAAGAGAATCCTTCCGTGACTCTAGCTTACTGATGATGTTGTTTTCATTTCTTCTAATGATGAAGAAACTAAAATTCCTTGTTCGAATTTTACAGATTGTGATAAATCCGATTTAGTCACATCAGAAACAGATCATGATGATGGTAGTCTGCCTAACTACATCAAGTCTGAAGAGGATGAGAAACCACCTTCTATATCTATTGATGATCAAAAGAATTCTTGTCCAAATGAAACTTTGAACCGATTCCGTGAAATTAATCTTAAGGAATACAACTTTCAGTCACTTGACAGGAAAGTCATACTTCTTCAAAATACAGTGGTAAAAGTATTGAAAGAAGTTTCTAGTCTTAAAAAACTGAAAGATCATTCCTCGGTAGAAAGGCATAATATACCTCAACCCAACAAGGTCAATTCAACACAATCTGTTGTAAGAGATTATAATCTCTTCTGAAAAAAGTCCCCCCCACCCCACTCATGTCGAAACAGTCCTTGTTTACATGAAGAACGATTCCAGAAGAAAAGGAAAGAGAGAATCTCTGCCGAAGGAAACAATCAGGAATTTCCAATAATTGTTTCAAGTAATCAGGATGATGTGCATCATAAGGAAATCCTTAGAATGAGAAAATATTATGAAAATCTCATTGACGGAATTAAGAGAGATTTATCTATCTCAGAGAATTCTCACATCAGTACTGTTTCTTCACATGATCATGTAGATTCATTTTCAGTACTTCTATTTTGTTATGAATGGTTGGACCCGAAAGTTTTGGTACCTCCAAACAAAAGGCTGCTTTTAGACATTCATATGATGCGAAGAAGAGTGCTCCTTGAGTGACATACATTATTAATCTCGGAGTCATACCCCTGATCAAAGGATACAAGGATAGACTTGGTGAATAAAATGGTGGACTACAAGACCCCAGTTAAAGGAAATATACACTACAATCCTCTCAATAAAATGCTGCATGAAGTGCTAGCTGCTGTTCTTTTATCATAATCAGGTAAATTTGGTGCGATACACCATTTTCTATCTATATTGTGTGACACCATCTTTATCACCTTTGCTTTAATAAGAATACAAAGCCAGTAGTATGGACCATCTAAATCAACCATTATTAATATTGCTATAGCTAAAGTATGAACAGTGTTCTTCACCTTATGTGGTTTAGAAATGCGGGAGAAAATTATTTTCCAATGGAAACCCTAACAAAAAAAAAAAAAGAGAGATGGAAAAAACATAATTTAGATAACTAATGACTCGTTATTTTTTCCCGAGAAACTAAGAGAAGAAAAGAAAACCATTGCCGCATCGGAACTTGGTGGCATTTTCTTAAACATGTCTTGTATCTTCGTAATAGTGCATTTATCGAATTGACGACCAACTAGTACTCCACCTCCATCTCCTTCATTCGTCGCCCAAGCTTTTAAAGAAACAAGGTTCTCGACATGACTAGTGACATGATAATCGTAACCAAATTTACCACCTGTAGGACCCTTTACTTGCATAAGTTTTTTGGAGTGCAAATCGTAAAATTGAATAATATGACTTCTTTTGTGCTGCAGCAACCTCCTCCAGTAAAGATATATCCTGCCAGCGAATTCTGTTATTCGAATGCTAGTAATACCTTCCTTATTAAGAGAAAAGGCAGCAGAACACTTGAAGTCACAATGTGGAAGTGCAGGAGGAGGTTTTCCTACTGTTCTAGGAAGATGAAATATAAAAGTTTCTTTTACCCAAACTTGTTCGATTCTGTCTCTCAGTATAAATAACTCAACCGCACCACTATGAGTACTGCTAGACGGCATAACTTGCACACAACAGAAACATCGTTCATATTCCAATTGATTTTTATAATCTGTACCATACAAACCATCTGGCAGTTTAATTACTTGAAACTTCTCTTCGTGGAGGTTGAACGAATACAAAACTTTTTTGTATCTTTGATCCATATCACTTGTCGTCCAAAACAGAGCTCCATCAATACAATGGCCAGGTGATTGATAGCTATATCCCCGTGGGTAGCCTTTTGGTGTCATTGGATGCTTAATTTCCCTCCAAGATTGATGAGTACCAGTACTATCCAGTGTCAGGATTATATATTTGTAGTATGACCCAGCTGTATAATCAGTGCCACGATAACCAAGGATACACATCAATTTATACTCTTTTGCGATGACATCATATCCGAATCGACAATCTTTGACCCATGTGGATCCTTGGGTTTGTATGCGAGAGACAATACGTAGTTTCTCGAGTTTACTAAAGTTAAAGATCTCAATGATAAAATAAGACTCATAGCTTGTCTTAAATGGAGCACCCACCATAAAACATACTAAACCATTGCAATAACCAATTAATCTCCTTGGTGAACTGTTTTTTGAAACAATTAGATTCTCAATATAGGGTAAAACTTTACTTTTACCATTAACAAACTTATCTTTTCCCAAAGAGAACAAGTGATTCATGCGATATTCTTCGTTTTCACTCAAAAAATTATAAGGGTACTCAATGCCGTCCAACTTTTTGGGTAAGAATTTAAATATGAGTTGAGGATTCTTTTGGGATTCAAAAAAGTGAGATTCGATAAATCGGGGATCATTCAGGAGTGACTCAGACCATAATTTACATACACAGCAGAATTTCATCAAAGCTTTAATAGGAAGTTTTTGCAGTATCTGCAGAAGTACCTCATGAGGAATGTGTGCATGGGTATAAACATAACCTTTTGCCTCCTTGATCTCGTCTAATGTTGTTCGTTTGCGTTTCAACATTGCTCCTCTTTGTGATAAGATCAACTCAAAACTAACTTAGAATATAATATTGAGTTGTCCGTATACAAGTATGCTTAGGTTTGCAGTATTTATAAAAAGTCCTGGGTATATGTCTCGAAGTTTTGGATAACGGGCCACAGGCCCACAGTATTGTTCACGCCACAATTTTTAAATCCGTGGCGACTGGCGATTAACGAACCCAAAGAAGGCCCATGGGTTCAATTACGAGTTTACAACACAAAGTTTCAGGCTCAACTTGACAGGAAAAAATCTGGACAAGCAACCAAGCCAAATGTAATTCTTCATTGAATTTCTGCAGAGTTGAGCAAGCTTGAGATCTTGGTTTTGGACAACAAATGCGACTCGGTTGATTAGAATGGCCTTTACTTGCAAAACTGATGAATTACAAGTAGTGGAAATGGGACCATAGGTAGTAACTGTAAAGAATGCGACCACACAGCAAGTACCTGTAAAATATGACTGAGAATCAGATTTAACGAAATATCAAGGTGGTGATACTTGTTGGGAATTCCACATACGACATTTAAAAAAGAGCAAGTATTCATTGGTTTGACATGGTTTTATCTATATAATTCCTGAAAGGGCAGAGTGAGATATAAGGTGCGCTTACTTTATGCTCTGCCAAGAGATTCTCACCAGCGGCTCAAGGATGTAATCAAAATCTCCCATCACCAAAGTAACGCATACATAGACGACTATCTGTCAAAACAAAATCCTAATAGATGGATATTAGGAAGCCTGGATGATCTGTTGTTTCGACAGCGACACTGGTGATGCTGCAGATTCATTTTCAGTACTTCTATTGTTCTGGATGGTTGGACTCAAAAGTTTTGGTACCTCCAAGCAAAAGGCTGCTTTTAGACATTCATATGATGCGAAAAAGAGTGCTCCTTGAGTGACATACATTATCAGTCTTGGAGTCAGACCCCTGTTCAAGGAAAACAGGTATAGAATTAGTTGGTAAAATGGTGGACTAGAGGCCCGCAGTAAACATTATTTAGATACAAGTATGATGGACAATCGAGGTACAAATCTTATATGAACTTTACTTGGTTTTTTTACTGTACAGATATTTATGAGTCTTCCTGTATTCTCAAAGGGAAGTGTAAACAAATGAAGATCTTTGTACCTGTATAGACCTTTCAAGCCTTCATCTTTGGCAATTTCTCTAAGCGCATGGAAAACACCATCGTATTTTCTAAGAGATCCAGGAATCTGGTCCATAGAAAGATGGTTAGAAAATTACGAAGCAACAAAAATAGAACTATGAGTTTCTCAAACTATCGTCAAGACAGAAGATCTACCAATAATAATAACTTATAATTCCAAGTTGAGGTTCATTTCAATCAAGGGACAGGTCAGAGTAATATGCAAACGCACCTCCGTCTGTAATCTTGTCTTAACGACATCAAAAGGAGTAGTAAACAAAGCCGCAGTAGATCCAGCAAGTCCACCACATATTAACTGTAAGAAAACTAGCATTATATACTCATGAAGTCATGATCAATGCATATCTCACTGGTTAATCTTCTCTTTAAGCACTATCTACAAATGTTACCAGACTGTACTGGACAGAAAGGCTAAAAATAATTATGGTAAAATGACAAACCGTCTGAAATGTGCTGGGATGAGTAGATTGTGTTGACGATAGAAATAATTGCTTCAAGCTTTCGTAGGTGTAAAACTGCAAGTAAAGGAAACCAAAAGCTCTTAAACTCACTAAACGTCACAAGTGAAAAAAGCAACTGAACAGAACATAACAATATATAACAAAAATGAAAAATACCATTAGAAAGTAATTTTATGTTTTTTATGGAAAAATATCCAACCTTTATAACCGAGTGTGGAATGTTTCTGCAAAGGACGGCACCCCACCCAGCATATAATGAAGGAAAACCACCATGTTTAAGGATACTAACCAAGGCAGTCCTGAAGTAACAGAAACGAAGCCTTTTAATTAACATAATCCATAAGACAGTAATAGAATGTTAGGTATCTATTTAATGTAAATAACTGTACTGGGGAATAGTCTTCAAAGAATATGGGGAGAATCATAGAAATTATATAAACATTTACCATGTGTGAAAATATAAAAACATACCAGCAGTTCGGATACTGTGAACTAACTTGCATCTGCTGTTTGATACGCTCACTTGGAGTGAAAATAAAAGAAGTGGCAATGCTTGCACAACCACCTGCTGTGCAATGGGCAACAGAACGATACTCCTGAACGGGACAACCAAAAGTTATTTCCGAGCTAAAGCACAAATCATTTGCTACAACATGAAAGCTGAAACAAAGTGATGAACAACTCAATACCTGAGGCAGCCGAGGAAGCAGATATGCTTTAACTGATTCATACGTGAAGGTGTAAACAGCAGAAATTGGTGCAGATGAAGCAACATTACTTGCTATTCCACGGTATAGTCCTGATACACCTGCAGACAAGTTACAAACAGAATTCAGAAGCCTATAGGATGCTACTACACATGATCGAACAATTACAAGTTTCTTGATATTTGTACACAATTTATATCAAGAATCTGCAGCCTTAGACTCTCACATGCTTACCTCTGTCAGAAATAATTGATCCAACAATGCCAGATATTGGCTTTTGAACTGTACTATGAGCTTGGATGACAGTCTTAATTGTATCAACAGGATGTAGACAAAGGCTGACAAATGTCCCAGCCAATGCTCCAGCAAAAGCATGTCTTTGCTTTGCTAAGGTATTATTGAGTTGATTTTTCATCCCTGAGCAAAGTTCTGGAGTAGGTTCATTTTCAATGTGCAGCTCTGTAATATGTTCTTTGCAGCTCTCATTGTCTGGAACGTGTTCACACTCTTCATTTTCACTATCCTTCAGAACTAAATCATCAACATAGCAATCTGAGCGAAGAGTAGGATTTGAAACCCTTGAAATAACACTCGTTGCCTCTAAACCCATGACAGGTCTGAGAAAATATTCTGAACAAAGGGATTTCACAGGTACTCCGACATTTTCAACCAACTCGATACTTTCACGTGGTAACATATCTTGACATTCCGTTAAACTACTATCAGAAACAACACTTTTCATGGTTAAGTTATCTAAAAGGGCAGTTTTCCCTTCAAACCTAACGGCACCACCAGATTTCTTAAACTCAATCGGTGACAACGTCTCCATATTTTTCAAATCAACAACAGCATTTCCAAACATCCATCTATACACACTACCAAAATCAAACGGTATTGTAACACTAGCTAGCTTATTCAACTCCGAACTATCACGCTGTAGACATCTCCTGAAAAAACTATCCCTATCATTCCCACAACAAGATTCATACATCGAAATTTTCTGCACAACACTAATAAACTCAAACTTTGAACTAGATGAACATCCTGCAGCGCCCACAGAACTGTCAACATACACATTACCTCTACCCGTAGTAAAACTAGCATTTCTTTCACCATCTGAATACAATACAACATTCTCTTTCACATTAACACTACTACTATCACTATATCTACCAATTCCTCTAGGCTGCAAAACTGATAAACCCTGATTAGCACAATTCCATAAACCACCAACTGCTGACACAAACTCAGCCGTGCTCAGAATCTCCCTAGTCGATTTCGGTTCCGAATCGTGCGAACTCGAAATAGATTCATTCACATTTTGTTCTATTCCAATATCAGATATATCAAATGATGAAATCTTAAGTGGAACACATGTGTATTTGATTGAATTCAGCTTACTTCTTGCTGTTTTAGATGACTTACTATGAGTTCCCATTACAATCTTTTGAGTAATTGAAAATGTGTAGCTCAAAATCGATTGAATCAAACTTACCTGGTCCAATTTTTGCTTCTTTAAATCAAGAAAAGAAGACCTGTACTGAACATTTCCTTAATCGAATCATCAATAGAGTGTGAAATCAGGGGGTTTAATTTTGGGGATTTGATTTTTCTTTCTTCTAGGGTTTATGGATGGAGAATATCCAAGATGTGCTTCCCACTGTGAAGTGTTTAAATTCTGGTTCCTTTTTAAGATCCTTCTGGAGCTGCCTTT
This sequence comes from Papaver armeniacum, assembly GCA_023531295.1. Lineage (NCBI taxonomy): Eukaryota > Viridiplantae > Streptophyta > Magnoliopsida > Ranunculales > Papaveraceae > Papaver > Papaver armeniacum. The sequence continues at coordinate 63,502 of JAJJWW010014256.1, forward strand.
CTTATTCTGGTCAACGCAAACTTTTTAAGAACCGGAACCCAAGAGAGCGTTCCAAGTCAGAGTCTGACGATTCTTGTTCCGACTCATTTTAGTTGGAATTCATTCACCGGAAGGGGAGAGACATTCAGGCACACAACCATTATAAGAACCAAAAATTGATTAAAGTCGCAACAACAATAGTTGTCTTTAGCATGTTTGTTTGCATTTGACTCAACATCTCGATCTGAGTCAATTCATGGCTCGACACGAGTCAGATATCATATCGTTAGTTTTTCATTTTGAGTCACTCATTACTTGACTCAGACCTAACCTTTGATTCAGACCTGTTTCAATCAGGTAATAAAACACACCTGACTCGTTGGACCAAGCTACCGATGCGCATATTTTTGGATCAGATGAATCAGATCTCATAAAACAAATATATTGAGTCAGACGCAGACGAGTCAGATCCAGGAAAGAAAGAAAAAAAACATTATACTCTTGACTAAGATGTTTTGCCGACATTATCAGCATCCAGGTAAACAACTAACCGATGATACTGTTGTTTAATGGAAATGATATTCAACTGGAAACAACAGATACACGAATGTTCGATCGTTAAGAAATAAACCAGCATGATGTTACATAACCCTTCAATAAAATTACAGGGGAGCAATGGTAAATACAGAAAACAGATTTAACAATTCAGTAGGGTTCAAACAAAATTTGACAGGGTGACTTCAGATGGACAAGACTTTACAACAGATGACATCATCATCACCGGCTAATCTAGGAATGGAAGAGCTCACCATCAGTCCTCCTACATTTCCTGCCCTAGACACATCAAACATAACTGTACTTAGCCCTTTCCCAATAACAAAGATGCTCTTGCCAATTGCAGCAAGTCTACAAGGTGGCCTTGTCAGCAATGGTGAAAGTCTTCCAACAGCAATCCATTCTCTCCTCTTCTTTTCCCACATCATTAATCTGGTACCAGAACTCTGATCAAGTACATAGAGATTACCTTCTACAACAATGGCAGGTCCTGACCAGCCTGAAACCAAATCTTTATCTGCGTGCTCCCAGGTGCCACTTGAAGGTTTGTATACAACGGCATAGACATTTGAAGGCATCGTAGAAGAAACACCGCAGCGAATGTAGATTTTCCCATCTAAGACGAAGGATTCTTCGATATCAGGAACAATATTTGGATCCGAGTGAGAGGTCCAACTGTTTGTAGATGGATCGTACATATCCCAAGAATGTGGATCACTTAAATTTGTACCCACCCCTCCTATAGCATAGAGTTTCTCGTTTAAAGCCTCACAGGAAAAATAGCACCTAAGAAATGTTTAAATTCATTAAATGGACGAATATTTACTATCTAGCTGTGAATAATGGTGTTATATAAAGTAATAGTTGACGAGAGTTACCTAGCAGTCGACAAAGGAGCAGCGGTATCCCAAGTGTTTCTTGAAGCGTCATAACAGTAGACTTCGTCTGTAGCGTCTTCAAACCAACCACAGCCCCCCAACAAGCACACTTTACTTCCCAACACTTCGAAAGCCATCCCTTTCCTTTTCAAGCACGGATCCGGGAGGCTAGGTACAAGTTTCCAACAACGTTTTAACGAAATGGGATCCAACACATATAAGCAAGCTCGTTCAAGCCGGTCAGCCTTATCTCTACACAGCACATAAATCCAAGACTCTGCCAGATTGTGCTTTTGACGGTAAGATACCCAATGTTCGCTGCAAACTAAGTCTCTCCATCTCTTAGACACACATTTAAGGAGTGTATGGTACCTCCGTGGAACCCTAGCCAAGCAGAAGAGGGCAATGTCATCTGGAAGCCCACTTAACAAGGGTGTATGAGTTTGCTGAATTTGTACAGCTTCTTCTGAATTGGCTTCACTCATTTCCGTTGGTGTAACTTATAGAAGACCTACATGAGTACAAAATAAATAAGGATTCATCATGAAATGTGACAACTTTGACAACTTGGAACCTGTTACTGCTACAAGTGTACTTCAGTTGTTATGAGAAACCCATTTAACATTCACCAGGATTCTAGTTAAACGCTAGAAAGTTCTTTCCTGGACTGAATACCACGCAGTACATTTTACAAGTAAGAATTGTACATACAATGGAAACCAGTGGCACAACAATAACTTCTAACTTCGAGTTCTTAAGATGAGTTTATGTGAACTATATTGCGTAATAAATTTTCTATGATCCTAGATTATTATTCAAAGAAACAGTTCCTGACTGAATGAGCATCTAATTCCCTGCCAATTTCACAATTTTGATCCACATATTAAAGAACGGCGAGAGACAAATTAATTTAGCCAATACACATAATGGCATAGAGCTAAACCCAATGTGCCTCCTGAAAACTTCTACTAGTACTACACGTAGATTTCCCATAAAATGTCAATAAGATACATCATTTCACCTAAATATCTTGTTATTAATATAAATTGAAACCCGAAGAGTAGGCTCTATGGTTGTACTACTACTAGTGTCCTGAAATTGTCACGGGAAACCCATCTAACCGACATTATCCAGAATTTTTATTGAACATTAGACACTTATTCACACCCAGATGAATGAATATAGTACTGTGTAAGAGTATATGAGTTTTACCTAAAAATGAAAGCTACTGCCACAATTCTAACTTCTCTCCATAACAATCTAAAGAGGATATGGAAAACTCAATTACCTATAACCCTAGCCTTAAGCCTTTAACTAATAAAATAATATGCGAAATTCCCTCAAAAATGATCATCTAAGTCACTTACAGAAGATCTACAAGATTAATTAGTGCAAAAAAAATAAATAAAGAATTGCCATGAAATGCGAAACAACTTTGATGACTCGGGGTGTATTCCTGCTACAAGTGTACTTAAGTAGTTATGATAAACCCATTTAAGATTTAACTAACATTCTCCGAGCTTTCAAGTAAAACATTAAATCAAACGGAATGTCATGTCATACATTTTACAAGTAACAATTTTACATACAATGGAATCCAGTGGAGTGGAACAACAGTAGCTTCTAACTTCAGGTTCTTAAGATGAGTTTACATAACCTATATTGAGTAATCAATCATCTATGATCCTAGATTTATATTATAAAAAACAGCTCCTGCCCGAATGAACACCTAATTCCCTGCCAATCTCACTATTTTGATCCACATTAAAGAAACACGCCAGACAAATTAAATTAGCCAATTCACATAATGTTATAGATCTAAATCCAATATACCTCCTGAAAACACCTACTACACATAGATTTCCCAGAAAATCTCAATAAAATCCAGAAAATCCCAATAAAATAAAAATTGTTAATCCTGCTAGTAGTGTCCTGAGATTGTCAAGAGAAACCCATCTAACCAACTATCCAGAAGTTTAGTACACACTAGACACTTATTCACCCTAGACATTCTAAAAGTATATGAGTTTAGCCTAAAAATGGAGGCTAGTGCAACAATTCTAACTTGTCTTCATCAATCTAAAGAGGAATTTTCATGGAAAAACTCAATTATCTATAATTCTATCTTTAACTAACAAAACAATATGTGGAACCACCTCAAAAATGGTCATCTAAAGCACTGATCCTGTACCACTTCAGTTAACCTATTAAGGCTAAACAAGGGCAGAATAACTAAATCAATTACAAAATGGGGTGTTTGAATAGACCTCTGAGGGGCAAAACTGAAACCCTAATTAGCAAGAAGAGACCAAATTGGGAAATAATTAGAAAAATATAACAATTAATGAAATTAACAAAAAGAATGAAAAACTTGCCTGGAAATTCTTCCCTTCTTCTTCTTCTTCTTCTTGTTCTCGTCAATAGGGTGAAATGAAAATTGAAAAAAGGGAGAAAAATAACAAAGTTTTTTTTAGGTAGGAGATATTATACTCCTAGGAATAACGAAGACTGTACGTCTTAGCTACGTGTCATAATCTCCTGGGCTAAATTGTTCTTCGTAGACCCAATTTTATAGACTGACACCTTTGCTGGAATTGAATCTGACTCGGTAAGTCTGATTGCGACTTGCCTCTGACTCGTTTTTAATCAGATTTCGATTGTGATTTCTCTTTTGATTTTTTTGCCTAGCTTGATTGGGGTATACCCATTTTGTTCCCATCCAAAGTAGTGTGATAAGGGGTGTCTAAAAGGTGTTAAAAGACCAAATTGTCCATACTAAAAAACCTCGCCGACCAAAACTTATAAACAAAAAATCAAAATCTTTCTTCTACACTCTAACTATACATGTGAAATCAAAAAAAAAAATAATAATAATAATAATAAAAACGAAGAATCAAAACGAATCAAAAGTCGACAGGGTAGTTTTTGTCGACCTGCCGACCAAAATATAGTCGGCAGGGTATAAGGTTGAATAACATGCCGACTTTTTATCTCTGAATTTAGCAATTCTGTGGTCGTGAGATATCCATCTATATACCTTGCCGACTAAAATATAGTCGGTGAGTTATGAAATTAATACCTTGCTTGAATTTAATCATGCATTTGTAACACCTTCTCTCGTATGTCAAAAATCTTATAGTCGGCGAGGTATTTTATATCGACCTTGACGGCCATATATTGTCGGCATGTTCTTCATTCATGGACCTTGCCGGCGGATATAATCGGCATGTTCTTCATCCGTAGACAATGCTGCATTTGTAATTGGTCGACATCTTATTAAAAACGTCTACCATCCGTGGAACATAGCGACACCTTATGCAAACGTCGACCTTGCCGACCTTTCACATTTTCAAAACAATTTTTTTTGATCCAAATCGAACTCATAAGACGGGTTAAAGACTAATGAATTCATAATTTCAATATTTTAATCTAAACTCAATTAATTAAGCTAATCAGATTTTTTAGTGTTAATTAAACAAGGGAATATTAGCCAATTAGAAAATACAAGGTTAAGGGGTGTCTTGGTTTTACTTCAAAATGACCCGATTTTGTCTTATTGGGTATACCCCAATTAGTTTGGGTATACACCAATCAAGCCAGGTTTTTTTGATGTTCGATTTGAGATCAAAACCAGAATCCAGACAGTTACACTCATTTGGAGACAGAGATGCAGGCTTTGAGGGAGAGTATGAGTTATGAATTGCCTGAGACTCCGTTACTTGAGACTCCATTAGGCTCAAGTTCTCAAATGCCCGGTGGAAGTCGTGGAAGTGGAAGTTGTGGAGGTCGTAGAAGTCGTCATCACACTCCAGCTATGATGGAAGAGACTATGGTGGACGAGACTCAGCTACCACCAACAACAGCGAACGTGGAGGCTCCTATTGGTTTCATACCCCAAGGTCCTGTAATTACTCCTGGTGGTGGCGTAAATATGGATGCATTTAGGAGCTCCGTAATTTATACCCCAACAAGTTCTGCATTTCACCGATTTCAAACACCTCCAATGGCTCCGGTACCATTTCAAGGTTATGAATCACCTGATCCTACTCAACCACCATCTCAGAGTCCAAATAATGACTATTCACAAGATCAAACAGGCTTTGGGGATTATGTATTTGGTAATCGTTAGTTTGATAGATAAATCGTTAATATGAATCGTGGTTTGTTTAAATCGTTAACGTAATTGCACTTTTGTTTAATAAATAATAATTTTCATTTAAAGTTTTCTACATAAGTTCAAATTGATAATCTAGATTAAATTGGGGCAACACTTTTAAGATTTCATAACAACTTGCATATCGGAACTTCTCTCCGTTGTCAGAGAGCCACTTTGCACGACATCTTTGATCAACCTCCAGCAGGGTTTCACCACTTCTCATGTTTCGAGCCTCTTCCCTTATCATACCAATATACTTGTTAACATTCTTAGAAATTATGGAGAACCGAGGACCCAATACCCTCGAATCACGATTGTAGAGGTTCGTTGTTTCTTCTTCAAATTTCAATAAAACGCGTCCCCAAAACGGAATTAGCCGTCATGCGCCGCCATCAACGATTGGATGATTAGTGAAGAAAACATAATTCCTCCGGGTGCATTCATCTTCTAACGTGCTAAAATTGTGCTGATGTGCCCATCTCCAACTATTTTCTCTTCTTATTTCATTTTGCACACTATCTCGAAGTGCAACTCTTTAATTTTCGGCCGCATGTTGCTCTTCTATGAATTGAGCCAGAGACATGTTTTGAGCCATTGAAAAATCTAAGAAAATAGGAAGAAGGTGTGAGTTAAAATGGTAGAGGAATGTGGTATTTATGTGGTATAAATCTAAGAAAAATCTATGAATTGAGCCATACACATGTTTTGAGCCGTTGGATCAGATTCTACTTAGCGATGTAAACTAGACCGACCGGTCTTATAACAGACGCTAGCGGTGTACAGAAGACCGAACGGTCGAGACTCGACCGCTCGGTGAGAACTTGACTTGGCCTGGCTAAGTGGCAAATTTGCCACTTAGCTAGGCCATTTTGCCAGTTTGCCAGCTCCATAGTGGGTTCAAAAATGGCAAACTTGAATGTTTGCCACACCCATAGGAACCGGCCTAACTCAGCGTATAATATTTGAGTTAGTATCATTTTATTAAAAAAAATATATATATTCCATTATTTCATAAATTTTGAATCGGATTTAACTATAATAATCATATTTAGACGGATCAGTAAGAAAAGAAAAAAAAAAACTTAACAAAAAATGGTTTAATCAATCAATATGACCCAAACATCATAAATAATAAGTTTAGCTCCATATAAACGTCATAATGTGAATAAGTGATGGAAAAAGAAAACCTATACGTGCACATTTTTATTAATTTCATAACTTCGACATTCGATTCATCAGTCCAAAACAAGGACTGTGAGTCTATGAGTATCTATGCTAGTTTTTTTCATAATTAATACAAAATTTCGATGATCATCTTACCATGTGAAACGCGATATTTTTGTGCAAAATGAATGTAAAAACAATTTATTTTTAGTTGTCTCTAATATCTCAAAGACATATACTTTTTCTTCTCGTTCTTCACTTTATTGTAATTTTCCCCAAACATTTTCCCTTTGAATACAAGAACAGAATTGTATACAACATTATTTATAGTTTTGGTGATGGTTTACGTGTATGAATCATATCAATAACATCTTATGCCCAATACGAGTACTTTTTATGTGACTTCTCATGTATAAACTGTTGGTTTCAAATTTACTAAAGCATTTGTTTGTGAACTTCATCCCTTTAGCAATTAAATTTGGATTGAAGTTCAAACAACATTGTTTATTTTACAATGTAAGTATGTGGTTATCGGTTACTATGCCAAGCAATGAGCAGTACTGGTCATGTTGGTTTAGATCAGTTGAGTTTTTGGCTGTAATTAACGAAATATAGTCCTATTATTAGGACGGATAGAATGAATTTGAGAAGGGAACATTTTTGGCAAAATTTCGGTCAATGTAAGGTCAAAGTCAAATACAATATTACTAAGTAAATATTTTGATAATAGCAATGACCTGATTTTAAAACTCGCCAGCACCAATCTTTATCGATCAAAGAAAAAATTTACTTAAAGTTTAAAGTGCCTAATATATGATATATCTAAACTAAAGTGAAGAAATACGTACCGGCAATAAAAATTAAAAGATCTGTACTTGGTGAAAACTTAGCACATCTAACTCCTTTCCCTCCCCAAATTGCATAGAATTTCTCTCTTTTTGCGCCATGTCATTCCTAATTTTTCTCTTTTCCCTCTCCATGTCACTTCCCATCTCATTCCTACCTTAAAAATTTGAAAACTTTCGTAATAAAAGAAACAGAACTAATCATAAAAACCCAAGGTGACCAAACCTGTGGTACAAAAACCCCGTTCAAATGTTGGGATCCATTAAAACTCCATCTTAAACAAAATTGATACAAAACCCCCAAATTTTCATCAAATTTTATGATGAAACCAAAATTGGTTTCATCAAATTCTATGATGTTTCTTCAATTTTTATGATGAAACCAAAATTGGTTTCATCAAATTCTTTGGGGTTTTTGTGTTACTTTTTTTTTTTTTTTTTTTTGGGTTTTGTGTTACTTTTGTTTTGATGGGTTTGTTGTGGATGGATAATGACACCTTTGGGTTATACTCGCGGACCGTAAAAGAAAAGAAGAAAAAAACATAAAAACAAACGAGAGTTTCATACAGCTGCAGAAATATCCCAGATTCTTACGATTATAATATCCCATAGAATCCCACAGCTGCTAAAAGATTTAGCCTTGCTCGGTGAGTTTTTTTTCCTTCTCTTTCGGTGCGGTGGACAATAAACCCTAATCTTTTGCTCTCATGAACCTAATTTACTCCTGCATTCTAAGTATGCTACAACCCATGGTAATTAATTTTTCAAACTCTTAGTATAAAGTTCTGCATTCCAAATTTGATATCTTGGAATGTATTTGTATCTTGCAAGGCAGACACATTAAGTTCTGCATTTTGTGTGACTATGTGGTTTTTCTTTTCACTCATAGCATGTTTGATTTTCTCTCAGCTTGGAAGAGATGTAACTTTGCAGAAAATGCTCGAGTGTTTCTCATGGTGGTTTTGATAGAGCATATTGATCATTTTTGTAAATGTACGACATACTTCAAAGATGATATGGATTCAATGCATTCCATTTTTAACTGTTTCGGTGTGGAATATGATCAACTGCCTAAGGATTTAAAATCATTATAATGTATACTTGAGCATCAACCAGTACTAACGTAATAATTTAGTGAAGTTGTAAGATTCCCCAAAGTGCTCTTGCTCTGAGAAGTAGTTTCACCTTCCAATGCGGTTAATATGTAATCAACTCTCTACGGGCTTAAAATTATGATTATAATGTATGTAGGTGTGAATAATCTACAGATCCAGGTGGAGCAATCCTAGACAACATTATGTAAATAGCATCTAGAGTATGAAGCACCAAATCATCCTATCCAAGTTCGGCACGAGAAAAGAGACACCAAAGAAACCCGTGAAGTCGATACGTGTAAAGGTAAAACTCGGATGTGATGGAAGAGATGCCTGTCGAGTACAAGGGTAATAAATGCCCTGATAAGGCAGGTGAGAGGATAAGAAAGATCTGGTCAAAGTAGGACTCGGGACTAAAAGTATCAAGGACGATATCTCCCACCACTAACTAAACAACCAACATCGGGTAGAAGGACGTCGGGAGAGTATACCACTATGCTCGGCCCAACATCTCGGGAGAGATACCAGTCATCCCGAGAAGGACATCAAGGAAGATATATCACGACTGAGTCTTGTAGAGAGCTAAGGGGGCAAATTAAGTGAGAGAAGAGAGAACACCAAGAACTTTGTAGAGTGAGTGAAGAGTTTGGGAGTGAGAGACATCGATTGTAACCTTGAATCAAGTAATAAGATCATCCCTTTACCCCCGTGGACGTAGGTAATCATACAAGAACCATGTATACCTTATGTTCTTGTTCATCTCTTACTTACTTTTTTTAAATGTGTATGATTTTAGTTCATTGGATGTAGAGGTAGGATTTTCCACATCTACATTCTGGCTCCGATTAAGGGTACCGTATAACATCTTCGGATACCTTGAAATCACTTACTAGAAGAGGGAAATCCAAGCTCCTAAGTCGCCTTGTATGTTAGTTGAAGCTAAGGAATAAATTCTTTTGGTTAGGTGTGCTAGCATGCAAAGTTGGCAACATGTTTTGTTTTGAAAAAGTGATCTTCTTCATCTTTGAAATTTTCTGTTCTAGGCTTAGGTGAATTTGGCTTTGTTTCGGCGTTGAGTTACCTTTAACAGCATCGTACCTTTCTCTTTCTTTTTTCCGCACCTTCCTCTTTTTATTATCTTTCATTCAAGTTGAGTCGATGAAGAGAGTAATTAAACTAGGATATTAAGTTAAGTCGTTAAAGCGAGTTGTTAAAAAGTTTCACAAGCTCCCAAAATAACATCTTTGATGTTTAGGTATCTAAAGCGAAAACTTCACACCGCTGATCTTTTTAGAACTATAAGGCTTACTAGATCGTTAAAAGTAGCGTCAACACCAGTAAATCGACTCAAAATCATTGAGTTTGGGTTACCAAAACTATGGCTAGAAATGGTCAAGTGATCATCTTGGTGATAATCTCATGTTGATCCCATTCTAAAATCCTTACAGCGTGGTTAAAACAGGAGGCCTGAAAGAATCCTAAGGCGAAACGATCCTTATGGAGTTCTGAGGCAGAGGGTAGGGAAAAATATCACTCCGGAAACTCGAATCGATGGAAACATTGAAAGATCGGAAAAAGTAGAGGCCATCGCTTTGAAGATTAGCTAGAAAGAAGTTTTCTGGTTAGTCGTACGGGCAAGCTAATGATTTCTAGTACAAGGAATGTTAGGGCAAATAGTGATTAATGCACGGTGAGAGTACTGAAACAGATGTGTCAAGTACCTTTACAGAGAATTCTACTACCAGTCAAAAACATTTAGTTTACTGAGTTCAGCAGAGAAAAGTAGGAGAAATCGTACTTAGTTGGACTCTTGTTGTTTGTCAGACTTCGTCCTTTTATACTTCATTTAAAACCTTTTTGAAAACAGTTCAAAGTGAGGTGTTGTATACTTTGCTGATGTAGGTAGGACGAATATCGGAGGAAAAGTACACCCGAGCCGATGGCCAGCACTTCAAGGACAGGCAGGATCCTGAAGAATCGCATCGTGGAAGGGACGAGCGCGCAGGAAGGAGTAACAGATTCAAGACATCAGAACATCCGACAACAGCAGCAGGAAGAGTCCCGAGCTCCAGGTGGAGGAATGGCAGTTGTCGACGAGGAAGTGGATCTGGGCAGGACGATAATCTTCCCCCGAGAAGGTTGCGCATCAACCCAAGTCAACTAAGGCCCGAGAATATGAGGGATGGAATGACTGCGTCCGACACAGAGGATGACGAAGAAGCACTAATGATGCAGGAAGACCGAAGACGAGCCCGTGATCGCTGTCGTAAGCGACACAAATATAATTACACTTTCTTACTACTCAAAATATAAATATAGCAAGGGCAAGAAAGGATCGATCCCACAGAGAGGTCTAGGTTGTCAAATTGTTATGGTTTCCTATAATAATCACCGGAAGAATTTCTGATTGTGTAAATAAAAATAAACAAAAAGCAAACAAAGTACGCAAATCAAGGATGTGAAAATATTGGATAAAGGTTTCATCTTCAATTGTAAACAAGTTTATGAATATATGAATAGAATTCGTATTTAATCTCTCTATCATCAAAAGCCATAGAATACCTTATTGCAAGAATACTAAAGTAAATATCAAAGTTATCAACACACACATTAGGGCTGCGTATGTGAAATCTACCTAAAGAATAACCTAACGCCTTGCGCTAATCAAGTTCAATTCCTAGGAGCATTAAGTTTCAGAAATAGGCTAATCAATGCAATTGTAATACATTGCGCAAACAATTGAACAAAGGTCAATTTCGCATATGATTACAAGGATGTATCACTACAACCTAGAATCATATCATGCTACTTGTATTCAAGGTTATCATTTCGATGAAAACCCTAAAATAGCTATAGATATGGATGTGAGTTCAATCAATTCTAGACTCGACTAAACAAACATTCAATCATATTGCAATCCATCAATCATGCAATTATTATAACCCGTAGAAATCAAACGATAATATTGAGAGAAAACTAATTCATAAAAATCATAACTTGGTTACAATATCCAACTACATCTTCAACCAATAATAAAAACTTAGTTACTCATGGCATAGGAGTTCATAGCAAGAAGAAGGAGAAAACCTATCATGTTTCTAAACCCTAGAACCAAAAGTAGAGGTCTCCCTAATGGAGAGATATCTAGGTTTAGAGAAAAGTTCTATTTATATACCTCTCCCAAAAGGATACCCAAAGTAGGTCAAGTCTTCTCCAAACCCGTCTCAAATTCGTCCACCAAGCCCATGAGTGAAAATAGGTCTCTGGAAATTTTGGGTTAAAAACTGGGTCGCCGGATTGCTGACGTCATCGCCGGAATCCGGTCGCCGGTCGCCGGAATCCGGTCATCGGAAAATCATCTCCAGCTACCTGGACTTGCCTCCGGCTACCATAACTCGCAGCAACTCACTGTCCTTCTCTGCAGTTCAAACACTCACAATTCAAAGCAATACATCGATATGAACCATCGATTCTTGAATTCTCTAAAACGCGCCCAAAGCGTGGACGCGTAGCTCATATGTCCGGCCCGTCGACTCTTGCATCCGACTCGTACCCCTCTCGCGATTCACTGAAATATTGCCATGCCCACTTCCGGTTCCAAAATCCGATAACCGGAACTATGCTCACCGGCTTACCAATTTCGCTCCGTTTTCGCACTGCGGCTGCAGCTTCAAAACCATTCCCTGGCCTGCAAATTCTCCCCTGTGTAATTCAATCTTCATCTGCTTCTTCATAACCAGCTGCAACCTGCCACTCAGCTCATTTCCTCCCTTCTCTGCAATTCCATTTAGCTCAATTAGTCCATCCTTGCCTTGCACATCAACTCCAGGCAACAGTGCCACATGCAAAGTATTCTGCACCTGCAAAAGACACCACAGCTCAAGCCATTGCTTCCATTCCAGCCCTCACTAGCACACAAAGACCAAAGCACCAACATCTCAACTTCTGTGTTGCAACTGCCATAACCTCCACCTCAGAAAACAGCATCACTACCACCTTGTAACCTGTTCTGCCACAGCCTTTCTCAATGCCACCATCATTGCATCCAGACCTGCATTTCATGACCACCTGCTATTTTCCATGTACCAAACAACTCTCCACAGCTTCAATGCAGGCTTAACAGCTTCATTCAAGTCCAGCACCAGCTCCACCTGGAAAAACCCTGCCAAACTCCACCAACTCTGCAATCATCAGTGCCAACCAATACCGCACCATTGCAAGCCCGAGCCGCTTCCAAGCCATTAGTACCCAAAGACACCCAGCTCCACCTGGAACAGCTCTGCAACACACCCATTCCTTCTCAGATCCTCCTGCCAAATTCAAACCCAGTGCTCTTGCCATTCATCTCTGGCTCCAGTCGAGGCTCATCTCGACTTGCAGCTTCGTTATACCTGCAATGCCCTTTCTCCAACTCACTTGCACACTGCAGAATGCCACCAGAACTGCCACCAGAACTGCCATTCAACTCCACTGGTGAGGTTAATATCTCTCCACCAATCATAGCCAAACCCGAGCTCCAACTCTTCTTAGCAGCAACAACACATTCCCATGTTTCTACTCGATCACCACGAGTTTCTCCAGCTTCTATTCTTCTTGTCATTCCCTGCTACTACAAACCAAATCAACAAGACCAGTGCCTTATCACAACTGTGTCCAGTGCCGGGAGCCGAGATCGTTTAGTCCTTTTGTCACGCACTTCTTGTGCGGTTCATGAGCGATGCAAATATGAAGCTTGCTGTAGATGATAGTTTGCACATCTTCTTCCCTGCAGCAATCTAGTTTACACACTCAACACAAATAACCCACAACCATTCAAACACTAAGAATAACTCTGAATTCTCTCGCATCATCAGATGTCAATGGCAAACACGAGTTCCAGCGAGCTTCAGGCCAAGATTATGATGTTCTGTTGCTGATTCGTCGAGTCCAACAGTAACCCAACTTTCCTTGTTAGCTCAGTAACAAAACCATCTCAGAATCGACCAATTTCAACACCAGTTCTTCCTTCTTTCAATTTCAGATCCATAAACCCCAATTTCCATTCATTTACGGAGAACCCTAACTTCAATTTCTGATGAATCTGAAACAAACCCTTCACTCATTCTTCGCATCCAAACTCCAGCTACAGTCTCATCTTCATTCTCTCGAATCTCTGAAGCTCCCAAGCCACAACCATTTCAATAATAGGCAGCAGTAATGAGAAGAAAACACTTCTCTTGAAATTATGCCTTGGTAATGATAAGAAATGATAAAGGCACCCAAAGATATGAATCTTGGCCACCACAGTGACATCCCTTAGAGTTTGACTACCCCTTAACCTTAGCTAGGCTCTCAATAACACTTCCTTTTTAACCAAAATCTGGCTATCCCTTAACATGTGGTTGGGCTCCCATTAATATTAGCCGATGAAATGACCGGTTTACCATTCCGAGTTCTTCTTTTGCCCATAACTTCTTCATACGAACTCGAGAATGACTAGTTCTTTCGCCATTGTCTTCATCTTCTCGTCCTCTACACAATGAAAAGTAGAAATCTTGTATTTGAACGAGTTCCACTGGTCTTTTTGCTCCAAATGACTCCAAAACACCTAATAAACTCAAAAGCACACATAAGATACATAATTTACAAGAAAACTCGCAAAGAAAGCATAAATACTAGATATTAAATACGGTGTATTCTACACCTATCAGCCCGACAGCGTGCAGAATACAGACATGCTTTGGACCAATAGGAGGAGAGACTTAGGCAAGTGCGCTTGGGGCGAGACAACATAACCCGAGACATCCCCCTGTGGAACCCCCAGTGGTACCCCCAACCGCACCCCCAGTGCCACCCCTAACTGCACCACCAACGACGACCAGAAACCATGTGAACGGTCACTCCAGTCATGAGAGTACCCACGCGATATTGATGGCAATCCTTACGAACCAAAGAAGGCAAGAAGAGTTGATGAGAGAGTTACAAAGGAGAAATATATCCCTAGAGCACGAGAATTATCATCTCCAAAACCAGAGATCTAGATCACGAGGATCCTCGAGTCAGGGAGACTTGAGCAATCATACCCGATCAGGGTATACCCGAACCCCACCACCAGGCCGAGATCGTGTACCCGACCCCAGCTGCACGAGAGGTGGGTATGGACCTCCCGAGGATTCCTCAACCGATGAAGAGGTAAACAACAGGAGATCCGACATCTCAACTAAAGTTAAGCTTGAATAACTCGGACAAATGGTTAAGAAGCTTCATGGAGACGGAGAAGACGACAAGTTAGCAGAGGTGATTAGTGAAGCGAAGAAGACCCCTTTTACCCAAGAGCTTGAGCGAACCCCCTTCCCCCCGAAGTGTACACTCCCCACATTCCCTTCTAGATTTGACGACACTAGTGATGCATGAGAGCACATTAAAATGTACGGCATGTCTCTGCTGCAATGGAGGAACACGGTGGTGGTCATGTGCAAATTTTTTCCAGCTAGCTTAGAAGGAGAGGCGAGAAACTGGTTTTATACCCTACCCGATGAGTCCATAGGAAGTTATGAAGTCTTGGTGGAGACATTCCTGGAAACCTATATGTACAACAACATTACTCGTACAAAAATAAATAAACTATTTACATTGGCTCGGAGGTTCAGAGAGCCTTTAAGATCGTTGACAGACAGGTGGAGAAAACTATGCACTGATATCGGGAAGGTGCCTATAGATCAACAGATCTTTGGGTTCGAAAATTCTCTAGGAAAGTCTGACTCTATCCGGATAGCTATGTATACCGAAAAGCCGCAAACATTGAAGGAAATGAGAAAGATGCAAGAGCACTATATAGCGTTAGAGGAAATACATGAAGGGGCATACAAGATATTGAAACCAGACGGAACAACAGAACCTCGGCCATGGAATGCTCGACGACTGAAACTATACCACCTGTGAGGGGTGTGTCAGCAGGTATGATACCTTGTCATTCATTTCCATAAAATTCCACAAGGGGTAGGGAATATGACATCTGCGTCTAATGGTCATTCGTACTCGGGGCGACGGAAGTGTGCAAGTGCCGAGGTGAATTACATTCGAATGGACATTCGTACTCGGGGCGACGGCAGTGTGCAAGTGCCGAGGTGTCTTACACTCGAATGGACATTCGTACTCGGAGCGACGGCAGTGTGCAAGTGCCGAGGTGTCTTACACTCGACGAGTTATTCGAACTCGGGGCAGTGGTAGTGTGCAAGTGCCGAGGTAGCTTAGGGGTCCTGGTGGTTGGAAACCAGAGACCTATTATCAAGGCACGAGTACTTGATAATCGAGCATACCACATTACTCCCATCGCAAGTGGTCGAAATAACTTGCCCACCCTAGTTAATCGATAACTACTCTAGGATGTCGAGACCTAGAATCTAGGAATGACTAAATACCCTACCACTAGATCAAAACGACAGTGATGAGATACCTCAATCGGGACATGAAATCGGGCCCGATGACCCTCCTTGTTGAGTGTGTTCGACAGAAATGGAATTTATACTAACTAATTAACATCTTAATGCAGGTAATAAGTCTACCATAAAACAAACAACAAAGCATGATCTGAATACTACAATCAAGAATGTAAATAAATAAAGAAACAATCGACTGGCGATGTAACACCCCATAAAACAAAGATGTTCGAAAAACTTAAGGTGTTCAAGCGGATTACAACCCGGTACAAAGGGCACAATAGTGGCGCGCACTACAAAAGGTTCAACTATTCCTTCGGCAGAACTGATCCCGAACCAGCCTTCTTAGCAGCAACATCGGCCCGATTCTTATCGATAACCGCCTTCATTCCCTCCTTAACCTTGGTGACTAGCTTGGTCTTAAACTTTTCTTTCTCGGCAGCAAGGTCCATAGTCATTTGAGCCGATGCAGCTTCCGCAGAAGCAACCTTCCCAAGCAATTGAGTCTCCCGAGCTTTCAATCGAGTAGCTTCATCCTCCAAAGACTTCACCTTTTCTTGCTCAAATGCGGATACAACGAAGTGGTTGGTATCAGGACAACAACGTTATAACATTAGAAGATGCACAAATAACAATAAAACGTATGGGAAAAATACCTTCCAGCAAGGGTATAACTACTTTAACAGTCTCCTCGGACTTAAGAAAATTACACTCAAGAGCTGAGATATTCGAAGTTAACTCAATATGACGTTGCTCATTGAACTCGTTGGTGGGACAGTATTTTTTATGATCGCTCTAGCTAGCCTTATGTCGATCATGTGCTAGCTGTAGACCCGACAATTGAGCCTGAACCCATTCCAACTCCTGGGATACCTGGTTAAATCTCTGAAGTCTCTCACGTAATTCTTGGTTATACTTCTCAGTGGAATCTTTTTCCTCTAAAATTCGCTTGCGATCAACATGCGAATCTTTGTTCTAAAGCCTCAATCGTTCATATTGACTTTCCAAATTATCGTCCAATAATATTTTATCAGTGGCAATACCCTAGACCCGAGAAAGGCTCGCCCGAAGATTATCCACCTCCTCAGGCACATACTCAAAGGTCTCATAACGGTGTAGTCCGGCTCGAAGATTCTCGATTTCGGCTTCCTGGAGATCGATCTTATCATCCTTATTGACAATTCTTTGGAGGAGATTATCAACATGGATTTGCTCAATGTCTAACTTTCTTTTTAACAGGCGATACTCCGAACCAGCGTCTGCATCTATACTAGACATCTCTGCTAGCAATACAATACTAAACTTAGGATATTGGCACTACAGGTTCAATCATACATAGTACAGTTTAAAGATGAGTACCTTTGGCCTCGGCTATCTGCTTCTCCAGTCCTTGAGCTTGATCTTTCTCCTGCTGCAGCTGGGCACGAAGGCTTTCCGTTTCCGCCAACTGCTTCTGCCTGATAGAAGCCTCCAATAGCTTTCTGTTGGTAGCCTAAGCACATCACACTTCACAAATTCAACAACCATTTTCCATCAGTAATACTCCGTTAAAGAAAGCAACTCACCATGAGGTTAAAAGTGTCCTTAAAACCGTCCTCATAGAGGGGAACAACTTTGATCATCTCGTCGGCGGTCAAGGTGCTAAAGTCGGGAGAAGTAAGAGCCCCCAAGGAGTTACACACTAAGCCCGAGAAAGTGAAGAAGGTAGTCCCACCCGAGCTCGGCATAGGAAGAACATGGGGAAGATTGTCCAGTAGCTCGTTCCCAGAAGCATCATTCTTCCCACCAGTAGGGTCTTCTACCCGAGGACCCTTTCCACCGTCTTTTCCACCAGAAAACCCGTCCAGTCGTTCTAAATCCTCTCCCCCTCCCGAGAGATCGACATCATCCTCGGTACCGAAAATTTATTCATCATTATCGTCATCAAACATAACGAAAACAATATCATCAGTTATCACAACACCTTTACCAGCAGCAGCACCAATAGGTTGCTGGGGCAAATTCTTCCTCGGGGAAGACCCGTCGCCCTTAGGATCTTTACCCTTCCCATCAGGCTTACCACTTACAATGGTATATGAAATATCAGAAGATTTCTGAGGCGACTTCCTCAGAAAATGATATAAGGGAAGCCGATCATCGGGATCTTCACTATCTTTTGCTGACACATCTCCAGCATCTCCCTTCTCGGCCATCGACTTCTGCACACGAGTCATCATCAAATCCATTCAAGGAAACAAATAGGGGCACGTACATGTACTGAGAATGGAGCAGTATATTTTTTACCTTACATGTCTCCTCCTCGACTCCTGTTCTAGGATCCTTATCCCTCTTCCGAGTAGCCGCAACTTTAGGCTGATTACTCTCAGACTTAGGCTGCAAAATACAAACAAGATAAAATGGCTGATTATTCTCAGACTTGGGCTTCAAGATACAAATAGGTTAAAATATCATCCTACTAATCACCCGGGCCGACCAACTCACACGATCAATATTAACCACCCAGAATGGATAAGACTCAGCCGGATGTGGAAACTTGTCACTTAAAAGAGGACCATAAATAGCAAGAGGGACCCTCATCCAAAAAATCTTCTCAAAACTCTCAGGGAGGGTCTTATTACGATGATGACTTGCAGCAAAACCAGCTAGATCACCATTAGTAGCAGTCCCGCTCCGATAGTTGTCAATAAAACTGGCAGGGGTGTAGTCGCCCGCCTGAGAAGGATCATAGGTCGACCAAGGAGTTGGAGTGCACTCTCCTCGCCCTCATCTCTCCCACTCGGCCATGATGCAAAAAGTGTTACCATTCAATTGAGCTAGGGCACGATGTGGGCGAAGCTGGGATAAGACTTCATACATGAAGGGATGGCTAGGATCATACAGTGGAAAGCGTAACCCGATCTCTAACTGACCCTTGGTGATAATGGTCGCCTCAAGGTACCTTTTTGGCCCGACAAGAGTCTGATGTCATAGCCGTGAAGATTGTAATCATCCTTCAATTGTTTGATGAACTGTTCATCCATTTGATCCTTGGAAACTCTCTTATCATCCCTACGCGAAAATGGAGGAGAACCATCAGAAATGATAGAGTTAAGAGCACGATAATCATGATGCGAAGGAATGTCAACAATAAACAAGGAATCAAGAGGAACACCATCATCATCAGAAAAAGTATAACTCAGACACCTCTTCTTAGTCATAGAGGGAGTCAAAGAAGCCATTGAAGAAATGAAGAAGAAACTCGAACTGGAAAATATGAAAGAAGATAACAAGCAGCAAAAGTCACGGCAGCGGCAATGGAGAATCAAAAGAATGGAAGATAGAATGGAAGACAGAAGGTTATTCGAGCAGCAGTTAAAGGTAAAATAACCAAGGAAAGAGAAGGATATTCTTTGAAAGAAGTAAATAAGAAATCAAGGTTTTATCCGCCGAATTTATAGTCCCATCAGTTGCAACCGGAGAAAGAGGTAATGGGTCATAAAGGCGGAAGTAATTGGGAACAACATGTCGTGAAACACGGCATGGCTAGGGACGTGGGAGGCGAAGCGGTTTCTTCCCTTCGTGTCGACTACACGAGTGAAAGAAGGGGCATAAATGTAGGTGTGAATAATCCACAGATCCAGGTGGACCAATCCTAGACAACGTTATGTCAATAGTGAGAGTATGAAGCACCAAATCATCCTATCCAAGCTCGGCACGAGAAAAGAGACACCAAAACCCGTGAAGTCGATACGTGTAAAGGTAAAACTAGGATGTGATGGAAGAGATGCCTGTCGAGTACAAGAGTAATAAATGCCCTGACAAGGCAGGTGAGAGGATAAGAAGGATCTGGTCAAATTAGGACTCGGGACTAAAAGTACCAAGGACGACATCGCCCACCACTTACTAAATAACCAGCATCGGGTAGAAGGACGTCGGGAGAGTATACCACTATGCTCAGCCCAACATCTCGGGAGAGATACCAGTCATCGCCCGAGAAGGACATCAACGAAGATATATCACGACTCACACTATAACTTGGATGTATCATCATGTGTGTCTATAAATAGAGAGTCTTGTAGAGAGCTAATGGGGGCAATTTAAGTGAGATAAGAGAGAACACCAAGAACTTTGTAGAGTGAGTGAAGATTTTGTGAGTGAGAGACATCGATTGTAACCTTGAATCAAGTAATAAGATCATCCCTTTACCCCCGTGGACGTAGTTAATCATACCGAACCATGTATACCTTGTGTTCTTGTTCATCTCTTACTTACTTTGTTTAAATGTGTATGATTGTAGTTCATTGGATGTAGAGGTAGTATTTTCCACATCTACAATGTATACTTGATCAGTGAACAAAACTTACATAATATTTAGTAAAGATGTAAGACTTACCAAAATGCCCTTGCTCTAAGATATAGTTTCACCTTTTCAGTAATCACTATTCAGTTATTTTCCATTGGTTAGTTGTTGTTGTTGTTTTTGTTATGTTCTTCAGTATTTCATGTTGTTGACTTTGTTAGTGCAGACTTGGTTGAAACCTCCAATCTTTGAGCTTTGTCTAGATGCGTTGTTGGAGCTATGCCAACCAATGAGTTTTTTTCAATTACTCAGAAACAAGGAGATACCTATCAAGCCTCTTTTACTTGACCATGTTAAAAAAAAATTCTCTCACAAAAGCTGATTGGAATTACCTTATATGTTTTATCTTGCTCATGTTTCTGAAAGAAAGAATCTTGAAGGATGTTCAACACAATGTCAACTAGAGCTTATACTCATCCCAAAGGTTATATTGAACTCAGATGTGCATCTAAGTTAAGGTGATACAACTTAGTAGACGTGTTAAGTTTTTCTCATATGTTGTTGATCGGATTGATGACATTGACTATAATGTCAAGCCTCCCTCAGTTCAGAACATACAGTTAAACATATATAATAAGGTAGTGTAGCTTAACCGTTGCATTTTTATCTCTTTTCTACTTTGTTACTTCTACCTTTTTTTCGGACTTTCAATTTATAGAACGCTATCGATGGGGGTCAACTGTAGTGTTTTTATTGCAAGTTTAATTATGCTTTGTCTGCAAAACGCACAATTTTTTTTTATCCGGAGATAAGGAAGTACTACCCTTATTCGGTGGATGGATCTCTACAACCATGTTATATTGGCAAACTAAATTGTGGATTCTATATCAACAATCTTAGCAACTTGCAAATCAAGTGTTCCCAAGGAGTGTTAGAGAACTGCTCGGTCGAACTCGCAAGTGTTGCTATCTCAATGTTGTTTGTCAATGTTAGTGATTAAAACTATAAGTCTTGATTTCTAGTCTACTTATAGATGTATCGGACTAGGATAGATTGTGTAGTTGAGCATTAGACTTCATGACATTCATCATTGAAGACGAAGAACTACTAAGGAGAGCTTGTGGAACTTCATCAATAAAAAGGTATGTGGAGACTGAAACTCATCTATCACTTGGAAAGTCTATTTCTACTCTATCTTCTATATTGAGACATAAGTCGTGTTACGATATAGTTTCTATTATACATATTTGAGATTTCGAGCTGAGTTTATCTCGCTTACATATTTCTGGGAATATGTGTTGGCAAGCTTTCGCTTCGACCAAGTTCATCTTATGAGAAAATCTCCGCGTAACATCTTACATGGTTTGTATGATACAATCATTTGGTGTAGACTTGGATGTTTCCTTATGATTATTTCAATAACTTGAAAATTGCTTTGATGCTAATAGTGTGTGAAAACGGCTATTGTCATCCTCTAAGAAAGTTTCAATGATTGAAATAAGAGTGTGGAACACTTAACCATCATTGGATTGTGACATGTTGTGTACTCTTGCACATATGTTGTCCATGTCCGGGAACCATAGTATGCGTACACGTATGCATACCCGTTGGTTTGAGAAGTCCGGGAACCTAAGTTTGCGCACCCGTACGCGTACTGGTGCAAGGTTCATGTCCGAGATTTTCTAATGGGATTGGTGGTATGCGTACGCATTCGTGTACTGGGGAAACCCAATTTCAGTCCGGGTGTTTCAAGTATGCGTACACGTTCGTGTACTTGAAGGTTAAAGTTATAAAATCGGTTATGTACATGAACTATTACATTTATATATTAAGGAATGCATTCTTTGCATACCGTGGCTATAATGTTCTTGATTGATTCGAGTGAATCAAACTGATTTTGTGTTCTTGTATACTTCTATGAGAATATAGCAATTGAACAACTCTTTAACTAGTTTCATTTGAGTCATTTGAACTAGTTATGGTTAAGATGAATAAGGTTGATATGAGAGTGTTCATATGGCTAACCTTGGTTAACTATTGTTGAGCCAACATGGTGTAAACGTTTAAGTACGGTTACATAAACCTAAATGAAGGTACATTTCATTTGTGTGTACCAAGCTAAGTTTGATCTAACGGTTGAAAGATATTAGCTTCAATCTAATCAGGTTTTCATATAAAGGTGAATACTGAATGCTTTTTTACCAAGGTAACTTAGATTGCAAACCCTGATTTGAAAACTATATAAAGGAGAACTCTAGCAACTGGGAAACCTAATCCCCACACCTCATGCGTGATCTGATCTTGCATTTTCTATCGTGTTTGGGTACGATCTTCTTTAAGATTGGCTCGAGATTTATTCTCCGATAGGCAAGATAAAAAGTAATCACAAACATCTTCATCTCATCGTTTGTGATTCCATAACATCTTGTTTCGCTACCATACGATTAATATTGTTGTGAGGTGATTGATATTTCTAGGCTGTTCTTCGGGAATATAAGTCCGGTAAATCAATTGGTTCTTATTCACCTTGATTTATCAAAAGAATGAACAAAACTCAGGTATTTCTGTGGGAGACAAATTTATCTATTCCTGTAGACTTCTCCGTGTAAGACAGATTTGTTTATCAAGTCTTCAACTTTGGGTCGTAGCAACTCTTGGTTGTGGGTGAGATCAGCTAAGGGAATCAAGTGCATAGTATCCTGCTGGGATTAGAGACGTAAGGAGCGCAACTGTACCTTGAATCAGTGTGAGATTGATTAGGTTTCAACTACAATCCAGTCCGAAGTTCATTAGTAGTAGGCTAGTGTCTGTAGCGGCTTAATGTGGTGTTCAAATCTGGACTAGGTCTTGGGGTTTTTCTGCATTTGCGGTTTCCTCGTTTACAAAACTTCTGGTGTCTATGTTGTTTCTTTTCCACATTATATTTTGTTATATAATAGAAATATCACAGGTTGTGCGTTGAATCGATCAATTGGGAAATCCAACCTTTGGTTGTTGATTGAATTGATTGATCCTTGAACATTGTTTTTTGATACCGTTCAAGTTATTTCTCTTATATTCAATCGGGCTCGCAAATTTCTATTTGCTGATTACAGATTGAATAGTGAGATAGAGATACAAAACTCTTGGATATACTTTTCTCTAGATTGAGTATAACTTTCTAGTTGATTCTATTGAAAGTATATTGGAGTTTGTCTATTCTGATTACGAAACGAATTGTTGGGTGTGGTTGTTGTGCCCCCGCTTTTTCAATTGGTATCAGAGCAGGCAAACACATTAAAGACCTTATAAGTATGTGTTAGTAGCGATCTGAATATGGACATAAGAGCTATCTCTGATAAACGCATCACCAGAAATAAAAGGTTTGTTTCTATCAAATCTATTAAAGAGAAAGATTTGTCAATCTCGATTATAGACGAACCTAGTGTTCCAACGAAACAGACTTCCATTGACAAGTGTTATCCGGTTTAACTTACTGACGAGTCTGAATCTGAAGTTGAAAGGGAAGCAGCCAAAAAGAGTGTAGTGATTCTAAAACTTGTTAGAATCCAGGATGATGATGTCAACCGGTTGAAACACAATGTCAATATCCTTGTTGGTATGGTAAATGAGCATGACTCTCTTCTAAAGGTATTTCTTGAGGAAAACGCCTCAGTCTGTTCTTCACGAAATCATCTTGAGGGAGGATGCTTTGAAAACTGAACTTCTTTTGAGTAAACTCTCTATTCAAGAGTGTTCCAAAGAGTCCACTATACCCACTGCTTCTGATTTGACGAAAAAAAATTCTGTTTCAGAAGCAAAATCTAAATCCCTTCCTGTTGGAAAAGATGTGACTATGTCTTCCTCTAATCAAAGAATATACACATCACATGGAAGGATAATATCTCCCAACGACGGTATAAAGACTGTTCTGTCTAATCACTAAGGTGGTCAGAAAGTGTGTCTCTTTTGTGATTCAAAAGGACATAGTGAACAAAAGAGGAAATCTAGGTTGAATGACAATTCTATTGATCGTCTTCAACACACCTTAGATTTAATTCTCAAAGGTGTAACTGACATTCGTATGTCTAACCAATTAGTTTTAGTGCTCACCATGTGTACCCCACCAGGAAAGTCAGTTCGATATGTTCCTCAAATGTTAAATTGAGTAACAATCTTCCTAAACCATTTCAGTCAAGAAGAACTCATGGATTTTCTTCTATGAAAAAGGGAGATAATGTTGTTCATGATGTGAATAAATGTACCAGAAGAAGGAAGTAAAAATGGAGAGATGGAAGACAACCTTAAAATGATAATTGAAGTCTATAAAGAGATTATTAATAGGTTGTCAATTCCCTCCAGTCAAAATTCTTCAGGTAAGAATACATACTATGCGTCTTATTTTGATGATAGTAAATTTTATGATAACTTTTTGCATCATAATAGTTTTCCTCCAAAAATCAAGAGAAAGAGGTTTAACCGAAATCAACGTTCATTTGATGAGCTTAAGGCTCATACTTGTGCTAATTAATCACAAGGTTGAGATCCCACTCACAAAAATTCTAGTTGAGTGAGACATGATCAGGTATATTTGATGGAAAAATGTTTCTTCTGATTGTCTAGCTATTTTCTTATCGTTCTTAGCTAGATTATCATTCACGAACATTTTTGCATAAGTATGTGTGCTTTTGTTGTGTCAAGCATCAACCTTTCATTTTTGTACGTCAAAAAATTGTTATTCTTATGCTCTAAATTTTTCTCTGATGAGAATGTGAAATTTATTGAGCTAAAATATGTAAGATCCTTCTTGTAGCAGAAACATTGATGAACAAACAATTGTATTTCATATTTTTTCCTATTTGGGTATC
Source organism: Papaver armeniacum (assembly GCA_023531295.1). NCBI lineage: Eukaryota > Viridiplantae > Streptophyta > Magnoliopsida > Ranunculales > Papaveraceae > Papaver > Papaver armeniacum. The sequence continues at coordinate 88,717 of JAJJWW010014256.1, forward strand.
TTCCATCTATGGGTCAAGTTTGTGTTCGTACGGGTACCCACATTACTTGTCACAGACCAACATTGGAAACCCTAAATTTTGTTTCCTTGAAAATCCATAAATATGAAAACCTTTTGTTCAAGAACGCATACTATAGGTTTTTTTTTTTTGCTTAAGAAAGTGGCATCTCCTTCGGGATCGTGTAACTTTCCAAAAGGTTTTCTTGATAAAGGTTTTGGTTTCAAAGAAGAGGAGAAAAGAACACTTGTGGAAGTTAATGACATCTCTACCCAATCTCCTAATACTTACTCAGATATTGAGGATGATGAAGAGATTTCTACTGAAGTTGTTCAAGAGTTTATCAGCCAGTTTAACGATGCAAAATTGCTTCTTGTTGATACCTTAAAAAATCTTGACATGTTAAGAACTGAGTTGAAGAAGGTTAACTCTGACCTTGCTCTTATGAACATACGTGTTGAGAATCGTCTCAAGGATAATACCGTGTGCAAGGATGCAGTCAATTCTATTTGTCACAAGCTTGAAGATCTTGAAACATGTGAAGCTTCCGTTCATGAATGCTGATTTTTACTTGTGATCGTTTTTGCTTTTAGAGTAGGTTTGTTTCTTTAAGATTCTTCTTATGAGAATTTATTCTTGTGTTTTTAAGAATGATAACTAGGGTTTTGAATAGCCATTATTGTGAGTACACATAGATATTTCCAACGTTTTCATCTTGCAAACGTTGTTAAAGCTGACTATCTTCATCCTGGTGCATCATTCTTTTATGCATATTCTCATTAAGATCGAGAAAATGCTGAGATGGTTTCTGCTGTTCATGGTTTTCTCAGTGATCTCGAGAGAGCAAAACTGAAGCTTGAAAACTCTACGAAGGATCTTGATATGTTACGAACTGAGTTGAAAAAGGTTAATTCTGACCTCGTTCTCATTAAATCACATGTTAAGGACCTTCTAAAATAGGATATCTTCTCCGAAGAAACTATCAATGATGTCAGTCACGAGTTTGAAGGTCTTGAAACCCGTGAAGATACTGAACACAAACTCTGATTTACTGTGTGCTCAGTGGTGTTTGTTTTTAGAGTAGTTTTTTTGTTTTTAATATTCTTCTTATGAGAATTTGTTCTTGTGTTTTGAGAAGGATAACTAGGGTTTGGAATAGCCATTATTGTGAGTACACATAGATATTGCCAACGTTTTCATCTTGCAGTATTTTTAGATTTATTTATTTAAATTTTAAAGTTAATTTGGAAGATGATTTTTGATCTTTATGGTTTTATATATTTCAAATTGTTATGGGATATGGTGTTTACGTCCATGAACCTTGACTGTCCCATACTTGTTCAAAAGTTATCTCTATTATATGTCGGTATGAAAGTATTGATAAAATATTTAATGAACTTTTGACTACAAAAATTAAGCCTTTTATGTCATTATGCAAATATTGATGGAAGAAAGGATGAACTTTTGTTTACAAAGATTAAGTCTATTATATGTCATTGTGCAAATAGTGATGAAAAATAGAATGACTTTTTGATTATTCCGCAGTATTGGTCATTCTCTAATCCACATATTTGTGTATATATTGTGTTGCTCCGTAAGTTCTCTTATGTTGAGCATGGCCAATTGAATTGATCATTTTCCTTATGGTTAATGCAATTGAGATTTTTGGATACAAATTCATATTCTTATGTGATTTGTTAATTTCCAAAGAAATCCTTCTTTTCTTAAAAGTAAGGTCGCTCTTGTTGTTCTTTCGGGAATGACATTTTATAGGGGAGAGTTCTTATTTGAACTTCTGCTTGATTGCAAAATCTTTGTAGGGAGTGCGGTTGTGGAATATTATAGGGTTATCTTGTATCTTTATAAGCTCCTTGATGAATGCATTTATCTTAGGCTATATGATTGCATATAAACAAGTGGATATATTGTTCTCTTTTGGTTATGAAGTATCTCTATGAAAATTTCATGAGGATCCCACTAGTTTTCGTACCTTTGCCAATTTTTATTGAAAAAAAGGGGGGGAGAATTAATGCGTAGTTCATATTAAAAATACATATGGTTTACGAATCATTATGGGGGGGGGGGGGGTTCATTGTGAGATGAAGTATTGACTATGGGGGAGTGATACATATCCCCATAGTATTGTTGTCAAAGTTGTGATACAATTAAACTTTGATGTTGTATAATGATACTATGACACTGTATACCAATGATTGAGAGCAACTGTTTTCTCATTGTTATAGCTACGGATCTTCAACAACATTCATGCTGAGTTGTACACATTTGGAATCATTAGAGTACTTGAAAGTGACGAAGATTTCGAGTAATGGTGAAGAACCAAGGACATCAAGAATTTGGATGAGAAGCTACAAAGTTTATTTATTTTGTATCCATATGTATTGATAGTTTTGTCACTAAATTTGACAAAGGTGAATATTGTTAGAGCACTGCTCGGTCGAAATCGCAAGTGTTGCTATCTCAAGCATGTTTGTCAATGTTAGTGATCAAAACTATAAGCCTTGATTTATAGTCTACTTATAAATGTCTCGGACTAGGATAGATTGTGTAGTTGAGCATTAGACTTCACGAAGTTCATCATTGAAGACGAAGAACTACCAAGGAGAGCTTGTGGAACTTCATAAAAAAAAGGATGTGGAGACGGAAAATCATCTATCACTTGGAAAGTCTATTTCTACTCTATCTCCTATATTGAGACATAAGTCGTGTTACGATATAGTTTTCTATTATACACATTTGAGATTTCGAGCTGAGTTTATCTCGCTTGCATATTTCTAGAAATATGTGTTGGCAAGCTTTCACTTCGACCAAGTTCATCTTATGAGAAAATCACCGAGTAACATCTTACATTGTTTGTGTGATACAATCGTTTGGTGTAGACTTGGAATGTTTCGTTATGATTATTTCAATAACTTGAAAATCGCTTTGATGCTAATAGTGTGTGAAAACAGCTATTGTCATCCTCTAAGAAAGTTTCAATGATTGAGATAAGAGTTTAGTAACCATTATTGGATTGTGACATGGTGTGTACTCTTGCACATATGTTGTCCATGTCCGGGAACCATAGTATGCGTACTTGTTGGTTTTAAAAGTCCGGGAACCTAAGTATGCGCACCCATAGTCTTGCAAATATGTTGTCCATGTACGGGAACCATAGTATGGTTTGAGAATTTCTGCTGGGATTGGTGGTATGCGTACCATTCGCGTACTTGTGAAACCCAATTTCAGTCGGGGTATTTCAAGTATGTGTAGCCGTTCGCGTGCTTGAAGGTTAAAGTTCCAAAATAGGTTATTTACATGAACTGATACATTTATATAATAAGAAATATGGAAAGACATCCGATCAAGTTTTGTGCACACCAAAGATTATGAACCCAATGAAGAAATATTCGTTGTCTTCAAATCTTATTAAATCTTCAATAAACACCTGCACACCACAACTTAAATCTCTTGTGATAAATCACACACAGAACAAAGTCTGTTAACAATGGATTATCATAAGACGTCTTTAGATCTATAAACAGTTCTAAAGATCCCGTCGATACTTCGATTTAGTTTGAGTGAATCTTATATCAGAAGAGAAGATTCTCAAGAATAAACAAAATAGGTGCAATCAAAGTTCAACAACCATTAGTCAATCAAATAAAATCAAAAACTAATAACACTGCAATTATCTAGTTTCCCACCAACGGTTCTCGTAGATCTTCTTGATCCCACAGAAGTCTTTAAACGAGCAGTCGTAAGAGATTTTGCCTAATTAGGGTAGTTTCCTCTCCGAATATACGGCTCCACCAGTAACAACACAACAAGGTAGTTTTGCTCGCTCTTAGGATAGTTTGCACGAAAGGCAAACTTGGGTATTTATAGACCAAGGAAGTCTGGACACCATGGAATTTCCAAAACCGAAATATTCTTTAAGATATGCAATATATTTCCAAATCGGTTTTCATAATTCCTGGAAATGCTCTATCCAACATTAACCGAAATCTCACTAGAATATCTCCAATTAGTAAATGCACATTACCAATTTTTATTTTCCAGAGATATGCATTTTAATTGCTGGTAGTTAAAAGCATATAAAATTAACAATCTTAATTAAAAGTTTCTCAACTTATTTCGGTCCGGGATCTCCTTTAGTTGTTAAGGAATATCTTTGAACAATTAAAGATAAGAGTTACAGAACACGTTCAAAGTATGTCGACATCATATTCTTTGTAAATCCTTTTTCATATTTACAATCTTGGAGCCGATTATACCACGCTTCCAAACAAGTTAGAACTGGTTCATCTGATTTCCTATAACTATGTGATTGATCAAATATGAATACACTAATCATGGGTTTACGGTTCTACCAAACACAAGGATCGGTTCTACCTTAATATGGTTACTGGGACTGGTTACATCAGTTATCAGGATCGGTTACGTCAATTACCAGGACTGGTTACCATATTCTTATGGTATTACTTGTGATCGGTTACACTAGTCAATAGGATCGGTTACACCAATTACCAGGACCGGTTACACCAATTACAAGGATCGATTACAACTCTTTTTTTGATCGGTCATACCAATTACCGGGATCGGTTACACCAATTTCAAATATCGATCATACCATCTAAGGTGATTACTTAGGATCGGTTACACTAATAAAAGTCATACCATTACATAAGTCAGGCATTGTGACTAATTTTTCCAAGATACATAACAAGTTATGATCGGTTCTACTAACTCACACATATTGGTAATCCAAAGATATGCAATGAATAACAATACCAATAAGCCTAGCGATTTCCCTTTCGATTCATAAAACAAGTTCATGAATGTAATTCCTTTAAACGAATGTAAACATTGTTTCCTAGGATGAAATCTTCACCTTTACCCATACACATAATCACAATAACATTCAAGCGATTATGTCGATATCTTATATACGAAGTTCAAAAGATAGGCGTTATACTTCGTATTCTAATTCCTTAACACTATGTCTACTAGAGTATATCATTCACAGCTTCGCAGTTATGTTTTCAATATAGCACAACTTGAAAGATACGTTGGGAATGAAATAGTTCAAGTCAAAATATTAATAACCTCAAGAGGAAGGATGATGTCGTCGATGTTGCTTGTTACTTCTCCACATTCTTCAAGTCTTCGAGTAATACTTGTATGTCTCATTATCCTAATCTTTATAGCCTAACCTATATGAAGTTACTTATCTCTAGTATATAATCAAGCGACTTTTTAATTGATTTTTGATTCACTAAAATATGACAACCAAACTTGACATACCAACTCTTAGTGAGTTCAACCGAGCTATGCTCTAACAATCTCCCCCTTTGTCAATTTTAGTGACCAATTAAAACACTTAATACATATGGATAAACAAATTACAAACAATTCATTATACATACGCTTGATTCCAAGTTTCAACAGCACAATACCCTGCATATATTCAATCCATAAATGCCGTTGTTGACATTTAAATAATAAGGCTAATACTCCCCCTAAAGGTGAGATAGGTAGATTTTCAATCCGCACATCTTTGTTATTTCCCTTTTGTTGATGGTGGTTTTTAGCTTAGGGTTAAAATCGTAAAACCCTAGTCGGACAGTGACGTCACAGAATTTGAGTAATAATGTCTCCACTGAATGCATTTATTGAACCCTTTAATATGTCTGCGAGAAAATTACTAGGGTACCTTTTTTTTTAATACTAATTAGGGTTTCGATAGGCCAAACCCTAACTCCCACACCACATGTGCCAATGGAATGCCGTGCTAGCCACATCACGCCAATGCATGCCAACCATGCTATCCACACCACTGTGCCAATGGAAAACCATGCCAGCCACATTTACCGCGCCAAGGTATGCCAACCACATGCTAGCCGCACCACTGTGCCAATAGCAAACCATGTCAGCTACATCTACCGCGCCAAGGCATGCCAACCATGCCAGCCGCACCACATGTGCCAATGGCATGTCGTGCCAGCCACATCTACCACGCCAAGGCATGCCAACCATGCTAGCCGCACCACTGTGCCAATGGAAAACCATGCCAGCCACATCTACCGCGCTAAGGCATGCCAACCATGCTAGCCTCACCACTGTGCCAATGCCAAACCATGCCAGCCACATCTACCGCGCCAAGGCATGACAATCATTCCAGCTGCACCACTGTGCCAATGGCAAACCATGCCAACCACACCTACCGCGCCAAGGCATGCCAATCATGCTAGCCAAGCCAACCGCACCTTGACTTGGCCGTAACCATGCTAGCCGCACCATGCGCCAACGGCATGCCAAACCCTTGGCCCTACCATGCCAAGCCAACCGCACCTTTCCCTGGCCCAACCATGCCAAACCGTCCATACCAAACCCTTGGCCCCGTATGTGCCAATGACATGCCAGCCACCTTGCCGCGCCATACCGTGTTGCCCTCCCCATGCGGATACCAAAAACAAAGTCCTGCAATAATCAACGTCTATCCTTCCATCTAAGATGCAAATCTTAGCCGTCCAAGGTCACCAACCAACGCATGGTAACCTTTGGCCCAACGCCAAAACCCTAATTTTGGCCACGCATAAACCGCACCAAGGCATGCAGACCATGCCAATGACATGCCGTGCCAGCCACCTTGCTGTGCCATACCGTGTTGGCCTTCCCTATGCGGCTACCAAAACAAAGGCCTGCAACAATCAACGGCCACCCTCCCATCTAAGATGAAAATCTTAGCCTTCCAAGGTTACCAACCAACGCATGGTAACCTTTGGCTCAACGCCAAAACCATAGTTTTGGCCACACAAAACCGCGCCAAGGCATGCCATGCCACATGTGCCAATGGCATGCCAACCACCTTGACGCGCCATACCGTGCTGGCCTTCCCTATGCGGCTACCAAAACGAAGGTGGGTGACGATCAACGACCACCCTTCCATCGGTGCAAATCCGAGCCGTCCAAGGTTGCCAAACAATGCATGGTAACCTTTGGCCCAAAACACGCTAGCTTCCCAAAAACGCACCAAACATGCCACCGTCTCTCTTGAATTCTTCCCGAGTTTTACTTTCGGGCTGTTTTCACCTCCAGAACGAGCTCAAAACCTAAATATTCCCTCTTGGGGAGATAGGAAATTCTTTTTTGTACAAAATGGAGGGGAAGATCATCAAAATCCAAGTCCGTATGAGAATTCTACATCGATTCTAGTAAAGGGCGCTAATTAGGGTTTCAACATACTAAACCCTAATTTAGACAAAGCCGCAAGCGCTTCCCTTCCAATCCTTACACTGCTAGTGGCTCCACTCCACGTTAAAAGCCATGCCGGCCATGATTTCATGACGCTGGCTACCGAACGAAGGGTTGCAACGATCAATGGCTACCAATCTGTCTAATATGCAGATCTTAGCCGTCCAAGGTCACCAGCTAACGCATGCCAACTTTTGTCTCAATACCAAAATCCTAGCTTGGCCACGCCTAACCACGTTAAAACCATGCCGGACATGCTTTCATGTTGCTGGCTACCAAGCGAAGGGTTGCAATAATCAACGGCTACCTTTCCTCTTAAGATGCAAAATCTCGACCGTCGAAGGTCACCACGCAAGTCTCCCAAGATCAACTTGCCAGACAACAACAAACGTACCACACGTTTTCCACAAAAATATTCAAGACATCAACGCATGTCACAAACTGGGGGATGCTCATTGGGTATTGGTTTGGCGGTTTACAGCGTGCGGCGTACACTACGCCCGTTATAAGAGAGTGTCATAAGGATGAAGCGGTTAGTAAACACTGGGAGTAATGGTGAAATGCTTTCTTTTATGGAACATCAATTCCAGGCGTTACCGGTTACCACCTCCTCCCATTTACTCACCCGTTTTCCATTTCTTAATGAGGCCAGAGTACGTTTCACTTCGACTTGTATAAATAGGCATTACATATTTCCACCGACCAACAGGTTCAGGTCAGGAGCATACAACACTCAGAAAACATTGGCTAGATTTCCATCTATTAGCTTCACACTTTCTGATATAATTCGTAAACCAACTACTCTTCCAGAATCAACTATTCTGGTCTCAACACTTTCTTCGCTTCCCTCCACAAAACTAACCCTTCTCCTTCACTTTGTGACCGAAGCAAGTCTAGAATGGCCATTTCTTGGTTTAAGCCGGATTTGTACAGATTTATCTCTCGAATCTAAAGTGCTCCCTTGCAGTAAATTGTTTAGGGTTTAAATTCGTTTCTCACCCACACATCCGAAATTACCAAAATTAGCAGAAACCGTTTTCACCCTCAAACAATTGGCGACCACAGTGGGAGATTGATCTTTCGGTTACAATATAAATTTTCGACCATCGATCTCATGCTTCGACCCGGACATCAAAATGGTAGAAGCGGGCAATCCGTTCAGGGATCGACGACTCAGTTACCAGACGACCCGATTATCAGTCTTGACACGGCAAGGGATGACCGAGGACTTTCCACAATCAAGGCGTTGCTTCCCATAAAACTCGGTCTTACACCTGGAAGGTTCCCTTTTCACCAGGAGACCTGAAAAACTGAGTAAGTATTACCTAGGCAAGATATATGGTTTGCTATTTCAAGTTTTCACGGGAATAATAAAACCGATAGCCGTGTTATGTTTCACCCATGTCATTTACCAACACAAGGTTCCACAATTTTCCTAGGATGTTTGCGTCACTTGAAATCGTAACCAAGACAACGTCATTCCCAAAACAATCCATTCCAAAACAATTCATTCCAAAAGAATAATCCAAAACCCTTAAGGTAACATTTGTCTATAAACCCAAGAAATCCAGGAAATCAAACCATAAACCAGGCGCTTTGTTTGTCTTTCCAAAAAAAAGAAAAAGAACAGTCACCTACCCATACGTGCCTACTTTGCATAATAATGATTACCCGTCACTATTCATGAGGTAGCCGACGTTACTACGGTGATATTCGAAGAGGAATTGTTTATGATGAAGTATTTCTACAAGTTTATGAAAGGCATACCCATGGCTAGGGTTTACACCAGTTTAGAAGAAATATATTTCTACAGATTTATGGAAGGCATACCTATGGCTAGGGTTTGCACCAACACGAGAAAACAAGAGAACAAATTGAAAGAGAAACGCAGGAGTACATAACTGGAATATGCTTGCCCACTTTATTGCTACCACACTACCACTAACACCAGGACGTGATAACAAAGATGCGAGATAAAAAAGGGGAGCCAACCCCTTTCATAAGCATAACACTTTTTGGAATTTGAATAAGGAAAGGATTTCCTGTTTGAGCTACGTATGGAAAGAGGAAACTGGGCCCGCAAGAACAAGTCCGCGCCACGTCAATCCAGCGTCGTGCCAAGCCAATAGTCCGCGCCATGCCCATCCAATAGTCTGCGCCGTACCAAATCCAAGCCAGCGCCCACGCCAAGCCAGCGCCCATTCCAAGCCGATCCAACGCTAACAACTCGCATCTTTCCAGCGCCAGCAGCTTGCATCCTTTCCAGCGCTAACATATTGCACCCTTCTAGCGCCATCTTCTCCGTTCCACAACCAGCCAAAGCAGCGCCATCCCCACCCTTCGAAACAGCACCATGGCTCCAGCACTCCGTGATCAAACCGCACCATCTCTGCACGATACACCTACGATCACCAGAAACAGAGCCGCTTACGCTACCCTAACGTTTCTACAAGCATGACAGCTCCAACCGTCACCAGAGACGCTGCTACTCCACCATCAGGGCAAGATACTGGAAGAGCCGGAAGAAGCCGACCTCCTTTTACCACTGTTGATTTGATGGAAAGACAAAAGGTTCTCGTAAGGCTCAGACAGACGTGTTTATAACTCGGAAAGAGATACCTATTTCCTCAAGACACTGACGGAGCGGCCATCATAATAGTCACGTCAACCCAATAGGGAGCTGACAAGGAATACTTTTAACATCCGATGCAGGCACTTTAGCAGGACGTGCGTTTATAGATGAAGGGGCTCGCGTTGTTCTTGAACGCCCAGTAGAAGGGAATCAGCAATCCAATTTCATCACACGTAAAGATCAGGAATGACTTCTCAAAATCAAGGTAAAGCAAATCAGCAACCCTCCTGAATTCACATAGACCCTCTTCCCGTCAGGAGATGCATGATTGCTGGAATCGTGCAGTCTATGATGAAACAGTTATGTGAGATTCTATATTTCTCCAAGGCGTAGCGTCAAGACATATTTGCATCCCTCAACTGCACTGCATCAGGAAAGCAGCCCTTTCCATCCAGGGAAGCCGTTCCCAAACCCCAAACTCTCCTGGAAAGCACGATAAATAGATGGAACTTGGGACTCCTAACCACTACTCACTTGAGGGATATCGAGTTTGACAGAACGTTGAGTGATGCAGTCTCCGGCTTCAAAATTGTAACCGTCAAGGCTCTGAGAGTTTCAAGGCGCCGTTTTGACGTTCTCTCCAAAAGTGGCTCCGTTTCAACGTTCTCTGGCAGCGGCTCCGCTTCAACGTACTCTGGCAGCGGCTTCGCTTCAACATTCGCTTGAGCAGCCGCTCCGCTTCAGCTTTATATCCATAAGTTGCTCTAGGATCCGTAACAACATTTGGGTCCTTAAGTTTCAACGTCCTCTCCAAGAGCCGAAGCCACTTCAAAACCACTCCATCCTGCAAAGGGTCGTGCCACCACACTCCACATGTCAAGAATCATGATCGCAACCAACCAATCTTCATAGTTATGGCCACCTTTTGATCCATCCCGCCAAAACTCGTGACCATGGAAAGTTTGCTCGCTTACGCATCCAGCCAATCCTTTCACTTCCACGGATGCCCATACAATTCTAGCCAACCTACTTTGTTCTCACGATAATGTAGTCTCTTCTGATTACATCTGCTACCAAGAACTATCGCCGCTCATTTTTTGATACCAGACAGAACTTCACCGCAGCAACAATCATTACAAAGGTAACCCGTACTCCTCCATATTTTAGTTTCACGTGGAAGAAGTAAATCACCAGTACGAACGCACGATGGTGATGTCTTTATCATGGTTAACCAACTGACCATACAAGATGGAAAAAAGTAAACCATACTTGGGGACTGAGGATCTACATGGAATCCTTTCACTGTCAAACCTCAGAAGACACAGTCAACCAAAAGGCCGTAACTACAACAAGGTCATCTACTTTTTAAGGGTGTAGCATAAGAATATCATCACCTCTCTGTCTAGAAGACGCCTTCAACACTTTACGAGGCCACGGCGGATCCTAAGCCTGCTCAGAGGAAAACAACTTCAGAAACTAAAGAAAAATGCGACTGGGGACTGCTCATCGTACTCCATCCCGACGACCATCAAAGACTCATGAGATAACTTCAGAGACGCAGATGAAACATTTTCTTGAAGAAACAGAGGGAGCCACGATAAACAACATAACTCTCTCATTCCTTCCTCTTCGCTATCCAAAATATTTCGTCCATGTGCATCCTAACGTCACATCCAGAAGAGTACAATAAGCTTGTATCAAATCCCGTGGACATGGATTCAAGGCGATGCGATGAAAGTAGGCTACACATGGGGACTACCAGAATAAGACGCTTTCACTTCCCTAAACCTGCTTATTTCTGATTTCAACATCATTACTGCCGAAGTTTTACGAGCCGCGAGAATTTCTCAACATGAAGCCGTACATGTGCATCGAAAACTCCAAAAGCACGCCACAAAGATACATTCACATATTCGGCCATGCCATCAGATCTAATAGAAATATAACTGGGGACTTCTCACCGCATCCCACTCCATATGATAGTCCAAGATTCAGAAGATGGTTCGAAGGATGTCGCTTGGAACAAATCCGTTGAAGACTTGATAGCAATACATCGGCAACGGAACGTAATGCAGAACGAAATCGTGAATAAAGAATTTTGGTAGTAAAGTAGAAGAATTGTTGAGTAAACTCAATATTTAATTGATAATAATGTGTATTCTTACATAGGACTAGTCTCCTATTTAAATAACTCTAAGACTCAAACTTGGAACATAAGAAATCCCTAAAATAAATAATATTCTAGAATTAAATAACTTCTAAAAATAAGATATACCTATATTAAATTAATTAAACTCTAGAAATAATAATAAATTATTAATCCTAAATCTAACGGATGTCCTACATCAGGTCCGCCATCTTGAAAAGAATTCGTCTCAAATTAGCAAAGTACCGAAGAACATGTGCTACATTAGGCCCGCCATCTTGAAAAGAAGTCGTCTTTGAGTTCACCAAGTATTGTAAACGACCCGCCCAACAAATAATATACTTTGAGTAAGTTGATGATCGTAGAGTAGAACACCATAAAAAAGAAGATGGTGTTTCCGGTGTTGATATTGACAAAACTTCTTCAACTTGTTTTTGTTCATAAGAGACGTAACAATTTTCATCCACTTCACCGTTAGGAACACAAACATCACTGGAAATAGGTATGAATGGTGGTTCTATAATTGCCGAAGAAAGTGTTGGTGTCGGGACCTGTATCGCTGGAGGAGTAATCTTATGAAAATCGTCAAGTCGCGACCAATCTATTTGATCCAATATAAGCTTCGCTTCTGCGAGAAGTTGAAGACTTTTCTTTTGTGATTCCAATTCAACGTTATGAAGTTGACAAGCATCATTGTAAATTGGTCTTCGAGCACCATTCTGGTTTAAAACAAGAAAACCTAAATTTGTTGATATTATCTCAAGTTGATGCTAAGTCGCCGCTTGAGATTCCGCAATTTGACGTCGAGATTTTACGATATCACGAAATACGTCATCAAAATTAAACATGATAAATATGGAATTAATTGTTCGGGAAACAACACAAGGACTTGACGTGATTGTAAGCTTGATGGGATAGTGGGCCTAGGTTAATGGCTATGGATAGAGATAAGTGGGCTTAGATAATTATTGGGCTTGTTCGTAAAGATAATGATAGGTACTGGGTAGTGGTGAAGATGGACGTGGAGAAGAATTAAGTAGGAGGTGATGACGTGCTGTGGAAGTGTATATGGAAAAAAAGGAAAGGCAGAGGGTATTGGTGAGGAATTTAAGGGTTTGGTAAAAACTTGCAGACGCGTTGTTGTTTTTTTTTTTTTTTTTTTTTTTTTTTTTTTTTTAAATAAAAAAGGATAGTTGATATGAGTTTAGAAGAAGAGATGTGGAGATCTCGATAAGCAGAGGTGACGAAAGGGTAAAGAAAATTTAGAAGAAAATAATAAGAGGATCGAAGCCGAAGCTCATGATGCTACTTAATGCAGAACGGAAGCGTGAATAAATAATTTTGGTAGTAAAGTAGAAGAATTGTTGAGTAAACTCAATATTTAATTGATAATAATGTGTATTCTTACATAGGACTAGTCTCCTATTTAAATAACTCTAAGACTCAAACTTGGAACATGAGAAATCCCTAAAATAAATAATATTCTAGAATTAAATAACTTCTAAAAATAAGATGTACCTATATTAAATAAATTAAACTCTAGAAATAATAATAAAATTATTAATCCTAAATCTAACGGATGTCCTACATCAGAACGTCTCCCAACCCATCTATTTCATCCGGTGGCCCCGGAAGATTTCTACCATACAATCATCCACAACATATCAATCACCGTGAATAGAAGGTCCAGACACTGAACAACCTAAAGTCAAGGATGGACCGACAACGCAACAACAATCTCCAAGATTATCCCTGACATGAACATTGCCGAGCATATATTTCATTCATCCATCCCAAGAATGCAGCGGAGTTTTGGTAAATTTTGGAATCCACTGGAGAGACACTGCAGACGAAAGAACAGATCCAGACGAGCAGCAAAAGAGGGACGATACCTCTTTTCATACGGACGGAGTTTCTAGAGTTTGAACAGAATGAAGATTCCTTCTTTCTCCATGAACGGGAATAGGTGATGGGAGCGACTAGGCCACTCGGGCCCGTAACAATCCTCCCTAATTCTTCTTGAATTTTACTGTCGAGCTGTTTTCACCTCCCGAACGAGCTAAAAACTTAAACATTCCCGCGAAGGGAGATAGGAAATTCTTTTCCGTTAAGAATGGAGGGGCGGACTGTCAAAATCTGAGTCCGAACGAGAATTCTACAGCGATTCTAGTAAAGGGCGCTAATTAGGGTTTCGACATGCCAAACCCTAATTTAGACAAAGTTGCCATAATTCCACAGAACTGAAACCGGTCGTCATCCTTCCACGGAACTGAAGCCAGTCGTCATCCTTCCTAGGAACTCAATATATCTCCATTCCAAGCCGACCAATGCTGACGGCTCCATTCCAAGCCGACCAATGCTAACGGCTCCATTTCGAGCCAGTACAATGCCTGCGGCTCCATTCTAAGACGACCCAATACTAAACGGCTCATTCTAAGCCGATCCAAAGCTAACGGCTCTATTCCGAGCCAGTACAATTCCTGAGGCATCATTCTAAGCCGACCAATGCTGACGGCTCCATTCCAAGCCGCACAAAACCTACGGCTCCTATTCCGAGCCGAGCAACACCAACAACTCGCCAAGCCAGCATCATGATATTCCCTAAACCGGCCAAGATGATGCATAGCCAGACTAAGCCGACGATCTTCATCTCACCACTTCACGGTCTACACCACAAATAGAATCTATGCAAGGCCGCCAAACACGGGATCATGAACTCTCCTTACATCTCGAAAAAGGTTAGTCGGACTTTCCTGACCATCTTGCATGATTTATGTTTCGATTATGTCCTTGTCTGTCACCATCTTATGCTCACCTCACAACAATGCCCCTGTTCCGAGCTAAGCAGGGGACTTAGTGTTGATGGTAGTTTTTAACTTAGGGTTAAAATAGTACAACCCTAGTCGGACAGTGACGTCACAGAATTTGAGTAATAATGTATCCACTGAAAGCATTTATTGAACCCTTTAATATGTCTGCGAGAAAATTACCAGGGTACCTTTTTTTTTTAATACTAATTAGGGTTTCGATAGGCCAAACCATAATTCCTACACCACATGTGCCAATGGCATGCCGTGCCAGCCACATCTACCGTGCCAATGCATGCCAACCATACTAGCCGCACCACTATGCCAATGACAAACCATGCCATCCATATCTACCGCGCCAAGGCATGCCAACCATGCCAGCCGCACCACATGTGCCAATGGCATGCCGTGTCACCACATCTACCGCGCCAAGGCATTCCAACCATGCTAGCCGCACCATTGTGCCAATGGCAAACCATGCCAGCCACATCTACCGCGCTAAGGCATGCCAACCATGCTAGCCGCACCATTGTGCCAATGGCAAACTATGCAAGCTACATCTACCACGCCAAGGCATGCCAGCCACGCCAGCCGCACCACTGTGCCAATGGCAAACCATGCCAACCACACCTACCGCGCCAAGGCATGCCAATCATGCTAGCCAAGCTAATCGCACCTTGCCATGGACCTAACCATGCTAGCCGCACCATGCGCCAACGGCATGCCAAACCCTTGGCCCCACCATGCCAAGCCAACCACACCTTTCCTTGGCCCCACCATGCCAAACCGTCTATGCCAAACCCTTGGCCCCGCACGTACCAATGGCATGCTAGCCACCTTGCCGCGTCATACCGTGTTGGCCTCCCAATGCGGCTACCAAAAACAAAGGCCTGCAACAATCAACGGCCATCCTTCTATCTAAGATGCAAAGCCGTCCAAGGTCACCAACCAACGTATGGTAACCTTTGTCCTAACGCCAAAACCTTAATTTTTTCCACGCCTAAACCGCGCCAAGACATGTCGACCATGCCACATGTGCCAATGTCATGCCGTGCCAGCCACCTTGCCGTGCCATACTGTGTTTTCCTTCCCCATGCGACTACCAAAACAAAGGCCTGCAACAATCAACAACCACCCTTCCATCTAAGATGCAAATCTTAGTCGTCCAAGATCACCAACCAACCCATGGTAACCTTTGGCCCAACGCTAAAACCACAGTTTTGGCTATGGAAAACCGCGCCAAGGTATGCCATGCCACATGTGCCAATGGCATGCCAACCAGCTTACCGCGCCATACCGTGCTGGCCTTCCCTATGCGGCTACCAAAACGAAGGCGTGTGACGACAAACGACCACCCTTCCATCCTAGGTGCAAATTCTAGCCGTCCAAGGTTGCCAAACAACGCACGGTAACCTTTGGCCCAAAACACGCTAGCTTCCTAAAACCTGCTAGCTTCCCAAAACACGTTAGCTTCCCAAAAACGCACCAAACATGCCACCGTCCCTCTTGAATTCTTCATGAGTTTTAATTTCGGGCTGTTTCACTTCCCGAACGAGCAGAAAACCTAAATATTCCGGCCATGGGAGATAGGAAATTCTTTTCCGTACAGAATGGAGGGGCGGACCATCAAAATCCGAGTTCGTATGAGAATTCTACATCGATTCGAGTAAAGGGCGCTAATTATAGTTTCAGCATACTAAACCCTAATTTAGACAAAGCCGCAGGCACTTCCCTTCCAAGACGCACACTTCTAGTGGCTCCAATCCACGTTAAAATCCATGTCGGCCATGATTTCATGTCGCTGGCTACCAAACGAATGGTTGCAACGATTAACGGCCACCCTTCTGTCTAAGATGCAGATCTTAGCCGTCCAAGGTCACCAGCTAACGCATGGACACTTTTGGCTCAACACCAAAATCCTAGCTTGGCCACGCCTAACCACGTTAAAACATGACGACCATGCTTTCATGCTGCTGGCTACCAAGCGAAGGGTCGCAATAATCAACGGCTACCTTTCCTGTTAAGATACAAAATCTCGACCGTCGAAGGTCACCACGCAAGTCTCCCAAGATCAACTTGCCAGACAACAACAAACGTACCACACGTTTTCCACAAAAAAGTTCGAGACATCAACGCATGTCACAAACTGGGGGATGCTCATTGGGTATTGGTTTGGCGGTTTACAGCGTGCGGCGTACACTACACCCGTTATAAGAGAGTGTCATAAGGATGAAGTGGTTAGTAAACACAGGGAGTAATGGTGAAACACTTTCTTTTATGGAACATAAATTCCAGGCGTTACCGGTTACCATCTCCTCCCATTTACTCACCCGTTTTCCATTTTCCATTTCTTAATGAGGCCAGAGTACGTTTCACTTCGACTTGTATAAATAGGCATTACATATTTCCACCGAACAACAAGTTCAGGTCAGGAGCATACAACACTCAGAAAACATTGGCTAGCTTTCCATCTGTTAGCTTCCCACTTTCTGATACAAGTCGTAAAACAACTACTCTTCCGGAATCAACTATTCTGGTCTCAACACTTTCTTCGCTTCCCTCCCCAAAACCAACCCTTCTCCTTCACTTTGTGACCGAAGCGAGTCTGGAACGGCCATTTCTTGGTTTAGGTCGGATTTGCACAGATTGATCCCTCGAATCTAAAGTACTCCCTTGCAGTACATTGTTTAGGGTTTAAATTCGTTTCTCAGCCACACATCTGAAATTACCAAAATCAGCAGATTCCGTTTTCACCCTCAAACACCTTTGTAGTAAAAAAAACTACAAACATCAAATGATCTGTTTCTCCCCCTTAGTCAATGCTCTTTTGTTAGATATAACGTTTAAGTCATTTCCTAAGTGATTTCAAATCACTTTGTTTACTCCATATATTTCTCCCCTTTTTGTCACAAAATGACAAAGGTATGAAAAAATACCAAAAACCGAAAGGATCTTACAAATCTAAATTGTACAACCTATAAGAGTTAAGCACAAAGGTTTCACATACCATTTTAGATAACCAATATCAAAACCGAAACTACAAGTAATTTGGTTTTAATATGTTATCAAGGAAATAATTTCCCAAAGTAATTTTCCCTAATAGTATAACAAATTGACTAAGAAACTTAGTTCCCTTGCTAAATCGATTGCACAAAACAATCGCTTATTTCGATAAGACCAAAATAAAGATCGAATTAACTTTATTTTTCTCATCAGGCACTAATTATTCAGACAATAACTTAGACCTTTCACTTTAGACAAGACAAATACTAGGTTAGTTAAATAATATTTCTTGTCAAGGCATTCGATTAGACCTGAATAACCAAATCCTTTACTTTGATAAGTCTAACTAAGATCAGAATTAACTTAGTTTCTCTTATCCGGAATCGAATTGGACTAAACAAATGATCCCGTATTGTTTTAAGTCATAAAAAATAGATACAAACCAAATAAATTGACTTGCATAATTATTTTTCTTAACCGGAAGCAATTGAAATAAACATAGACATTAAAGCACAAAAATTGCACCGAATTTCGTTAAGACTAAAACAATTGATACCAAACAATAAAGAAGGATATCAAATCAGTTTTTCTTAAACGGAAACAATTGAATCACACACACACACATCCATACATACACACATAATGGAATAAACATCAATTGTACCGAATTTTGTTAAGAAAAAGAAAAATATATGCAATAAACTCAAGCTTTTCTTAAACAGGAAAACGATTAACTAACAAATTCGTACCTCATATTCCGCATCCTCTTCTCCCCAGAAAGATATATCATTAAGTGCAAGTTCAAGTTCGAACTCTCCCCCATTATGTTGTCTTCCTCTCGCAAGAACAAAAGAACAACAAAAAAAAACAACCTTTACCAGAGAAAGGTTGAATCGGTTTTAACTAATGCAAATAGCAAAAGTTGAAAACCGCGAAACACATATGCTTTTATGTTAAATACAAATCGATTCAACATATTGTGACTTTTTCACACATGAGTTTCAATCGGAACACCTTATGATCCTTTGATAAAGCCTACTAACATGGGCTAGAACATAATCCCGCTAAATCAAAAACCCACACAAACCACAAGGGTTCACACACCATATGAGATCGAATATATTAAGGTTAAGAAAACCAAAATCAAACATCCCATAAACACATAGCAATAATATAAAGCATTCAAGCACATGCTATGTAATCGAAAAACTATCACAAGAAAAATTATAAAATAATAATTTTATTCATAAATAATAGATAGTTTTATTCATCAATAGACCTTACACAATAATTGAAATAATAAAAAACTGATGTATATTTTGTTTGGATTGAGTATTACAGCAAATAACTTAATCTCTAGTGGTGCTCTTATTGTTCTCTGAAGTTTCTTTAGTGTTCAAACTCTTGAAGCATGTCCCCAGGGACTTGTCTGCAACCACTTCCTATTTCTCAAGTTTTTCAACTTGAACCTTCATACCCGCAAGATCAGCTTTCGTTTCATCAATTCTATCCTTGAGTCAATCTTGATGACGGATTGTCATTATGAGGTTAGTTCTTAGTTCTTCAAACCCTTGGATATAGTCAGTCATACTATCAGAACGTATCCACTTGATCTTTATTGGATCTTGAATATTGTAAGCCAATGGACATGACTCATCTTGAGATCCAGTAGAACTATCAGAATCATAATCAGACATGATTTTTGATCTTCCTTTCTGTATTGATTCCTTGACAATTCTTAACCTTTTGAGCTTCCTCATTATTGACCTTTGTGATACTGCAAATTATTGGAGGCATGCTAGGTATTTAAATAAGAATTGATCAGGGTTTCTTAATACAAGCAAGAGTTTATTTCTCTTAAGAAGAGAAAATTTTCGGACCGAAAATACTTGGGAAATTCCGAAAATATATACAAAATATATTTTGTTTCCTTTGTCCGAACTTCTTATGCTGGAAGGTTTATTAAAATTCGAAAATTTCAAATAAAACCTAATTTTGGAATATCATGATAAACATGAACATTTTTAGACAAAAATGGATTCGCAGTTATCCAGTGATTCTGTCACACATTTTTTGATACAAACTATACATAAAAGTGCTCTTAATTTTTATGTGCTTCTCATCTCAAAAGTATGAGTGTAAACAAGGATTAGAGTGCACTGTCTCCATACAAATAGGTTGCATCGGAGTAAGCCTTTTCTTGCTTACATCGAGTATCAGAAACATAGTTCATGTTTCTCTTTGGAAATTTCTGCCCAAAGTATTTTCTCCCAAGAAGATAATCCTTCCTTGATTCAAAGATATGATCACTACAGGAACAATGTACATCTACAACTAGAGATTTACAATACTTTTCTAAACATCGTAGAAAGTCCTATGTTTTACAACTGGTTTCAAAGGAAGAGTTGTCGTATATCATCACTGCCAACCCTAAGAAAACAAAACGACAACTCCTTAAGCAAAACAGTTATGACGACATTTAGCTATAACAAAAAAAATGTTAGAGAGGAGATTCGAACATGAACCTACTGCATGGAAATCTAGCTCATCAACCACCCTTTCAGTTCACAAGTTACGGTTTTTTTCTTTTTTTTTTAAATAGAAACCTACAACAACACTTATAGGGGAGATTCGAACATGAATCTACTGCATGGACGTCTAGCTCATCAACCGTCCTTACCATTCACAAGTTTTGGCTTTTTTTTTTCTTTTTTTAATAAAAATGTATAACAACACCTTAAGTGTTGTTGAAGTAAAAATATATAACATTAGAAGAAATCAGGATTGGGGGATTTGATCATCAACCTCCTGTATGGAAGTCTACACCACTAACCATACCTACACTATTACATGTTCTGTCAAGTTTGTGGTTCTTTAATACACTAACTTTATGACAACCCTTCATAAGAGTTGTAAAACAAAATGTAATGCTCAAAAATAATGCTCAGGTGAATAACCATTGTTATCCAGCTTAGTATATTTCAGTTCCACTACTGGTAATCCATCAGTTTTGCATGTAAATTATTTTGGATATAAATCTCAATAGAATCAAGTGAGTCGCATTTGTTGTCAATTACCAAGATCTTCAAGCTTATTTATCTCCGCAGAAGATCAATGAAGAACCACAGTAGGCTTGGTTGCTGTACAGATGTTTTCCTGTCATGTTGTCTGTCCTTTATAGACTCGGAGTTGAGCTTCCTGTCACTGTTGAATATCACATACTAAACGTAAATTAAATAAAATTAAGAAAAGGTGTTGCGTCAACACGAAGAATCTGAAATTGATGCCAACGTTGCTGCGATAGAGTAGAAAAGGCAGCTGCCTGCAAAGAAGTCCCTTGTTCCTACAGGGTACCTAGCTATTTTCTACTTTCTAATAAGTTTGTCAAAGTTGCAAAAGAAAATCTGATCTTGTTTCATTGGTTTTCGATGGTTTTCCCTATTTCCCATCCCCATTTTCCCTATTTCCCATCCCTTCACAATTGTTAAAATCAATTTACTTTTCCATTCGGATTTTTCCTAAGTACCATCCATGAAAAGTCAAATTAACTCTGACTACTCCATTATTACTTTTATTTGTCTTTCTCTTTTTATCCTTTTTTTCATTAAGCAAAACAAAAAATAACCAAGTTAAGAACCCTAATCTAGATTCCAATTATTATATAGTACTATAAGAAATCAGCCAGTAAACCATTATTATGGAAGATCCATTGATGGAAAACTAGGGAAAAATATATCAGCCCTACTTCAATCAGATTATCTCAATTCTATTGGAACCCACCTTACGAACAATGGTTTAGACTTTAGAGTTGATTAATCAATTTAATTAATCATATGAGCAGGGTAAACTTAAAAATATGTTCATCTAATTGCAGTAACAGCACCAATTGCACTTTAACTGTTCGTGTATGCGCCAGAATATGCTTGTCAATTCACTCCATTATAGTACCATATATGCCGTAGAGTTTACTTAAGATCATCGTAAAAGATGGGAATAGATGCTTCAATAGCACATGCTTCCAAATTCATAAAATTAGGATATGATTCACAGTGTAAACCGTGAACACAATATATGCTCCAAGTAATTATGAGTATAATATAGTCTCTCTCATCCACCATCTTTAACACTAGCCAATATCACACACCAATCCTCCTTCTCTATTTCATTGAAGGTGGTGATAATCATGGAGATGTAAAAGAGACACCGGTCGGTGGTGGAGATGGAGATGGAAACGCGACTTATATTACCTAGGGGTTTTTTTGGGGTCAGTTTTAAGGTGATTTTATTATTGGGTGTAAGTAAAAAGTCAAGAAATGGTATTTAGGATATATAAAATTTAAAATGGGTGGTATTTAGGATAACTGGGGATAGGAATTATGGGATGGGAAATAGGAAAACTGGGGATGGGAAATAGGAAAAACCTTTTCGAGTGATTCTGCTATCTAGGTATTAAAATTCTACAAGAGAGTTTATGTTCTGGTAGTTATAAGTTTCCATACATGATACATGTACAAGAGAAAATAGATTATGCCCTTGTTTACAAATAAATTTTGAAATACTTCAATAAAAATCTCGATTGATCTTTGGCCTTCTATTCCGCTTCAATTGTCGAAGCTTCCATTCTATACGTTCTCGAGAGGATTTTCCATGGTTTTTGTAATATCCAGATCCAGTACTGCGACTCTTGCAGTTATTAACTTTGAGAACTTGAACTCTTCTTTGCCTTTTAGCTGCAGATTAGAAGAAAAATTAAGAAGTAATCAGCAAAATATCATAATGACAAACACAATTAAGAAATAATGACAAAAATATTGACAAAATATCATAATGACAAAAATTAAGAAATAATCAGCAAAATAATAATATAACATGTAATGATTGTTGCAAGGACTTACCATCCTCGATTTTTTTATACCCAGCACGTATCTTCTCGACAGCAGCTTCAAGCATGGATTCTGATAACTCATAAATTTGTTCTTGTTTTACGATTTTCGGTTTGTGGTCTTCCATATTGTTGTTACTTTCAGCACTGAACAATGAATTAAAAAAATCTTGTTTTCGATGGAACATTTGACCAACTTGTGCCATAGTATATCTATTTCTTGTTTCTTTAAAAGAAATTATGTATCCTGTAGTAAATTTGCATGTATTAGAATAAACAGAGGAAACTCAGATTATAATAACCGAAAAAGATTAAGATTATAAGCATACCTTTTTGTAATTCGAAACCCTTGCTCTAAACCTGTACGATCTTTTGATTCTTCTTCTACTTGTAGAAATATAAATTACAAGGCCGGGGTTGGCCTGTCCAGTATATATAGGCTTCATAGATACTTGCAAGTTTGGGAAGTTTCTATATTTTAGTTCACCAAGACTAGGCTATCAAGCCAGTGCAGTTTCTATATATTGGAATCCAAATTAAAGTAGTAAAACATTAGCAAGTTTACCATGAAAAGGAAAAGCCAGTGCAGTTTCTATAATTTCGTTAACCAGGCTCCTGAATACCGATCAGCAAAAATTTGCCACCCAACCTAAAAGTTGTCCCGCGAACAAAATTGTGCACCGTTATCGGAAACTTTAGAGACTACCGGGACTAGAACAAGGAAAGTCTAAGATTTCCACTTTATATTAAACCTAACCCCGAGAGAACGAACGACTCAACTTTGCTAACAAAGTAGTATACTCTAAGCTGGACGCACAATAAATGCAAAAGAAGAACATCCGACGAGATCACGGGGGAAAAAAGCTGCGGTTATCCTCATGCACACATTCCTCATGAGGTACTTCTGCAAGTATTACACAAACTTCCTGTTAAAGCTTTGATGAAATTCTGCTGTGTATGTAAATTATGGCTCGAGTCTATCGTGAATGACCAGCGATTTATTGAAGCTCACTTTCTTGAATCCCAAAAGAATCCCATCCTCATATTTAAATTCTTTCCTGAATAACTTCAATAACGCGTATTGGATCAGATTACCGGAATCCGTGAATGTTAACTGTTAAGATGGGGTTTGATGACGTTTTTATAGCTTGCATATATATTCCTCCTAATTAACTGGGGGTTCATGAGAGCAACTATCCACATATGATTGCAATTTTAAACTAAGCTTTTGATTAATTAGGTTTATATGCTTAATTTAATCAACAAAATTCCAAAACTGGTATAAAACAGCTCCCAAGCGGCTTTAAGGTTTGAAATTTTCTCTTCACAACAGGTCCATTCTGATACTAAGCCAGGTTTTGACATAATATCTAGCATTTATTTAAAACATAGCCTAGCGAAAGTTGTATGTTATTACTTGGAAAATCATCCAGAAATAACATACAACTTTATTAAAACTTTTAGGTTATTTCCGTAATTCTGGTACCGTGCCAAAAACAGGTACAAGTACCAAAAACTGGTACCGTGCCTAGAGTAGGTACAAGTAACGGTTCTAGGCTATTTCCGTCCCGTCCCGTCCCGTAGTACCGAGGATCTCTATCCGTTGATATTAGGGTTAAATCGTGGCCGTTGATAGTAGGGGTTATACCCATTCTGATATTAGGGTTAAATCGTGGCCATTGATAGTAGGGGTTATACCCTTTCTCTATCGTATTCTCCTCATTTCCTTCTTTTTGTTCCCTCTGTCAGATTTTCATTTCCCTCTCAGATAAGAGAAGAGGCCATCGTCGACGCACCACCATCTTAAACAATTGATGTTGTTGAACTTAGATGTTTAAAGATTTTTCTTAAAGTATGAATACATGTCTTAAGACTCTTAACAGTTAAAGTTTTTAAACTTAGAACTTTCAACATTTTTTTTGCTTTGCTTTGCTTTTTTTTTTTTTTTTTTTTTAATATTTTTTTTTACATATGCTACAGGTAAAGAACCGGTCTCATCCTGTCCCGTCCCGAGTTAAACAGGTACAGGTCCTCTCCCGTCCCGTATTGCACAGGTACAGGGTCCAGGTACCGGCCATAGGGAGATACAGGTACTGAGCTAGGCAAAAACCCGTACCGTCCCGTCCCATGTGCAGCCCTATCTAGACATCCTAATGTCCATCTCTCCCAAAACTTAGCTTTTTGGGAAGCAGCTGGATTGAGCGAAAGGAAAAGGAAAATATGTCAAATGTTGTCGCCGTATGTAATCGTTGGCTTTTATCGAAAGAGAGAACTTTTGGCAATAAATCAAGACCAGCTAAGGTTATTCTGGATGTGAAAGCTGGCATTGTGCATTCCATTTAATTCCTTAAAATCATCTTCGCAGAAATTCAACTTCAACAAGAGAGTCCTGTTATTAGGAGGGAAAGAATGGATTTGAGGAGGGAAGGATTATGAGGAGGGAATTAAAATTTGAGAGGAGGGATTGACCCTTTAAAAAGGTGTTAAAATGTCTGTACTATCTTTAATGATGTATATAAGATAGGTTAGAAATCCTTTACCCATATTTTGATATCTACTACGCATAGGATTACACGGTTCGCAGTAAGACAATTTCCTGGATGTGGAATTTTGAGTTCATGATTTTTATTTGTTATGAGGAAAAATAAGGGCGTTTATATCAATCAATGATATGGATGCAGTTGAGTTCTGTAATGAGCGAAACACCAAGTTTATTTCTACCACTAACTACGTACTGTAGGAAGCCAATCTTTGAAGTAGCTAATCCATATTATCTCAGTAGCTCAAATCTTTGAAGTAGCCAACCTTAGATTTCAACTACTGTACAAACCTATTCTTTGATATAAATATTAATAGAGACATGAATAAAACATGATTGAAGCAGCGGAGGATGGGTAGAGAATTCCTAAAAAATATCTACCCTTTTACGGAGATTCATGATTTTTACGGAGTTGTTCATAACCATACAAGCTTCAATCTTCAATCAATCGCTTCTATCTTAAATTAACTTGATGGTATTATTGTGATTCATGGTGTTGTTCAATCTTAAAACAACCGCTTTTATGAAAACTAGGGTTCTATGGACGAAGAAGCAAACACTAAACAACATGGAGTCTTGGGAGTGAGGCATTACCGATTAGGTATTTAGGGTCGATTAACTAAATAAGGGTGAGGTTGGGATTTTATAAATATTTGCTTATTTCATTAATTTTTTGTTTGACCAATAATTAACTTTAACTTTGTCAATTTCCTCCATCCTCGAATCCATTGTTTCCCTCCTAATAACAGGACTCTAACGAGAACCGCAAAAGACTTGGTTTGCTGGCTCTCCTTTTTTGTTGTATATGAACTCACGGGCCTACCCTAATTTCGTTAACCGGGGTCTTGGACCGAATACGTCCCTAATATTGATTACGTATTGTCTTCTAGGGTTAGAATATATAAGGACGGAAACAATCAGTTCTGCTTAGTGATTCACAACAGGAGAAGCTATGGCGAAACGGAAGCGAATAACATCAAAGGGAACGAAAAGCTATGCACACATTCCTCACGAGGTACTTTTGCAAATACTACTAAAACTTCCTGTTAAAACTTTGATGAGATTCCGCTGTGTATGTAAGTTATGGTGTGAGTCAATCGTGAATGACTCACGATTTATCGAAGATCACTTTCTTGAATCCCAAAAGAAACCCCAGCTTATATTTAAATTCTTACCCAAAAACTTAGATGATATTAAAGATCATTATGATATTTTGGCTGGAAAGGAAGAATATCGCATGAATCACTTGTTCTATTTGGAAAAAGATAAGTTTGATAACGGTAAAAGTAAGTTTTTACCCTACATTCAGAATTTAATATTTTCGGAAAACAGTTCTCCAAGGAAACTAATTGGTCATTGCAATGGTTTAACGTGTTTTATGGTGGGTGTTACGAATGACATAGGCGATTGGTCTTATATTGTCATAGAAATCTTTAACTTCAGTAAACTCGAGAAATTACGTATTGTCTCTCGCATACAGAAACAAAGATTCTCATCGGTCCAAAATTGTTTATTTGGATATGATGTCTTGGGGAAGGAATATAAATTGGTGTGCATTAATAATTATTATGATGGCGCTTCTGTTGATAAATTTTACAACACATGCATAATCTTGACACTGGGTAGTACTGGTGCTCAATCTTGGAAAGAAAGTAAACATCCGATGAAACACAAAGGCTTCCCACTAAATCATAAGTATCTGCCTCCCGGACGTTGCATTGATGGGGCTCTTTTTTGGATGACAATCTTGGATAAAGCAGTTTTGTTTTCGTTCGACCTCCATGAAGAGAAATTTCAAGAAATTAAACTACCAGAGGATTTGGATCAGACGGATTATGATAATCAATTGGAATACAAAAGATGTTTCTGTTGTGCCACAATAATTAAGGAATCTAATACTCGTAGTGGTGTGGTTGAGTTATATATATTGAAAGACAGAATCAAGCAAATTTGGGTAAAAGAAAATATTACATTTGATCTTCCGACAACTGTACGAGATCTTCCTCCTTTTTCATTGTCTCGTGACTACAAATGTACTGCTACTTTTTCTCTCAGTAAGGACGGTATTACAAGTATTCGAATAATAGAATTTGGTGGGAGGATGCATCTATATTGGAGGAAGTCGCTACAACACAAAAGAAGAAGTCAAATTTTTCAATTTTACGATTTGGACTTGAAAAAACTTGTAGAAGTAAAAGGTGCTATCGATGGTGAATATGGTTATGATTATCATGTCGCTAATCATGTTCAGAACCTTGTTTGCTTAAAAGCTTGGGCAATGAACGAAGGAGATGGAGGTGGAGTACTCGTTGGTCGAGATATGTTTAAGCAAATGCCGCCAAGTCTTGGTGCAGCCGTTTCATTTTTTTCTTCCCTCAGTTTCTCGGCAGAAAATAACGAGGTATTAATAGTTTAGTTATCAAGAAAAAAAAAAATGTTGTCTTCATTCTATGTTTTGCGTAAATGCCTGATAGGAGCCAATTATTGGCATTGGAAATAACTTTAATCGATAAACAGTTCTCCAAGGAGATTAATTGGTTATTGCAACGGTTTAGTATGTTTTATGGTGGGTGCTTCATATAAAATAGGCGATTTGTCTCATTTTTTCTTATAGCGTATTTGGATGCACACTCAAAAATTGTTTTTCGATTTCTGAAAGTCAAAAGTCAGTTTGACAATAATATTTCAGAACGATTTCCAGAAACAGAAAAGTCAGCTTTTTGTGAAGCAAAATACTTCTGCTTCCCCAAACGCGCTATCAGAGATCTTTAACCTTAGTAAACTCGACAAACTACGAATTGTCTCTCGCATACAAAACCAAGGATACACGTGGGTCCAAATTCCAAAATTGTCGATTTGGATATGCAAAGGAATATAAATTGATGTGCCTTCTTTACTCGTATCATGAAGCTGACAAAGGATATTATAACAAATACATAATCTTGACACTGGGAAGTGCTGGTACTCAATCTTGGAGAGAAATTAAGCAACCCATGACACCAGAAGGCTACCCCAGAGCCAGAGGAAATGACTATTTTAGACCTGGCCACTGTATTGATGGAGCTCTTTTTTGGACGACAATTGATCATGAACGCAGAGAAGTTTTGTTTTCGTTCGACCTTCATCAAGAGAAGTTTCAATTAATCAAGCTACCACAGGGTTTGTATTTTACAGATTATGATAATCAATTGGAATACAAAAAATGTTTCTGTTGTGCCAATGTTAAGGGCTTTCGTACCCTTAGTGGTTCGGTTAAGTTACATATATCGAAAGACAGAATCAAGCAAGTTTGGGAAAAATAAATAATTCCATTTGAGCTTCCTAACACCTATTCAAAATCTTCCTCCTGCAGCTCCATATTGTTATCTTAATAACAAAGGATGTGCTACTTTTTCACTTACTAAGGAAGGTGTAAGAATCTGAGGCTAATGGTTCATTGAATTGCCAAAACAGATTAAGAAATTAATACAGGACTTTTACTTTATATAGCAGATGGACTCACCAAAGGACTAATGGACTTCCTACATAACTAACTCTTAGCTGTCAACTAGTTGTCACTAAGTACAGATGGAAGCACTCCATTGGTGCATTACATGTCATACATATTGACAAGTCACAGCAGCATACGTTGTTCTAACATTGCCCCTCAAACTGATGCATCCAAAGTGTAACATTGATGCATTAGTTTGCTAATCAAGAACTGTGACCTGAAATACTTACAACTGGATATGTTAAAGAGAAACTGCACATGGAAAGTCTTCTGATACTCTACCAGCTGAGGAAGAGCCTAATGCAAACCAATTCTGGAGAACCATGTTACTGCAGAAGCTTTAGAAACACTAGTAATTTGCTATGATGTTGATGCAGAAGAATGCCAAACCATACAAACCAGAACTGTGTCAACTCTTGAAGTTGATCCATCTCCTCTTTGTGTCAATCTGTGACAGTGGACCCCTTTGAACAATATCAATAACAACAGTTGATGTCATAATGCAGTTCAATTGAATCTGTAGTTGCACCTGTAAAGTTCCCATGTAGAGCACTCAAATGAACCATATCTCTGCCACTACTGGTACCAAACCATTTAGAATTTCACAATGCATAACCTGACTTGGAAGAACAATACCAGTAGACAAGATGACATAACCAATCTGATGCTTATGCTGCTAAGACAAACCAATAGACATTCAAGTTGATAGTGCAGCTGAACTTGTTAAGGGATATTTTAAAACTGTGTTACAATCTAGTGGTATTAAAATTAGAATTTCTTGTCCAAGGACACCAGAAAAAAATGGTCTGGCTGAGCGTAAACATAGGCATATAACAGAAATGGGTAATACTCTACTGTTTAACTCTTCTTGTCCAAAGGAGTATTGGTATGATGCTTTTTTTCACTGCTTCTTACCTCATTAATAGAACTCCAACTAAACTTTTAAATTTTAAAACTCCTTTTGAAGTCTTATTTGGTATTTCTCCCGATTTTGGTTTTCTAAAAACTTTTGGCACAATTTGTTATCCTAATCTTACTCATTCAAGAGCAGATAAATTGCCTCCCAAATTAGTAAAATGCAGTTTTATTGGATATAACCCTCTTTATAAAGGCTATTACTGTTATAATCCAGTCACTAAAAGACTTTATGTTTCAAGACATGTTACTTTTTCTGAAACAAAATTTTACTTTACTCCTACAACTAATCCTTTACATTCAATTCCTTGTATTGACAATGATTCTCATATCTTATCTTTTAGTAATAATGTTTCTTCTAGCATAATTGTTACTAGATCTCAAAAAGGAATTTCAAAACCAAAAGTTTTCAAAGATCATGTTACTTATTGTTCTGTTAAACATCCTATTTCTTCAAAGTATACATCTTTATTGACTACTTTTACTGAGCCAAAGTCTTTTAAGGATGCAATGCAAAATCCTGATTGGCAGGTATCTATGAAGGATGAATACACTGCTTTAATGAATAATGGTACATGGGTTTTTGTTGCTCCTAAGTCTCATATGAACATACTAGGTTCTAAATGGGTCTATAGAGTTAAGAGAAAATCAGATGGTACTATTGATAGACTCAAGTCTAGACTAGTGGCTAAAGAATATGATCAACAAATGGCATTGATTTCAATGAAACTTTCAGTCCAGTTGTTAAGTCACCCACAACAAGAGTTGTTCTTTGCTTAGCACTTACTTACAATTGGCCAGTCAAGCAATTAGATGTAAGTAATGCATTCTTGCATGGCTATTTAGATGAAGATGTATATATGTCACATCCACATGGATTTCTTCATCCAGATTATCCTTCTCATTATGTATGTTTGCTTAAAAAGAGTTTGTATGGGCTTAAAGAGGCTCCAAGGGCCTGGTTTCATAGATTCAGTCCTTTTCTCATTCAATGTGGTTTCAAGAAATGTGTTTCAGACAATTCAATGTTTGTGAAGTCCACTGGAGTGATATTCTTATTTTACTTTTATATGTTGATGACATATTATGAACCGGCAGTTCTTCTATGCTTATTACTGATCTTATTACTTCTTTGAAGAAGGAATTTGCTATGAAAGATCGAGTTAGGAGATTTGGCTTATTTTCTTGGCATTGAAGATGTTAGGAATAGTGACTCTATAGTGTTAACTCAAAAGAAATACACTTTGGAGCTTCTAGAAAAAGCAAATTTGTTGGATTGTAAATCTTGTGATACTACAGTTGTTAAGTCCAGTAGACTTTGTATTAATGATGGAGTTAAATTGGATAATCCTAGTCATTACAGGACTTTGGTGGGAGCATTACAGTATTTGACAGTTACTAGGCAAGATATTTGTTTTGTAGTTAATTATGTGTTACAATTTATGCACTCTCCATCGGATTTACATTTACAACTGGTTAAGAGAATCTTAAGGTACTTGAAAGGGAAAGTCGATCTGGGAATTACCTTAAGACAAAGTGATGTTACTTCATAAAAGGCCTATACTGATTCAGACTGGGCAGGTTGTCCAGATACCAGAAGATCAACTTCTGGTTTTGTTATTTTTCTAGGGTCTAATTTAGTTTCTTGGTCACCTAAAAAAGCGACCCTACGGTCTTTAAGTCATCTCGAAGGCTTCTGAATACAAGTGCCTCTCTCGTTTGCCGCTGAATTGAAATGGTTTACTTACTTATTGAATGATTTACATATGAAAGTTACATCTGTACTGTTGTTATGTGATAATACAAGTGCTTTGGCCTTGGCATCTAATCCAGTTTTTCATGACAGGACTAAGCACATAGAGATTCAACACCACACTATTAGAGAACTGGTTGAGGAAGGATTCTTGCAGCTTCAACATATTTCTTTAGCAGATCAATTGGCTGATCTTTTCACCAAAGGCTTATGTTATCCAGCTTTTTCCAAACTGTTGTGTCAGTTGCTTGGAATTTCTTCCATAACTACTTTCGATTCTTCGTCAGTTCAGATTACAGACATTACTTACTATTATTTTTCTTTGATTTTTATTGTCAATCTACTACTCTGTTCAGTCAGTATCAGTTTGAGGGAGGTGTACTGAAAACTCACAAGCTTCTTCAACTTTTTCTTCTTCAGCAGTTTTGCTTCTTAGGCTAGGTTTGGTAATGCTTTTATTTTTCCAAAAGCACTTTCACAACCTATATATGTCAATAATTTTTTAAATTGGTGTTTGGTAAAAAAAAAATCAAAGTGCGTTTTACCCAAAGCACTTCCCAAATTCCTCAATTTTTAAAAGCTGGGGAGGAGGAGCTTTTAAAAGCTACAAAAGCATAAGCTTTGGTCTCACCAAAATTATACTTGATTTATCATTTTTGTCCCTATTTTATTTGTAAATGACAAAAATTACCCTTAAATATATATACAATCAATTTTTTATTTCTTATATTTTGTTCATTAAATATTATTTTATTTTATTTTCAAACTATTTTATGATGCCATTTCATTTAATTTGTTAAAAATAAAAATAAAAACAAATATTAAATAATTACTTAATTTCAGTTTGGTTTTTTGTTTGAAAATTATATATATATATATATATATATTAAATAGTGGTTAAGTAAAATATTTTTTTTAACAATCATAATAATATTTGTCTGTTTTTGTCATTTGCTACAACAATAATTGTTGAATCTAATATTTTACCAAACACACTTTGACTGTTTTTTTAATCAGCTTTAACTTTAGTTAATATTTTAGCAAACGTCAAACTGCTTTTTTCTCACAGCACAGCACAGCAACGCACATGAGGAAAGTGCTTTTACAAAAGCTGCAGCAATACCAAACTAAGCCTTAGTAGTGTTTTTCATTTATTTATTTATTTATTTTTTTTTGTGATTCAAACTGTTATCCTGAGTCTGGTAATAACAGTTTGAGGGGGTGTGTTAGACAGTGTAAATGTGTGTGTTAAGTCAACATTGGTTGACTTGACTTGTGTCTGTGTGGAACAG
Source organism: Papaver armeniacum (assembly GCA_023531295.1). Classification (NCBI taxonomy): domain Eukaryota; kingdom Viridiplantae; phylum Streptophyta; class Magnoliopsida; order Ranunculales; family Papaveraceae; genus Papaver; species Papaver armeniacum. The sequence continues at coordinate 121,367 of JAJJWW010014256.1, forward strand.
TTGTGTTCCTATATTAATCGTACACACTTATTATGGTTGCCTTAAATAGGCATCATTAAATCTGTAAGAACTATCCAATTATTCAATAACAATATTATTTCTTTCTCAGGTATGCAGCTTAAACGTTCATTCTGCTGTAAAACTTGCAGAGCCATGAATTATCTGCACCAGCATAAGCACATGTGCTAATACACACAGGGTTTGATGTACAAGTGTTTCTAAGTATGTTGAGATTATTAGTCCCATATTGTAAGGGCAATTTAAGATCCTGCGGTTTATAATCCTATGGGCCTCTCCACTCATTGCCAATTGGTTTTGAGTTGGATGCCCGTATTTTAACATGGTATCAGAGCAGGCTATTTGTGTCGAGTCATTTGACCGCGCCTTTACTCCGCGTCACCCGATTTAATTGTCCACATGTTAGACCCAACGAGGCTACACGTGAGAGGGCGTGTTGAGATTATTAGTCCCACATTGTCTGGGCAATTTAAGATCCTGCGGTTTATAATCCTATGGGCCTCTCCACTCATTGCCAATTGGTTTTGAGTTGGATGCCCGTATTCTAACAATGAATTATCTGCACCAGCATAAGCACATGTGCTAATACACACAGGGTTTGATGTACAAGTGTTTCCACTTGGAATACAACTTGTACAGAAAGTTCCTGCACGACCAAGAAGGTCGCCTAAAAGATCATTCTGGTTATAAAATGAATGGAGAGACAGCTATTTTCACTTTTATCTCATTGCCTATAATTTGTTTACTTTTTGTAACTTTACAAATTACAAATCTTCCCTGCACTTCTTATTTAATTAATGATCCATACATGGCACATCAAGTCTATCTACGCGAAGCACATGGAAATAGTGTTGATGTCCTCTCTTTCGTGGTCCATCAAATAGGAAAGACCAAGCAGAAGAAGTTTCAGACAAGTAAGTGAGCCTATGAAAACTCTCGACCTTCTCTGTCTTCTTTTGTATATCCTGAAGCAAAACGTAAAACGCCGAACTCAAGTTTCCTTTTTATTTTGCAATATCTTCTGAGAAAAAATTTGATGGGGGCGATTTTTGAAGGGGGCATGGGGGACCAATGGTTTGTTGACACATGCACTTGATATTAATAAATTATGTTTCTAAAAATACCAACACCAATTATGAAAACAAAATTTCTTTGCAAAAATACATTTTTTATATATTTTTGGAAACAGAATTCATTTATATCATGTGCATGTGTCAATATATCATTGGTCCCCCATGCCCCCTTCAAAAAACGCCCCCATCAAATATTTTCTCATATCTTCTACACAAAATTGGTTAAAAAGACCAAAATCAAAATTTCCTGGGTGAAAAGGACAGTCAGATTTAGATACTATTTAAATGGACAAAAATTTAAAAAAAAGGAGGATGTAACCAGTTTCATCTGTCCATTTTCAAATATTTTTTTCTTATTTTTATTTTACACAGGATGCATCCAGTTTCATCCTTACTATTTTTAAGTTTAAGCCAGGATGAATCCAGTTTCATCCTTGCTATTTTTTTTGTGTCCATTTCACCCATAAAATTTTTTACTCGTCCATTTGAACCGTGTTTTAAATTTTTTTGGACAAATGACCCATTTTCCGTATCTTCTACCGAATTTCCCTTAAAAAGAAACATAAATGGAAACAAATGAAGAATTACAAACTAATTTTTTTCTTACTCCATTCTCTCAGGCTACTCCGAAAATGCTGGAACAGAAATCCAGAGTCGAGGCTATTATTTGATTCCATAATTTCAGTTAATGACAAAGAGAGAAGAATTCTGTTATAGCTTTACCATCTTATAATATAGTTATTTTTTTTTTTGATGAAAAAAATAAATATATTAATCAAGCAATAAAGTACATCAGATTTACAATATCTTTCTTTTCAAAAATATTGGACATCACACTAGATTGTGATATCTTTAGCTGAATTTGTGTAGATATATGGTTAAGATTCTTTATCCGAGCTTCTTTTGCTATCTGATCTGCTGCAGAATTAAATCTTTTGTTGATATATTTCACCTTTGCTTGAGGGAGTCTTTGCAAGATCTTTTGGGTTTTCATTATTGTGTTCTCCGCATTCCAATCTGGGATCTTGTCTTTCTTTCTAATTGTTTCAGCTAACATCTTGCAATCTGTAACTAAGGTGACACTAGATAAAATATTCTCACTCGGCCAATAGGAAGCTTTTAATAAGGCTTTTGACTCTGCATGGAAAGCGGATGAAGCCCTATCTGCTCCCGCTGCAATGTGCATAAAGGTTTCGGTGTCCGCTGAGAATAGGATAAAAGCATATCCCATTGTTGAATTTTCCTTTTTGAAAGCCGCGTCTATGAATATTATCCAGTCTGAAGCTAAACTTGACCATTTATCCTTGTAATCCATAGTTGGTAGACTTTTTTTGGTCTTCTTGATATTCTCTTTTGGATATTGTTGTAAGAATTTGTTAATTTGCTCAATAAGAGAATTTGGGTTTGGGTTTATTTTGTCAAAGACTACTGAGCATCGATATTTCCAGATGAACCAGGATATTGTTGCAATCTTTCCTGAATAGTTAGCGAAATTAGTTTCCGAGATCCAATCTTTAATCCAATCCACCATAGAGTCTATATTAATTCTTGTTTAACTGCATCTAAGGAGAGACCAAACCAAATTGCTCTAGCAAAAGGACAAGATCTTATCAGGTGTTGTTCTGTTTCTGACGATTGAGTATTACACATTGGGCAATCTGTGATAAAATCCTTATTATGAGCTCCTAGTCTATCATTAGTGGGAAGAGCTTTCTGAGCTAATTTCCAAATGAATAACTTGATCCTCGGAATTACATCGATTTTCCATATTTTTTTTTCCATGGAAATTCGCCAGTGTTGGAGTTTTCCTGATCTTGGCTTATGAGGAAATTGTAAACATTTTTATTGAAAAATTTCCCGAGTCGTGGTGTTGCCATCTAATTTTATCTTGCTCTTGTATATTTGGCGATATGGCAAGGATTTTCTCTTTTATATTATGGGAGAATAGAGTATCCAGTTTCTCTAAATCCCAAACTTCATGTTGTGTAATCAATTCACTTACCTTTTGTGGGACTGGACCTAGTAAACCCGTTGGTTTTTGAATTTTTTTTTCTGATGGTAACCAGTTATCTTCCCAAATCTTTACCGAAGCTCCATTTTTAACTTGCCCAACAAAATTTCCTTTGATGAGATTTAGACCTTTATGTATGCTTGTCCATATCCAAGAAAGATTCGAAGTCCTAGAAGCTTCTAAAGGGTGGTTGTTTGGGAAATATTTGGCTTTCAATAATCTTTCCCACAATTGATCGTGTTCTGAAATCAGTCTGCTGGCCAGTTTCGTTAGGAGAGAAATGTTGAAAAGATGTGGGTTTTTTATCCCAAGACCTCCTTGTGAGATAGGTTTGCATATGTTTACCCAAGCTTTAAAATAACCTCCTCTTTTTTTCTTTTTATCCTTGTTCCACCAGAAATCTCTTTGAATTTTATCCATTTGATCCAATGTTTCCTTGGGTAGGTTAAGGATTTGCATTTGATAAGTAGGGTAACCTTGAAGAACCGATTTTATTAGCACCGTTCTTCCAGCTTGTGAGAGAAGTTTAGATTTCCAACCTTGCAGAGTGTCATAGTATTTATGGAGTAGAGGTTCGAAATTATCCTTTCTTTTTTATCAAAAAAGAGAGGAGTACCTAAATATCTATCATTTTTTGTCATCGAGAGGACTTTTAGAATTTTGGCTATGATTTTCCCATGTTTTGGATGGATTTTTTTGCTGAAAAAAATACCGGATTTTTGGAGGTTTATCATTTGACCAGTGATCTCCCCAAATCAGGATAAAATGTCAAGAAGATTTTTTGCCTCCCCTAAATCGGCTTTGGTAAAAAGGAAGCAATCATCTGCGAAGAATAGATGGGAGATGTTTGGAGCATTTTTGTTTATTTTCAGGCCAGTGATTTTTTTCTCCAAAACAGCATTTTCTAGAAGTCTACAAAGAATTTCCATACAGATAAGGAATAGGTACGGGGAGAGGGGGTCGCCCTGTCTTAACCCCCTAGAAGTTTTGAAAGTCGGCCCTGGAGAGCCGTTAAGAAGAATGGAAAAAGAAGTGGTATAGATGCATTGCATAATGAGATTTATCCAGGGAATATTAAATCCCGGAGCTGAAAGAACGGATTTTATAAAATTCCATTCCACTCTGTCAAAGGCTTTTGAAAGATCTAATTTTAGAGCGAAATGACCCTTTTTAGCTTTCGTGGATTTCATTGTATGAATAAGCTCATGAGCAATGATGATATTATCAGTGATTTGTCTTCCGGGTAAAAAGGATGATTGGTTAGGGGATATTATTTTATTAAGAATTGGTTTGAGGCGATTGGACAGAATTTTAGATATTATCTTGTAAATAGTATTACTTAGGCTAATGGGTCTAAAATCGGCCGGGGATTGAGGGGTATAAATTTTTGGAATAAGGGTAATGAATGAGTGGTTTAAATTAGGGTCTAGAGAACCAGTTCTGAAAAAATCTTGAACTGTGTTTGTAATATCTTGACCCAAAATATCCCAATTAGCTTTAAAAAAACCCGGCTGGAAACCATCTGGCCCCGGAGCTCCCCATTGATTCATCTTGGATAAAGTGTCCCATATCTCTTTTTTTGAAGGAATAAGAGATAAGGATGAGTTTTCTTCATCAGTAATGCAAGGAGTAATAATGTTTGACAGATCTTCCACGTAGTTCTGAATCTGCGAGGTTCCTATATTGGAGAAATGGCTGAGGAGAAGGGAATAGATTTGATCTCTTTAGAAATCCAAATGCTGAAGACTCTCTTAGGGAATGGATAGAATTAATTCTTTTCCTGTTAGAAGCCGAAGCATGGAAGTACTCGGTGTTTTGGTCGTATTCCTTGAAAAATTTATCCCTAGAGAGTTGGTGGTAATAGTCATTTTTAATGTTGTACCAAACCCCTAATTCTGCTTGCAACTTTTTGATTTTATCCAGATTGGTGGAATACTTACCGGATTTATGTAGGCTATCTATCCCATTACTTTCGGATTTTATATTCTTATAAATATTTCCGAAAACATCAGAATTCCATTGGGAAAGGTCGGAGGAAAGGAGCTGAAGCTTGGAGTAGAAGTTATTATTTATATCACCACTGGAATGTAGAGTCCAAGAATTGGCTACCATAGCTGAAATAGTGGGTTGGGTGAGCCAGGATCTAATGCATCTAAAGGGTTTATGTAGGATTTGTTTATCCGGGTGGGAATCGAGTAAAATAGGAGTATGGTCAGAACCGACCCTAGGAAGATGACTGACCTTTGTATTTGGAAAGTTCTGAGTCCATTGAAATGACGTGAGAGCTCTGTCAATTCTTTCGCATATATTGGCCTCGCCTTGTCTGTTGTTTGACCAAGTAAATGGAGCTCCATCGTAACCCGCATCTTGAAGTCCCAAATAGTCAATTGTATGGATTATGAAGGATTTGCTGCTGGAACTTGATTTGTTTCCTCCTTGTTTTTCGTCTGGATCCAGTATCACATTTAAGTCTCCAATTAGTAACCAAGGTTTGCTGAACTGTTGAGCAGAATGAGCTATGTAAGTCCATTGTTCTATTTTTTCTTCCGCTTCCACTGCACCATAGACACAAGTTAATATCACCTCCTTTTTTCCAATTTTGGTATCAAAATGGCAAGCATTCAGGTTTGATGAGATCAAATTCATTTATATATTATTGTGCCAAGCAATCGCTAACCCTTTTGCAATTCCCACGGACGGAACTATAAACAGTCAAAGAAATGAGCTTTTTTAAAGAAAGGATCCATTTTTGTCAATTGTGCTTTGGTTTCAGCTAAAAAAACAATGTCAGACTTATAATACGAGTTTATGTGATTAAAATGATCTTGGGTTATTGGAGTTCCAATTCCTTGGACATTCCAATATAGAATCTTCATAGATGAATTCAAAACAGAAAACAGAAAAGCAGAATCTAACTCTGTGGCTATAATTAAAAATTAAAAGGAAAGACAGAGAGGATTTAGATTAAAACAAGGTAAAGCTGGCAGCTAGAATAGCAAAACAAAACAAGAAATCTGAAAGTAATAAGTAACTAGAATCCAATTGAGAGACACATGAGGAGAAATAAAACTGACAAAATAAAAAAGGCTGGGAGCTATGTTGTAAAGAATACTGAGAACTTAGAAAGCAGATTAAAGGAAAGTGAAGACCTAGCTATTAACAGATTACAAAAGAGAAAGAGTTAAAATCAGATTACAAAAGGCTAATAGAGCTACTAAAAAAGCTTTACTATTAAAACAGAAAGCAACTATACAGAAGAGCTATTAAAACTTTACATGGATTAAAACAAAAACTACAGATTACAAAAACAACAAAAAGATTACAAAATTACAAAACAGACAATTTGGAAAAGCTAACAGATTATATTACATAGGTCCTAATGGTTTCTGTGGCAGTATTTCTAGGTATGGATATTATTCAGCAGTTGGAGTTTGTATGCCTTTCTTTTCCTTTTGCAGCATCTGAGCTTGTCTGTCCATTGAACCACTGATATGGATGGTTCAAGTTGGAGTCAGAAGGTTCAATCGCTATGATGTCTCTATCATTAGTTGCTGCAGAGTTGCCAACAACTTCATTTATCTTTAGTCTTTTAGCTGGCCCATTTCTTTCTTCACTGAAATACTTTTCCATGGTGTTTCAGTTGTTCCAATAATCTTGTTCAGATAAAGAGAGGGGATGCTGTGATGATGATGCGCCATTAAATGATGTTGTAACACCAGCACTAGTTGAGGCAGGAGCGTCCAAAAAAACTAGCATGTTATGAACTTGATGAAAATCTGCTTGACTATGGCTTTTATCTTCTTGACTAACTAACTCATCATCAAGTTCGCCTTGCAGGTCAGTGAAAGTAACCACAGAGGCAAGAGAGCTAGTTGAGGAGGTAGTAAGGGTGTCATCAGTCCATTCCATACCTTCTTGGACCATAGCTGGTTGAAAATCTTCATATGCATGAGCATCTTCTGGTTGGTTCTGCATTTCAGCATCCTGTTGTTGTTGTTGTTGCAAGGCATCCATATAGGCATTTATCTCAGCTTCTTGTTGTTGCTGTGCCATCTCATATCTTACACAATCACCAATTTTATGGCCAAGCATGTCACAAAAAGCACAGAAAAGTGTTGGGAAATTGTGGAATTCAAAGTTCACCCCATTGTAAAAGCCTAGAGCATTCTCAAAGATTAACTTAGAAAAACCGGATTTGATATCGAATGTTAACTAAGGCTTTGACATTGATAGAAAATCTTCCATCACGATGGCGATAAGGAAAGCCAAAAGAAGTTATATGACCATTGACAGAAAAGTATCTTCTTAACATTTGACTAGTGACTTGCTCAGGGAAGAGGTTGTAGATGGTGATAAAAAACATCTCCATAGTTGGAAACCGTTTTAACATCATCGGTGATTTCTAGATTTTTAATACAAAATAAATCCCCAAAGACCCTCCTAGTATCCAAAGATAAAACACGATTCATCTCATGCTCTAATTCAAAACGAATAAGAAAAACAAGAAATCTACTTTTAGAGGTTCTTCTAACTGAAATCCCTCCCCGTATGTCCATAGAAATATAAGAGCATTTCTAATATCGAAATTTTTTCTATCTGTGGGTATAGGAGCAATGAACCTACCAAGGGCTGTACTGGTCCAGAGACGCCTAGTATTTTGAAACTTATAGGGTATAATTTGACTTAACACAAAATCATTCCCATTACTTAACACAAGAGAATTATGCAGTTGATCTGAGAGCTGAGAAACATCACCATGCCAAGCACACATGATGATACAGACAGATTGAAAACCAGCTTAAAGCCACAGAATATGATGCAAGGATGGGAAAAACAAGAATAAAGAAGAGCAAAATAAAGATTAAGATTACTAGACTTACAGAGCATGAGATACTTACGATGGGGTAAAAACAAAGCCATCACACAGGGTTTAAATAGGGGAGATTTTGATTGAGGCGCAAGGAAATTAGACAGAGAAATCAAAAGTTTCATTTCCAAGGCAGGAATAATTACAATCCAAATTAAAAAAACCTAGATTAGACAAGGGTTAGAATGAATTCTTCAGAAGAGCAACAGATGTAAAAATTGGAAGAAAAAATCGCCAAATGTCAAAAACCTAATAAGAAATCCATTAACAAAACACAGTATTCTAATTAAAGCAATTAGGGTGAACTTCACACGTTAATTCGCAACACTAGGTTAATGATTACCTGAATTAGCCATTAAAGAACTCTCTGAGATGGCACTAGGATGCGTGTTGAAGTTGATATAACGATTGGAAAAGATATTGCTGCCGATGCATAGAGAACTCCGTATTCATAATTAAATTAATATGTAAATCCATATCTGATTAGAAATAACTAGCCAACAGTAGACACTAGAACCTATAAAAGCTAATTAGCTACTCATATTGTTAAAAGATTCACAGAGATTTGATGAATGTGGCTGAAGTTTGATGAGGAAGAAGGAAGGGGAAAGGGATGCGAACTGGTTATTTTACGGGTTTTCCGTGGGAAAGCGAGAAACGGGTTTTTTTCCGAGTGTTCAAATCTTATAATATAGTTAATGTTAATGAATAATGTAAAGACACTTCATCAGTTTATTTGCATTTAGTAGACTAGTATTGACCTAAAAAATCTGACAGTGCGGCATGCGGCATGCGGCATCACATTTATAAGAGTTGTCTTAAAGACGACTATGAGGCTCCCATTATCTGATGTGCTTAAATTTTCGACCGGGGGGATATTGGACTCTGACCTAGGACATTTTGCTTTGTTACTGACAGCCACTCCGCCTGGCCTAATCCGCAAACAGCCTCCATAAACATTGTTTGCAATTACCCGAACACCAACACAGAAACTATGCGAATGGGGTTTTCCAACATGTCTGATTGAACCTAATGAAATAAAATTTGAGACAGAACAGAAGGGAAGAAAGTGTAATCAGGTCACACGGTTCTCTCTAATGGGTTTTAATCCAAGTGCAACAACTGATGAAGTGGAACTAATAAGGACTTATAAATTTCCAACGCTGAAATTGCAACCAAGTCGTTGTAGTATAGTGGTAAGTATTCCCGCCTGTCACGCGGGTGACCCGGGTTCGATCCCCGGCAACGGCGCAACGTTTTTTTTTTTTTTTTTTTTTGCTCAAACAAACAGCATCGCCATTTTTATACTAACTTGAAAGAGAGATCAAACCTCGTTTGAATCATTTTCACACAGATACAATACACTCAACTAGTATAGTAACGGACAAATAAATTAAGTAATCTTACTGGAAATGCCGAGGAATTCTAAGATATAAGGAAATTACAAAGAAGTAAGAGCGACTGCAGTGGGCGACTAAACCCATTTATTTGGTCTCTGAACCAGGCGTAGCGGGACGGACCATCGACCAAATACCAGACTAAATGAACAGTGGGCGATTATATTTGGTCGGGACCAAAGACTAAACCCAAATATAGTCGAGCGGTGATATAGTTTACGCCCAAAACCAAAGCGGTGATATAGTTTACGCCCGCACCCGGCGTGGATATAGCCAGACGCCCACACACAGGCGGTGATATAGTTTACGCCCCACATTTTTTTTTTTTTTTTTTTTGTTCCAGGCGAACATTATATGTGATCCTGGTGTGGGGCGAACATTATATGTGATCCCCACACCAGGCGGACATTATATGTTCGCCCCATATTTTTTTTTTTTTTTTTTTTTTTTTTTTTTTTTAGTCGGGCGGGGATAAAGTTTACGCCCCACACCAGGCGAACTTATACTCCCCGCTCGACTAAATTTACTCGCCACCCACTGCGTCATACACGACGGACCAAACTAAAATTTGGTCTTTTTTTTTGGTCTTTGATCTTTGGGTTTAGTCGCACCACTGCAGTCGCTCTAAGCCCAAGCTGATGGTGAGCCACAAGATATTCGAACCCTGTAAATTTATACTTGGCGAACCAGATGGCGGTGGTGACAAATCTGTGATTGAAGAAAATCAGTGTTACACTCATTAGAAAGATCACGTATGTATCACTAATTTCACTACCATGACACACATTGACTTCATTTAGTAGCTAGTATAACATAAACTACTCACCAGGCCCGCATTTGGTTACGTTGATCATGGATGAAGAGATGGTCTGTGACTGATTGTTGTATCCAGTGTATGCACAGGTTCTCTCAACGCAATTCCTATTCAAATAATAATCATTGCCCCCGAGTGGATAACTAAAGACTTCAGGATCTCTGCCTTCGCACCGACTTGAAGGACACTCCTGCCAATTTTCAACTTTTGTACCAAAAGGAGATGAAGCACAATTTATCCTGCAGATATAGTTAACAGAATTATTATTGAGTTAAAAGTCTCAAGACACAGGACAGGAGTATTGAATAGATAGAGATATTACATCCACTTTAGATCCGAGGTAGAGTAACACGCGCATCTGACACAATTGTTAGCCGTAACGATATAAGTTCCGTTAGGGACAAGCATAGGATAGTCTGGCGAAGTCTTGTTTACAGTAGTCGTACAAACTGCAACACAAAATTACAACTATTGGTATTAGATTGAGTCTATGAAATGAACATAAATTATAATAACTAACCCTTTAATGGAACATCAAGAACTGATTCAGCCTTGAGGTCTTTAGCATCAACAAGGCCATTAAGCGCTAATAGGGTCCTTTCCGTAACCCCAAACTCCTTCCCGACCATCTCTAAAGTTTCTTTAGGAGGCACTGTGTGTGCATAATGAACAACTTGATTTCCATCCACAGCATCGCAGCTACAAGGAAGTGGGATCATCAAAGACTGGCCAACTTCAATCTTGTTAGCATCTGTAATATTATTAACGGCAGCAATCTCTTGATATGTAACTAACAACGAATAAATATTCCTGGCGATGTGATCTAAACCTTCCCCGGCTTTGACTTTATAAACTGGAGTATTTTCAGATATTCCGGTACCGTTTTTACAAGAACAAGTGAAGGGGATTTTGATAGTCTCCTTTGCTGCCACTGATTTGTTTGGTGATGTATCTTCCATTGGAAAATTGTTAGCTCCCAGGAAAGAATTGAAATCAGTTAATCCGAAAAGATTTGCAATGTCTGAAAGAGTTGTAGCGTTGGGTGATACATAACCAGCTAGAGATTTGCATTTGGTGGTGGATTTACAGGTGAAACCTTGAGATTTCACTGATGAAAATACTAGAAAAGAGACAAGTAAGATGCATAAGAGGAATTTGCTCAACATCATCTTGCTGCTTCTGTTTCCTCTTCAAATTGGGGGATCATTTATTCTGGTGGACAGTGGACTATTGACTAATAATGTTCATTCAATTACAGAGTGGACATCAATTATTGAACAAGAAGAACGTTCAAGAAACTGCACTTTTAAAAATGTTAAAAAATCTCATTTTATGACTCATTTTATGATTTTATTTTTTTAGTTATGTTGACTGCAATAATGTGAACTGAGAAAACTGAAAGTAACAACATCAAAAACTGAGGCACATACTCAACATGATGTCAAAAGACTGGAAACAGAGCAATAGACATTCGAAACACCAAACGCCGTTTTTGTACAAAGAGGGAGAAGTGGTTGCAACTATAAGAAGAGAGTACTTTTTTTAAAAGGGAACTTAAACATTAATTTGTTATTACCATTTTCTGTTTTTTTCATTTTTAACAAGAACTACTACTATTACGATTACCAACAACGAGAAAAAAGTGAAAGACACAACAGCTCTATCCTGTGGGAATTTACAGATATATAGAGGTGTGAGCTCGGCAGGAACCACTGTAACAACTATGTTGGAATTTGAAAGAGAGATCAGTTTAGACCTCTGTAACATGTGACTTATCATTCAAGGTTTCTTCATTTCCTTCCCAAAGTTCCACGAGTTCTTTCCTGAACCATGAAATGACCATGACCGGACCCAATGTTGAAGGAACCTGCATGTCAACCAATGTAGAATCTTAGACAATAAGTTAATCAATTTTCTCCTACCAATTAAGAAATAACACTGTGCTAAAATCTGATAGGGATCTAGTTCATTCTGATTTTGGGGCTAAATCGATGACATTCATATAGGAAAATGATACATTCATTTAAAGAGATATTGACCCGAGCCGGTTCTACAGATGCAGAATAGGATACATGGCAGACGTAGAAACAAATTGACAGTCTACCATCAAACAAATATGACAAGAATTGATATCAACCATGAGCACCGTATAGTTAAACAATTATGGCCGTGGACAAATATGATGAGCATGCTTATTTATCTGGATTTATGGTATATATAGAAACCGAAACTATAATGCAAATTACATAGAAATGTATTCACGGCGATCTAAACAATTGGTGATAGAAATCACGAAAACAGCATACTTCAATTGATCAGTCAGCCCCATCATCCAAAAAGTTCATTTTAGGTAGGACCAAACAAACACAGCTAATATTGATTCTAAGCAAATCAACACAACCTTAGAATATCTCATTTAATAAATTCAAAATAATCATCGCCACTTTCTCTTCAAAATGAGTACAATGCAGATATGTACACAGAAGCATATTGAACCATATAAAAGATGTTTATGATGCACCATCTTTCAAAATCATCCCCAACTCTCTTTCAAAGTACAATGCAATTATAACCAGGGAAGCTCACAAACCGCACAAAAGATGTTCCTATTTCATACTCTGATGTTTATGATGTGTCATCTTTTCCTACTGTTTGGCATAGCCATGAAAATATAACAGCAGAACATAGATGCAATTATGATATATAAGCATGTATAAGGCAGGGGCCATCTCTTTATTAGGGGGCGTATACTAAGAAATATGAGCATGTACAAGCAGCAAGGGCCTAAACTAACTCTGTAAATATCTTCTCATTCTCATTGGATTGTGGGCAGTAGAAGGGAATTTAAAGGATAGACCAGGTAAGATTTACTTTCCTCTGTTGTTTTACTAAAAGAGCTTAGTGAATTCCTAACAGTTAATTACTTGGGCTGAAACTGACGACTTCGACATTGTTTACCCTGAGAAGCTTGTCAAGTTCATCTCTGAGTCTCGAATCAATTATTAAGGCAGGAAAACTGTTTAGTTTCTCTATTAGTACATTTCTACTCGCAATGAAACATTTACTTTGAAAAGAGAAGGAAATGTAACTTGCTTATACTAGGCAAAGGACGAGAGTTAACATGGAAAAATAAAGTTCATAATCATCGCTTAAAATGCCAGGCTACCAAATAATTTTACTTGTTCGTACGTCCGTACATATATATAAAAGATTAACTGTCATAGTAAACCTAGAAGCTTTCATGGTTGTGGACCAGCTAACAGTTTTATGTGGAAAGACAAGTCCATTTACTGATAAAACAGTGGATAACAAATGGATATCACAATGTCAATATGGAAGGGGGAAAAAAGGTATATATTTATTATATTCGTAACTGAATGCATTTCACTAGAGTTATTAATAAATTGAAAATTGTCAGAAATAACCCAAGGATATGGCCGCGTGTCCAGATACAAGTTTTAAGGTGTCAAGTGTGTAAATAACGACAAAGTAACGTACCAGATAAAGAAGAGCAGGTTGAGGTGACTGACTCAAGATGCCAGCCGCTAAAGCAGTTACTAGCCCAATAGCATATCCACAAACCGCATACCAGATGTACTTTTGGCCTTTGGTTGAGGATGATTCCATAGGGGTCACTGAATCCCTGGTGCGTCGATGATCAAAACAGAGAACCAACGCCAGAAGCATGCCAGGAATAGCCTAAATCAAATACAAACATAGGAATTAAGAAATTCGTAAACTAACCTAGGAAAAGAAAACGAAATAATATGCTAAGATTTTTGACACCTCTTTCAGATATTAATAATAGTATTTCAGCCTTCACTTTAAGAAATAATTTTATTTTTATATATGGGACGTTATCGTATTACTGCAAGTATAGCAGTAAAAATCATAGATTAATACAGTGTAGAATAGAATGAAATCTACACTTAATGTGGAAAGGATTAAACACAAAGAAGACATCTTTTCCTCAAGTTTCAAGGTATTAGATGTTCTACTACACAGGAACTAATTTGAGGTAGATGTGAGAAACACACCTATCAGAAATCGTAGATTAGTCCCTCAAGATAACAATCAAACATCTTTCATATAAACCAAGGTAAGAGAGAAAACCAAAACCTAAACCTTAATTTCTATCTCTTTCCCCGTCTCTCTCTCACCCTCTTCTCTTGATCTCCGTTTTTGAGAAGGTGAGAAAGAGGCGACGAGTAAGATAAAGATTAAGCTGTAGGTTTTGATTTTCTCTCTCATCTAGCATTATATAAAAGATCTTTGATTGTTGTCTCGAGGAATTAATCCACGAGATTTGGGGCCACGATTTCTGGTATATGTGTTTCCCACACCCACCTCCAATTAGTTACGGTGTAATAGAGCATGACAACTATTACCTCCTACGCCAATTTGATTGGTATGTAATCATAAGCTTAAAAATAATTTCTCTATCTGGTTACACAGCCTAATCATATTTACAAAGCTACCTAAAATGTAGAAAGTACTGTATTAGTTTAGCTATACTTTCACTCAAATTGTTAGTAAAGAGAGGTAGACGATTCCAAAAAAAAAAAAAAAAAAAAAAAAAAAAAAAAAAAAAAAAAGTGAAATAGGTACAGCATTTTTATCCAGTAAATTTATTGTTGCAGCTAACAGGATGACTAATCTGACTAATTCCTAGTACTGGTTGCACTAATCTTAATATCACCTATATCAGTTCAATCATATTCAACTACAAGATATTAAAGCTGCTCGTTCTGTATAAGTGGGTTACATACTATCATATTGCAATCATTAATTTTTCAATCTTCAACATCGAGAAAACTTAACTATCACTCAGTGTAAATCATTTTTTGCAGAAACCTATGTTTCCCCTTTCTGGAGAGCACACCTTGATTAAAGGGAAAGCGGAGAAACAAAAAAAGAAAAAGAGCAGCTTAGACCATCTACAATGGTACCAAAATATGGCAGGGCATAATTTTGTATGCAATGGATGTGGCCAGAGCTATAATATGGCATATATGCTATTTTCAAATGCCAAATTTAGCATTTTGAAATGGCATATATGCTGTATATAACTGGACTCGGCTTTAAATTGAGTGTCTTCAAACTCCTTCAGAGAAAGGGTTTAGCTCAGATCAAATCGAGAAAGGATTTGGTGCTTGTTTCCGATCTCAGAATGAGCCTCCCTTAACTTATAACCAGGTTCAATCTGAGAATGAGTCTGGTTCAAACTTCTATCTCAGAGAGAGCCCGGGAAAGTTTGATGTTTCTACCAAACAGAGTACCCTGATGCTAAACCTAAATCTAGAGTTAATTGCAGAATACAATTTTGCTACCTTAGCTTTTACCATCTACCATTGTGGATTATCTAGCTTAGGAATGCAAATTCCAGTGCAAATAGCTAGCCAATACACCTTAGCAAACAATCCTTGAAGCTTATCTGTGAATCTTTATGGGATTGAATGTAAATTCCTACATGACAATGAACAAAATACTCGGCATGGCTGAAACTAAACATGAGCTATGGAGACAAAGATACATTCGCAAATTCAACGTCTTTAAGATTAAAGAGTATAAAAAACATTTTAGTCAAATCATATAGCTTCAGCTACGTGAAGATAACATAATTGCTAGGCTGATCATGGCCACCTCTGGATGTCTATATGTATTACCCACCTAAAATCCTACACCAGATAAAACTTAAAAACTCTACAATGAATCATATAGTTGGGTTTCAGAGTTGAGCACCCATGCCAAAACTCCATACACAATTATAGAAATACAGCATGCATTTGCATTGAATTACTATGGTACAAGTACTACACAGTGTTACAATTTACATGGTTGCTAACATTGCAGTAAGAATCACCAACAAAATCAAAAGTAGAGAGAACACCATACCATATCACCAAGACCAAGCATCATGAAATCTGCGGAATCGTTTCCAGAGCCTGCACCGCTCATCAAATTCCTTGGAAATACAATCTTCACTGGCAATTCCAACTTCTTAGTTATCAGTTGAAGACCGGGAAGACTCAAACTGTTTGCCACAGTGTGAACAGGGTTCGATGCTTGTCGTGTAGCTACGGAAACCATAACATTAGCACCAAAGAACCTCTCGGAGAAGAAAACCCAGAATATGTCGTACACGAACAAGCAAACCAAAAGTAATGCACAAATTTTGATATTCGGAAGCCGAACATGACTAACAAACGCAATGCAAATCGATATCCCCAATAAGTTGTTCAAGACCCAATGACCAGTAACAAGCCAAGAAATAACAGTCCCAACACAAACCCCAACAAGAACACCTTGTGTCCTAGTAAAAGACTTTGAACAACACCTTGATAAGTACGGGTCGACAATCCCTAGCTTCGTATTAACAACACTGACATAAGGCGAGAAGCAAAAGTAGAGCGAAAACATCGATGCTACCGCTGTAAAAGCAGTGAGAAACTGTGAGACAGACGAGAACAAATAGAACAACAAAATCAAACTACATGAACTCATAACCGGGATCATAAGAGCTTGTGATCTATCTAAAGTAATCGACGCTTCGGAGAAATCTCGATTCCTTTCCATTTCTTTCCTATAATACAATGCCCTTTGTGCAGCTGCAAATGTTACAGCAACTGCTGTTAGGATAAGAACCATTGGTGCTGGTGCAAATAGAAACGTTAACTTCCATAAAGACTCCATTACCCCCCACAGAGATCTCTTCCCCAGTAGTTAAATTCAAGAAAACCCTACAAAAAAATGAAAACAAAAATCTCTTGAAATCATCAAATTCAACAACTAATTCACCAAAACCCATGTAAAAGAAATCAAATCTCGCACTTCAAATCATGAAATTCAAGAACTATTTGACCGAATTTTTGTTCCTTTGAGTAAAATTGAAGCTATCATGCATGTAATATTAAGGGGAAAAAATCAAAAATCAGTGAAAATAACAAGTAAATGTGACAGAAATTGATACGTTTTTAAGTGAAATTTACAATGTGGTAGTGTGATTGAGAGTGAGAATGATGAAATTAGGGTTTTTGATTTAGGGGGTTTTAGGGGAAAGAGGACTTACCTTGGACCAGGAAGAGATTCTGAGAGACCTAAAAATTCCGAAAAGGACTCTCTCCTCTTCTTCTTCTACAATGGTTACTTCTTTTTGTTGGTTATTTACTTTGTTTATCCTCGGAAATTGAAGGAATTGCATCAATGCCACGAGGGTAAAAATGGTAAATTTTTATCTGGAAAATATTTGGGCACTTGGAGTTGAGTTCCTGTTCCGAGGAATTATTCGTTTTTCTGAATTTTGCAGTGATCGGTTGGATCTGTAACGGTTAATTTTGCAGGTCGTGAAACTTGTCGCCGGGTCATGACCGTCGGCGAGAATATCCGGAGGGAGATTGACGATGGTCACATTCCCACTGGACATGGGACTGAGAAGTGCAAATAGTTGGACCACCACCAATTTCATTTTCTAGTAGCAAATTAGGGATGGACAACCAACCAAGGAATAAGTATTGGTAAGCATAAACAACTTATTTTTGTGATAAAAAAAAATTCATTGGCATAATTATGTTATATGCAAACAAAAACACAATACCTTTAAAAACCAACAAGTGGTCCAGTTACGTCTTTAGTTTTGGAGTAATAGGTCACGTCTTCATGTTAACAAAGAGATTTGAAGGCATGACCCAACACTCCATCACTAAGGACGTAACCACTACTCCACTTTCTGAATGTTGAAAGATATTGTAATTAGTTTCTAGAATTCAAAATAAAGGTTGCCTAACTTAGGCAAGATAAAGTGGTTCTAATCCAATGTCCTAATAGATAAATCCCCTGCTTTGGTTTTTCACGTCAGTTTCCCTTGCGTTTTTCTTCTATTGGCATTTGTCTTCGGCTGAAATTTGCACTCCGATTGTCATTAACTTGCTATTAATTGCTCATCCATTTAAAGAATTGAAAAATCACCTATGGAGATTTTTCATTCTAATCAAAATATTTCTGAATTTATTTGTTATAGGTTTTCATCTCCACAGAACATATCTCAATGATTTTATCATATGCAACAAAGAAGAGAAGAGTATGTCATTTTCAAAGTGCATTAGAAAGAAAATTATCGCTTTAAGCAATGTTAGAGGAACAAGTGGAACAAAACAAATATTTGGTTGGAAAAATTATCAATATCTTAGATGAATTAAAATTTGTTAAAAAAGAATGCTCGAATCTTAAAGATTTGCCTTTGAAATCTAACTTGATAACAGATTGTGGGAAATCATATAATAGACGAGGAATTGGATATGTAAAACCTTAAAATCAAATTCGAAAGAAACTGTTTTTCAGATAAATTAGAAAGGTTTTGAATCCACCTATACTTTTTGTAATTGGTGTGGTCATTTTCAACGATCTTGTAAAGTTTATAATGAAAAAAATTATGATGCGAAAATTCTGTTTGAACTAGCTCAACTGCGTCATAGCAAGTTAAAAAACTTTACAAAAGATCGAAATAATCGATTAGTCGTTGATAGCTCTGATGTACTATCAAGGTCTAATTATACTGGTAAGAAAATTATTGAAAAGTGCATGGGTGCTTGTGCATTCAAATCCACCTCTCCATTCTAGTGGTTTCTAGACAGTAGATGTAGCAGAAAAATGACATGTGATCTCTCATGGTTTATCAAAATCAGAGAATACAAATCTTTAACTTTAGGAGACAGAAGTAGTTATCTCATTAGCAAAAGGTAGACTACAAAGCTACCAGGTATACCTGAAATGCATGATGTTGTTTATGTTAAAGGAATTAAATTAAATCTTCTCTCAATCTATGATATTGGAGACGCATCTAGAAAGATCATCTTTCGTGGAGTATGAATAACCGTTATCTTCTGGAAATCCAGTCAAATTTACATTGTAACTTGACCAAAGTAGAATCCATGATTTATGGCATGAAATGTTTGGTCATATCAAATGTAGAATGCTTGGAAATCTCATTAATCGTGAACTTGTCCGCGGTGTTCCAAAAACTAATGTTAAGGTTGAAGGAGTAAGTGGTGCTTGTCAGAAGAGTAAAAAAGCAAAAGTTCCACATAAAACTTTACAAGATCTAGCTACTAAAGCTCCTCTTGATCTTATATACATGAATTTTTTTGATCTTATTCAACATGCTATTGTTGGAGGTAAAAGATATTCCTTAGTCATGATTGATGACTATACTCGGTTTACTTCGGTCGCATTTCTCAAACATAAAAATGACACTCTTGAAGAGTTCAAGATTATTGTGAGTAGAATCCAAAATGAACAGGGTCGCAAACTTAAGAAAATAAGAAGCGATTGTGGAACAGAATATAAATATGCAAAACTCTATGAGTACTTTAATAAAATGGGAATCTCTCATCAATTTTCTTCACCTATTACTCCTCAAGCAATGGTGTTCCAGAGATAAATAATAGAAATATTCAATAAATGACTAGAGTAATGCTTCGCGATAAAAACTTACCACACTTAGAAAGGAGTTGTTTTTACTGCATGTTATCTCATATAAGTCGGGTATATTTGAGATCGAAAACACTAAATACTCGTTATGAATTGTGGTATGGGATAAAACCTAATCTAGGTTATCTTAGATTTTTTGGAAGCAAGTACAACGTTTTTAAAACAGAGAACATAAGAGAAAATTCGACTCCAAAAGTGATGAAGGTATATTTCTTGGATATGCTTCTGACAATCGTGCTTTCAGAGTGTATAATCTTCGAATAAAAGTCATGATGAAATCTGTCAATGTGGTTATTGATGTAGTGACTTTCGACAAGATAAACAAGTTACAGTTGAACTATCTCCTTATGAAATAGTTAATAAACCCAAAGATGTATCCTCTGAAGAAGAACATGTTATCGTTACAACCATTAATGATCTAAATAATAAAGATGATGCTGACAGTGTCTGAAATTTCTGTCCAGACTGGAAATGAAGCTCATACAACTCCTAGGTGGGATTATCTCAATCATTAGGAAGATCACATCATCAGCAATGCAAATGCTAGGGTCATGACTCGAGGACAACTTTAACAAAAATTCATTATGCTTTCTATCTACATCTGAACCCAAGAACATTGATGAAGCTTTAGAAGATCATGCTTGGGTCAATGAAATACATGTGAACTTAATCAGTTTGAACGACAAGGGGTATGTAAATGTATCCAACGGAAGGAATTAATATTAATTGTTGGTATACAAAGTCGATTTTCAAAAACAAGTTTGGTGTGTATGGAACGGTTACAAGGCTAAACTAATATCTCAAGAATATTCGCAAATGAAGGGAATAAATGTTGATGGAACATTCGCTCTCATGGCTCGACTAGAATCTATTCGACTCTTGCTAGCTTATACATTCAATCTTAAAATTAAGCTTTTTGAGCTGGAAATCAAATATGTTTTCTTAACGGAGATACAAAGGAAGAAGTTTATGTTGCTCAACCTAAGATATTTAAGGATCTTCTCCATCTTGATCATGTAGTTAGACTCAACAAAGCACTATATGGTCTTAAACATACTCTTAGAGCTTGGTGTGACAAGTTAACTTCCTTTTTATTACATAAATTCTCTATAGGAGGTGCTGACAAAACTTTGTTTACTTGGTGGAGCGGTAAAGATGTTGTAACTGCACATATTTACCTTGACGATATTATCTACTGATCTAACTTTTAAAAATTTCTTTGATGGATTCTTAGATATTATGACAATGAATTCGAAAAGAGTAATGCGGGAGAATTTTCATACTTCTTAGATTTACAAGTCAGCAAAGTAAAGATGGAATTTTTATATCTCACGAAAAATATGATAGAACTCTCACTAAGAAGTTCGATCTTAATGAAGCAACACCTACGGAAACTCCCGTGCTAACCACCGGAAAGCTTCAATTTGATTGTAATGAAAGATCCGTCGACCAGAAACAACATAGATCTATGATTTGAAGTCCATTATATCCCACTGCAACTAAACCGAATATTTCTTTCAGTGTAAGATGTTGTGGAAGATTTCAAGCTGATCTAACAATAATTTAATATTTACCGTTATTGTTCGGGCCAACGGATCTTTAATATAGCACCCCACGCAATCCAAAATCCGGAGGATCCCGTAATTCCACTTTAGCATGGCGTCCATCAATGTACGGGTCAGAAACCAATCTGTAAAAAATTGGTTGGCCGAATCTATTCCGTGCAAAATCCCGGATACTTACCTCTACTAGTGCGAGAAATGTTCTCTACCAAATTTACAACACTGCTATCGGGGATGCCAAATTACTGGGGAGAGTGCCAAAATCTACATAAGACAAAAAACTTTCTAGTTTGTCTTATATGAGTTTTAGAACTCTCCCGATAGATTGGAACTCTCGTTAGCAGCCGCAAAATTTCAGATCAAGGCTTATTTGGCAGATTCGAAAATCAAAGTATATTGCTCCCTTGGAAACTAAGATTTCGACCAAATTGGGTGCTCGATTTTCACCCGCCAACATTCAGCTATGACATGTGGTAGCAGCGCCACATGTCATAACATACCGTAGCAAAGCCTTGACTATCTACATTGACATAGCCATCAAAAGTAATAACAATAATATTAAAATCATAGTGTTGCACTTCTCCAACAAATGAAACAAAAATTCTAGATGAACAGTGAAAATGAACTCCCTTAAAGTCGCATACACATATCCATCCCTTAGAAGGGATCTCATGTGTTTCCCCATCAGTGGGGCCCACCCATTTGGTGTGTTTGAGTGGTTTTTGCTTAGTATTTTTTGATTTTGTTTAAACGGAGCAAAAATGGATCCGAGGAGAACAAAAACAGTAATTAATTCACTTGCTAGACCGATTTGGCTGATGAATTTCGACTCGGACAACCATACCCTTCAATCCTAACTTAACCTATCTAAATTTACATGAGGTCTAGTTATTGGAACGTGAATCAAAGGAAACAAAACCGAACTCACATATTCGAGTTATTATGATCATCAACAATCAAAAAATGCTTCATAAAATAAATAAATCAATGAACGTCGTGAAACCTTAAGAGTCAAAAACTGCGAGATCCTATTGAATTGTTAAGGATGCTTTATATGACTTGGGAAATGGAAGGCTTACATTTTTATATGTAGGAAATACTAATAGGTCCTAGAAATAATATATTAGAGCTAGTTTGGTCCAGTTGATTTAGTCAACTGTCTGTTTGGTCCTTTTTTCAAAATATATTTTTCTATTTGGTCCTAGAAATTATCGTTTGGTCCTAGGATGTACAATACCCACGCGGGATGACGTCATGGATGATGTAATTTTCATCTGGGAGTGACAGGAATACCCTTTCAAAAATATATATATATATATATATAGGATTTATTAGCAAAAAAGAAATCATTTTCAGATTTGTTTTCTCTCTCCTCTCTAGATTCAGATCTACTTTCTCTTCTTGTTTTTCTTTCTCTTTTTAATGAAGATGGTGTTGAAGTTGAAGAAGATGACGAAGATGTTTTTGTTATTTATGATGTTGTTGTTGAAGACGATTCGAAGGTGAAAGTAGATCTGATTTTTTTTTTCCTGGATGTGTTTGTTTTGATTTCTTCTTCTTGTAACAATGACATCTCCACAAGAAACTCATGTTGTTGTTACTGCTGCTTGTGTTGAAGATGAAGATGAAGATGATGAACTCTGACTTTTTCCTATTTTATGATGAAGATGAACTCTATTTTGTTGTTGTAGTTGTCAAAGAAGATGTAGAGTGAAACGAAGATGGCGAAGGTGATTTGATGTTGTTGTTGTTAATGAAGATTTATTGTTGTTGCTGCTGTTGAAGTCGATGAAGATTATGAAGAAGATGAAGATTTATCAGGAGTTCATTTGACGAATGAACGCTGGTTTATGTAGGTTTTTATCAGGAGTTCATTTCTGGAATGAACTCTGGTTTATATAGGTTTTTATCAGGAGTTCGTTTGACAAATGAACTTTTTTTTTTAGGTTTTTATCAGGAGTTCATTTCTGGAATGAACTCTGTTTTTTTACGTTTTTATCAAAAGTTCATTTCTGGAATGAACTCTGGTTTATATAGGTTTTTATCAGGAGTTCATTTATGGAATAAACTCTGTTTTTGTAGGTTTTTATCAGGAGTTCATTTCTGGAATGAACTCTGGCTTATATAGGTTTTTATCGGGAGTTCATTTGTGGAATGAATTATGGTTTATATAGGTTTTTATCAGGAGTTCATTTTGACGAATGAACTCCTGATAAAAGGTGATTTTTGAAAAATTAAGTAGAAATTAAAAGGAGTTCATTTTGACGAATGAACTGCTACAAAAAATAAGTTGGAATTAGCACGGAAGGGTACTTTGGTCTATTTAATATTTTTAAATAATTATGGACCAAATAGTAAAGGCGTTTTCCCAAAGGACCAAACTGACATGTGACCACCTAAAAAGGACCAAACGATTTTTTTTCCTTTTTATATATCAATGATATGCCACAGAGTTTCACTGCAGCAACTCAGGGACGGAGCTAAGTGCATCCTAGGGTTCCACCCCCACCCACCCCACCCACCCCACCCCCCGTGTGAGTCAACGATCACTACATAACTGAATATAGCTTTGGATGTCGGTTTACAACTCAGTAAAATACAGACTTCGTCATCCCTTATTAGAACCTTAACAAACTAAAAAAAAAACTTGGAAAATTTGTTTGCAGTTCACGTTTATCTTCGTCATCGCGATATATGGATTTCTAATGTCTACACAATGAACATAGAAAAATCTCTGGACGATAACAATCCTGATCACTTTTAGGCACATCATGGCGAAATATAGATTTCACCTATTAGGGCTTCAAGGTATAAGAAGTAAGAAGAACCAAGTGGTTCGACAGGTTGTCAACCTGATTTGTGAGTTGTATTAGGTATGGTCTGTCCTCATGTGAGTGGAGCGTGTGAAGGGTAAATTTGTCCTAGTCAAAATTCATTAAATAAACCGGTCAAGTTAGGAAGTCAATTACGGTTTTCGCTCACCTTAGATCACTTTTTGCTCTCCCTCTAGCAAATTTTTTTTTTCACAGTTTTCATAGAATTACTACTATATGGAACATCTGGAAAGTCAAAGTTGGCATCCACACAGAGGCCCATATAAAAATCCTCTAAAAAAGTTTTTTTCATCTTGGCAGAATGTATCGCATTAGCTAGGTTGATTGTGTTTTTTTAAGTTTAGACACAAAACCTTTTGAGATAAATGTCGGATCTGATTGATGCTTATATTTTGTATCATTATAATTATTAGCCCGGTTGATCTAGCATTTTACCGTGCAAACTCTTCTAATAAGTCAGAAACCAGAAGTGCAAATACCGGACCACCACCAATTTCATCTTTTAATTACAAATTAAGGACAAGCAACCAATTGCCCATAAAATAATTTCCTGACAAGTATTTAAGCTCGAATCCCCCCCGACAAGGAATGTTCCAACTTCCGACCAATGTCTCATGCAATCCGGCAAATATGTGAGCAGATATCTTCACTACTCCCCTCTGCCTTTGCACGATGCATAAGCTGCCGATTAGATGTCTTGTTAATAAATATTAATACCACTACTACGTGGTACAATCTCGTACCCCATCATATAAAGTATTTTTAGATGTTAGTTCCGAGATAAAAGCTGTTACCTCCTCCATCATACATTCACAACAAATTTAACATTCCCCATTTAGTCACCCATTTTTCCATTTCTTAATGAGACCAGAGTACGTTTCACTTCGACTTGTATAAATAGGTCTTACATATTTCCACCGAACAACAAGTTCAGTCAGGAGGATACACCACTCAGAAAACGTTGGCTAGCTTTCCCATTTGTTAGCTTCCCACTTTCTGCTACAAGTCGTAACACAACTATTCTTACAAAATCAACTATTCTGGTCTCATCACTTTCCTTGCTTCCCTCCCCAAAACCAACCCATTCTCCTCCACTTTGTGACTGAAGCAAGTCTGGAACGACAATTTCTTGGTTTAAGCCGGACTTGTACAGATTGATCTCTCGAATCTAAAGTACTCCCTTGCAGTACATCGTTTAGGGTTTAAATTCGTTTCTCACCCACACACCCGAAATTACCGAAATCAGCAGAAACCATTTTCACCCTCAAATAGGTGTATGATAATTTCAGTTTGTCAAAAATATTTCCCAAAATTCCAGGTTCTAACTCCACAAAAAAAAATGCAATAACTTTGGTACTACCATAATCGGTAGTAAATTGTATTACTTTAGCCTCCGAGTATATTCTGTTTTCGAAGTTTAGTACTACCATAATCGGTAGTAAATTTAACTTCCGAATGTATGTTGGCCCCAAAATGAGATTTTGCCAAAATCCTATAATTTTCGAACTTTGGTACTACCATAATCGGTAGTAAATTGCGTTACTTTAACCTCCGAATATATTCAGAATTTTGTTACTTTATCCTCCGAGTATATTCAGTTTTCGAATTTTAATACTACCATGATCGGTAGTAAATTTAACTTCCGAATGTATGTTGGCCCCAAAATGAGATTTTGCCAAAATCCTATAATTTTCGAACTTTTGATACTACCATAATCGGTAGTAAATTGTGTTACTTTAACTTCTGAATATATGCAGTTTTCAAATTTTAGTACTACCATAATCGATAGTAAATTTAACTTCCGAATGTATGTTGGCCTAAAAATGAGATTTTGCCAAAACCATATAATTTTTGAACTTTGGTCCTACCATAATCGGTAGTAAATTGTGTTACTTCAACCTCTGAATATCTTCAGTTTTCGAATTTAGCACTACCATAATCGGTAGTAAATTTAACTTCCGAATGTAAATTGGCCCCAAAATGAGATTTTGCCAAAATCCTATTATTTTCGAACTTTGGTACCACCATAATCGGTAGTAAATTGTGTTCATTTTAACTTCCGAACATATAATGGCCCCAAAATCCTTCAATTTTCGAATTTTGGTACTACCATAATCGGTAGTAAATTGTGTTAATTTTAACTTCCGAATATATAATGGCCCCAAAATGAGGTTTTGCCAAAATCCTTCAATTTTCGAATTTTGGTACTACCATAATCAGTAGTAAATTGTGTTAATTTTAACTTCCGAATATATAGTGGCCGCAAATCGAGATTTTTCTAAAATTGGTACTACCATAATCGGTAGTAAATTGTGTTAATTTTAACTTTCAAATATATAGTGGCCCCAAAATGAGATTTTTCCAAAATCCTTCAGTTTTCGAATTTTGGTACTACCATAATCGGTAGTAAATTGTGTTAATCTAACTTTCCAAATAAACATAACGATTATTTTCATAATCGTTAGATAAGTGATGTTCATTATATACCCAAATTCAAATTTTCAAACTTTATAAAATTTTGAATTTTTTTACTTTCATAATTGGTAGTTAATGGTGTTCATTATCTACCAACTGTGTTTAATGAAGAACATCAACCAGAATCGGTAGGTAAAATAGATTGTTATCTACCGATTATGTTTCTGCTCTAGAAAAATTTCGGATCAATTTTTTGATTTCAACCAATCAAATCCTAATTTTGGATCACAACTACTATCATCTATCCGTTTTGTTTATTTAACTCGAATTTTGTTTTTTTATGTTCTAAGTTTCAACTTTAAGTTTAACGAATTTTAGATTTTAATTTTAATTTTAAACAATTAATCCTTAAATTTATTTGATCGACGATATTTGGTTTCAATCAAAATTAAAACGATGGATTATTTTTTTTTCAATTGGTAGAACAAAGAAGGAGAAGAGGAATGTTATAAATGATAAAGGTGAAGGATAATATAGACAATTTCTATTTTTTAGACATCCCTTAGCCATCTTCAATGGATGGGTATAAAGAAGTGGCCCATGCTAGGTATTTCTTCTTGGCAAACTGAATTGCACTAGCCAGGTTGAATTGGTTTTTAGTTTTAGGCTCGAACATTTCTAAGATAAATGTCAGAGTTTGATTAATGTTTATATATTGTATCATCATAATTATTAGCCCGGAGGATTTAGCATTTTACCGTGCAAACTCTTCTGATAAGTCAGAATCCAAAAGTGCAAATACTTGGACCACCACCAATTTCAAGCAACGAATTGCTCATAAAATAATTTCTTGACAAGTATTTAAGCTTGAACTTTGCCTCCCGTCGGCGAGGAATGTTCCAACTGCCGACCAATGTTTCATGCAATCCGGCAAGAATGCGAGCAGTATCTTCACTACTGATTAGATGTACTGTCGACAAATATTAACACTATTACGTGGTAAAATCTCGTACCCCCATCATATAAAGTATTTTTAGATGTTAGTTACAGATAAAAGATGTTACCTCCTCCATCATTCATTCACAACAAATTTAACAAAAGCATCGGATTTAGTTACTTCTCCCTCCCATTAGTAGTATTTAAGGCCTCCCTTTATCTCTTCTTCTCCGTACATTTCTCCTTTCATCTCTCTGTGTCTGCGATTCCAGACACAGAGGAATACAAGATGAATACAACAAGTTACGGGTTTGTTTTTATTAGTTTGTTATTATTGTTAACATCCACCCCATTGAGAATTCATGCATCAGAAACGATAGACGATCTAGTGAATATTACTCTGGTTGAAAATGCTACAGCTCTAGGAGCTGGTAAGTCAAATTCTACCTTTTTCGATCGAAATTCATTTTACTTGCATTTTTATTTTTGTTTTGATTTAGTTTTGGTGATTTATTTGTAGTTTGTTTGGATGGGAGTCCACCTGGTTATCATCTAGACAGAGGATACGGTTCGGGAGCAAATAACTGGCTTTTAGTCTTTGAGGTACAAACAATTACTCCGTTCCTTTTTCTTCTTCTTTTTATATTACACAGAAAGGTTTGATATGTCCTGATTTTACGTAGCGAATAAACAAGTCAGGTGGCCAAAGACATCTGCAATTTTATTACAAACTCTATAAGCAAATACATAGGACCACCGGATTAATATTATATGTATTCACACATTTTCTAAGAAGCAACGCACTCTGTCATCGAGTAAGAAGAGACGACTGTTGTTATAAGTAAGAACCATAACCAATGTTATCCGTCTTTTTGTATAAAATTTGAAACTCATCAGTAGCAATAAATATTTATCGATAAAAAACACTAATCATGGGTAGGTTAAGCAAGAACAGATTGGAAAATTTAGAATCTAGAACCATGTTCTTAGAAAAATCAAACTTCTAGCTTTGTTGGTTTAGCTCTTTCGTAAGCTTCTTTGATGAATTATCACAGTTCTTCTGCAATGGAATTAATGGCTCCCATATAAAAGAACTAATTTCAATCAGTGTATGAAAATGTAGAGTACGATGAAAATGAACGCAAAAACAAAATATATGGACCCTGCCCTTGGGGAAAAACATGGGATCCCATTTAAAGGCTTGCTTTGTGTATACGCATTTAAGCAGTTTTATTTTCACCGTTAACATTTTTTGTTTTGGAAAATGCAAGTGGAAATGTAAGGGTCCCGTCTTTGAGGAAAACAGGGGATCCCATTTAGGGTTGGACGTGTATATAGGCATTTAAGGTAGTTTATTTTTCAGGGTGTAACAATGCTTTTTTTTTTTGGAAGATGCAAGTGGAGATATATAGGCCCCACTTTTGGGGAAAAACAAGGGATCCCATTTAAGGGTTGGCTATGTGTACACGTTTATTTTCACAGTTTAACAAAAAAATTTCTTGGAAAATGCAAGTGGAGATATATGGACCTGTCCACGAGGAAAACCAGGGGATCCCATTTAAGGGTTGGCTGTGTGTAAACGATTTTAAGGTAGTTTATTTTCACGGTTTAACAAGTTTTTTTGAAAATGTGTACATTCAAGTGGAGATAGTCAGAGTCACGGAAGAAAATGAGAAAAGGACTGAAAAAAAAAGTGGGAAGAATTTAGTCTCATGACCACCACCATTATCATCATCCAAAAGCAAAAGCAACAGCTTCACATAATCGTCGAGCTGCCGGTTTTCGATCGTGATGGCATACCTTAAATGGTGAACGCTCTCATATAATCGAAAGATAATGATCAAACTAATAATTACATACTATTGTTCCTTCATATCGAAGTTTGATAGATTATTGGTACATTATGTGCTCTCTTTTTCTTTTGAAGTTGCTAACTGGTTGTTGTCTTTGGGAAATTTATAGGGAGGTGGTTGGTGTCATACTATTAAGGAATGTTCGAAAAGAGCAAAAGAGAAAAGAGGGTCGAGTACTCAAATGGAAAAATGGAAGCATTTCTATGGCATCATGAGCAAGAACGCATCCTTGAATCCTGGTATAAGTACAATCTCTTACACACTACTGCCACCCGTCCTAAGCAAGACTTGTGTCGGTGTCTTTTTCTCTTTTTTGGCAACAGCAATGATGCTGCATATGTATTATACTATAAGCTTGCAGCTGGCATTGGCAACTATCAAATATAGGTGGCAGGAGAAGAGTAGATCTCATCACATCAATACATATATATACTCCAACACCATTAAGGCATTAACTAAGTTGGTAAACAAAACAAAAGAACAAAGTGTTAGTAGGGTTCTCTCAGCTTGGTCTTTTCACAGTTCTTCTGCATTTTTATGCATGGTTCACCGGTGGTTTACCATTTAGGTTTTGCAATTACCGTAAAAAACCATCAACTAAGTTAGATGACACATGTTACAATTTCGCAATTGAAACTACTCAAGATTATTATACTTTTTACTTCTAGTAAAAACTATCAACTGAGTTAGCTAACATATGTTTTGATTTTTATAATTGGAATCGAGTTAAGATTAGATATTGCGATGGAGGCTCATTTTCCGGGGACTCTATGTATCAAAATGAAGTAAGTCGTCTTACGTTTTATTTTATTGATTCAAATATTGTTCAGCATTGCCTTCCAAAGAGCATTTTTTTTACCTTTTAGTGCCCATCATATTCTGAAACTTTGTTATTGAAGAAACAAAGAGGTCAAGTCAGAAATCTTTGACTAGTTATTTTGTACAAGAGATTAGATTTACTGATGAGTGGGATTTTTAATTACTTATTGGAAACAGACAGAAAAGCTATACTTTAGGGGCCAGAGGATTTGGAAGGCAATCATTGATGATCTTCTTCCCAAGGGTTTGAATGTTGCAGAAAAGGTGAGTGGTTGTTGAACTTTTTCTTCCTTTTCCAGGATATTTTTTCTTCACCTTTTAACTAGTTTCATTTTATTTTTGCATAAGTGGGTGATTTAAAATTGCGCAACAATTTGTTTATACTTGCATTGGTGTTTTAAGTTCATGGGAACACCCGCATTTCATTTTGAGAAACAAGTAGAACCAACATTTGAATTCAGTAGGTGTTTTAAGATTGAAACAAGTTGAACCAACATTTGAACCAACTTAAAGTTTTCGGTGAAATGCAGAAAGATTAAAACCTTTTGGCTTAATGCATTTGAGATGATTGAGAATGATGATTTGCTTGTATTATAGCTCGAAGGACCCTTTAAATTTATACAGCATATGAAAATCTTCAGTCCCTGATTTTATTGACAAGTTTGTTATTTTGAATTAACGGTGCATACTTTGCAGTGGCATGTACATCTTGTAAGTTTGTTGGTAGTTTGAGATTAGGAACATACTATTTGGATCCTTGACCCTTGAGAGCACACTCTTACCTGTGGTCTCACATTGTACATATTGTTAACCGAAGTTCAAGGATCAATTTGTTGGAATATTTACGAATTTTGGCTTTTTAGGCTCTGCTCTCAGGTTGTTCTGCTGGTGGTCTCGCAACTTTCTTGCACTGTGATAACTTCACTAGCTCTTTACCCAAGAATGCCACTGTAAAATGCATGAGTGACGCTGGGGTTTTCCTTGATATGTAAGTGATTGTCCAAGCCTTACCATGCACACACGCAAAACCAAATGTTGTATGACCTGTTTTAGTCTAATAGTTCTATGGTCTATCGTCCCTTTTTTTTCTTCCAGAAAAGACATTACTTCAACATACACAGCAAGGAAATATTTCGAAAATGTTGTTGCTCTACAGGTTAGTCTTAACTCACTGTCTCTTGCTCAACAAGGCTCGAATCCATTGTATTATGAGAATATTCAAATTTTGTATACGAAAACTGAGAAGTAAATTTACAGGGTGCAGAACAATTTCTGAATAAAAACTGTACTGGTTCACTTCATGAATATCCATATCAGGTATAAGTCCACTAAACTGAATATAGTTTGTCGTACGAATAAAGGTTTCACGTTGTTTATGGTGGATGAGTCTCATATGTCCTTTCTCTCTTACAGTGCTTCTTTCCACAATATGCTTTGCCTTACGTCAAAACACCATACTTCATCTTAAATTCGGCTTATGATACTTACCAAGTAAGAATGTCGCATTTTGCTTTCTTTGAAATGCTAAACTTCTAATGAATCCTTCTTTGTATTCCTTCTGAAAAAATTGATCAAACTCTTTTTTCTAGTTTAAGCATCATCTCGTTCCACCTTCTGCTGATCCGAGCGAACATTGGAAGCAATGTAAAAACAATACTGCATTGTGTGATTCGGATAAGATGAATATATTACAAGGTTGTTCTAACCACGGATATCATTCTGTTATCTTGACTGTATTCTCCTTTAGATTCTCTGTTCACTGTTCTGATTAAGGATCTCAATATCGAACTTACAGGTTTTAGATCTGAAATGATTAACGTTACGTCAGAGTTTTACGAATTCTCCGAAACGGGAGGGATGTTCATAACTTCATGTTTCGCTCACATCTGCCAAGCTGAGACCAAGGGAACATGGTTTGGTCCGGATTCCCCAAGAATTCACAATAAGGTATGTATATAAGATTTAATTTTATAGAACATTAATCGTAGGTTCGTTAAACTTCATGATAATCATCCAAAAATGGAAGATTGATTTAGGAGAAATATCTTATAGTGTTAATCCATAATAATACCTTGTGGAGGTCTTAGTTTCTGCTTCTTCACCTTTTAAGTTATGAATGGTAAGACCATGAATTAACATTTTGGATACAAAACAACAAAATATTGAGTAATATTTTTTTTATGAAAAACTTAAAAACCCGTAATCGGTTACTCAACTTGATAATGAGTTAATTTTAAGTAAATTTTCTTTTATGCATTTTATAAGAAATAATGATATTATGTTGTATTTACGTTGTTTGGTAACCATTATTATAGTGGATTATGAGTCATGTAATGGATTATTTATGTGTTTGGTAACCATTATAATAATTGATTATTTTAATCATAATTTAAAAAATCCGTTATTTTCAGAAATTGAAAAAAGTTGTTTTAAAAAATTATCATAATCAATTTTTCTTTTTAATAAAATTGAGTTGGGTTTTTTCTTCTTATTTTCTCTAAACTATCAAGAGAGGGCTAAAAAAATAATAAGGGACTTACAAAACAAATCCTAGATCATTGTATTTTCCCCTCCTTTTTGAGAGCATTTTTCAAAGATAATCAATTATTTGAGAAAGGTGTTTGTTAAAACTTATTATAAAAATGATTATACTAAAACCATTTATCTATTTATGATTATCTATAATCATAAATAGATAATCATAAATTTTACCAGACATTATGATCTAGTAAATGCCATCAAAATTGGCACTCAAATTAGAAAAATAAAGAGAAATGATACTAGACACTCATTAAGACGTACAATGATGCAGATGGTATGATCAAATAAAGATCATATCCTTCAATAATTTTGTAAACATGTGAACTCAAATCACCTGTGGGTAATTGTTGTTTTGATATATTTAAGTAACATAATATGATAAGCACTTGGCAGTATAATAATTACGGCTCAAAAATTATTTGAAATCACTGTGGTGATTGCCAAACAACTTAACAATAATGTCATTATCATAATAATCTGATAATCGCTAAACCTTACCTTTACGATTTGGTGAATTCGTGTTTACAATAACATTATGATTATTTCTTAGATGAAACACTCTAGTACCACTGTGGTGACTGCTAAAGAGTCCCAACACAAAATATTTAGGCACAATAATCTCATACATAGTTTAAATAATCAACGTTGGAGAAGAAAAATCATTCCATAATGCACACAACGCAAACCATATCATAATGTAGATACAAATTTAGTAGCGTAGAAAAAAATGGTTTCAATTGTAAAGAATCTGTGATAAAATCCTATATCATATTGCAAATAAAGTATTTCCGATCTAAAAAATTTATAATAAAATCTCTTGATAAAAATGTGGTATACATTATGCATTAGTGATTTCGATAAAGCGGAAGCATATTTGTATAAATGGATTGCCTTTATTCGGGTAAAAACAACTTTATAATTTCTTAGTATTATCAAATAAATTGGTTTTAATTACTAAATTGATATTATGATGACCTAATGCAATTAGCAGTAACATAAGATAAAATTAAACCGGGAAAACATTAAGCGGATCAATTTTACAACCAATTCGGTCAGACTCAAAGACTAAACATAGTGGTCAAGGTCCACGTTATCAGGTTGTTTTAAAATGTTACGCCGATTTTCAATTTTGTAAAAGAAAATTATTTAGCTATATGCACCGTTATCCATCTTCATATATGCTCATCTAAGCACGTTTTTCAAAATGTACATATTTAGTTGCACATTTTGATTATACCTCATATGAACTTGAAATTCTTTTACGAGTTTAATGAAATTTGCTTAGCGTTATAGATACAATTCAAGCCCGGATATATATAACTAACAATGAGATATTAATTTTTAACAGACAATAGCAGAGTCAGTTGGCGATTGGTATTTTGAGAGAACGGTAACCATGTTGGTGGACGATCCATATCCTTGTGGTAGTAGCTGCCCCAACATTACAGGTACAACACCATCCAACTATTCCTACTAAATTTTGTGGCATCTAAGTGTTTTCGTGCGGGATTTTGATAATTGTGTTTATTTATGCTAGGTTAAATGGTATTGATACATTGACAAAGACCTCCGATGAACTTGATTCTCGTTTCTTCGGGTGTGAATTTATCATTCTCGATATTAATATTTTCATTAATCGATGAATATAAAGAAATTTGTTTTAGGGCGAATTTCAATTGAACATATTAAGATATCTACTCACATGCCAAAAGAAAGTAAATGTAAAACGGTGGAAGTGGATTACTCGACAACAACACTCATGATCATTCATGCATCAATGTTATACAAAATGTTTTTTTCTTACAAAGTTACATTATCTTCTTTGATGCCATTATTGTATAAAGTTTTCAATGATCTGCACTGCTTTGAAATTTCGGTGCTTGTTGCTTGTTACATACTCACTATCAGACTATTTATAATGCGCACTACTCTTTAAAATATTAATGCCTAACAATATGATTGCTTTTATAAGTGCACTTGCAAACTCAGGCCACCTTTCATTCGTGTTCTGCCACTGCACAGTCTATTGGATGACGTATATAATTGTAAGACTCTTCTGATCTATCATGCCACGTCATGTCTTCAGAGATCCAAGGTACAGTATAAAAATTCTTAAGTCTTTCATCGAGCGGAAAATGTCACAACACTTTCTCTATTTCTTTTGTTGGCCTTGATATTTCATCTTTCCCCACTTTAACTTTGTACCTAGATTCTCCACAAGTCGGGCATTCTATTGCATTCTCAAGGTCTTTCCGGAACATCACACAATGGTTAACACAAACATGTATATTTTCATCCTCGATTCCCAGATCTCTCAACATCTTCTTCATTATCGGGTATTTTTCAGGAAAAGTATTGCCTTCTGGAAACCATTTTCTAAGTAATCCCAAGAGGTAAGTTACACTATTCCCTGACCAACCAAAAGTCTTCTTTACATGATGCAGCTCTACTATGACAAAAAGTGTTGTATGACCATTCTCACATGACGGATATATTTTCTCCTCTGCTAACTTCTTATACTTGTCGTGCTTCTTACCTAAGCTAGGATCCTGAATAAAGGGATGTTCAGAATCACCTACATCGACATGCCCGTTTAACCCTTTAAATACCCCAAATGCATTGTCAACAAAATCACCCAACCTGCACCCATCATCTCTACTGTTCTCTGCTACATGTTCCTCTGCTACATGTTCCTCTATAGGCTCCAGTGAAGTTTCTTCCTGAACGAATTGCTCTACATTTGCGACAACTACCTTTGATGGTGGTGTCGGCTTCTCTCCTTGTAGTGACAAATGTACATATGTAACTAGCATGCCATTCACTTTTAAATCATGCCTAACTTGTTCAAACTTCTTAGGTTTTGCATTACGACAAACAAGACAAGGACAGGGACAAAATTGTGAGTCTCTAGTTCTGTTCTTATATGCAAAGCCAATAAAAGTATCTACTCATGTTCTATACGAATGACTAAACCTATCTTCAAACATCCATCCTTTATCACTATGTTGATACATTCTACAATAATGAAGACATGCCAGATTATAAAATTGATGCACTATTTCTGGCTTATAATTCACAACGAAACAAAAACAATCACACAAAGAAACAAAAACAATCATTCTTGTGAAATGACCAGCAAACTGAATCCTAAGAAAACTGGCATAACAAGAAACTGTATTTTAAGCATACGAGAGAGGCATTAAAGTACATAACAATAGAAGTACAAAAAAGCATCAAAGCCTCTCTGCGATGAACATGTTTCGTGCATGATACGCGATACCTAAGTAATAAGCAGCCAACTATAAGACACTAAGAAGCTGAACATACAATCTTATACAACAATGATAACTAGAGCAGATAAACAAAAGATGAACAGGTTACCCGACCTTTCAAGTCCTTAAAAATGCAATTTCACTCTACGAAACCTGTACCAAAACACAAATCATACTTTAGAATTGTCATCTGACAAAAACATGATAACAATGAAGACCAGAAAAAGTGGGATTTGAGCTACATAAATGCATAAAAGACTTAACATTTCTTAAGAATTTGCTTATATTAGAGCCACGGATCTACAAAAATCCTAACTTTTCCTAAGAAATTATAAGCACACATTGTTTACATAAAAAAAAAAAACAATTTAAAAGACATTTCTAAAAACATTTTTGGCAGAAAAGATTAACTTTTCTTAAGAAATAAGACCACTTGGGCAAAACAACAATGTACAAAAATGTGATCAATATACTACGCCTCAGATGAACAGAACTAACATAAATTGTTAGCAACGTTACAGGTTATGTGTAAACAAGAACGTAAAAAGAAGTACAAGGTAATGAGTGAAACAATACCCTGTAACCAGCTCGAACAACAAGTGGCCTTTTGGGAGTGCAAGTTCTTGTTTTCTTTAGATGAACTGTATGGAAAGACTTATCTACAATGAAAATTTTTCAAAGGATTAGACCAGTGGCTAACATAAAATTTCTAGTTAGTAACTTTCAAGAACAATCCAATATATGAATGCTTATCAGTTCATTATAAGTTCAACTGTTAAACAAACATAAATTAGGTGTAACCCGTTCTATCTTCAACATTTCTAATGAGCATAAAGAACTAAAATTAAGATGTACAATTAGAAATCCAGTTCTCAAGCAAATCTTTGGTTTGTCATCCACAATGTCTCGCATATAATCCACAAAACTGGAGAATGAAATCTCTAAAGGGAAATACGAAACTAAAACTAAGAAGAAATGAAGGAATATGTTGTAAGTTTCAAGCAACATATCAAGCAGCAATTTCTGCAACCATGGAAGCACCTAGGAACAACAACAACGTCTTGCATATAAAAACTCCAAAGATCTGCTGCAATTTTCAAGTTATAGTTTGAAACTTCCCTAAGGGGTAAATATTCAAATCTAAATCCTCATCATCCTTGAACAAGATCTTGATCTTTTGATGTCACTACTAACTTGCAAACAACCAACACATACTATTTCAACAACAATTTGCATAAGCCGATATTCTTGTTCAAGGGTAATCATTGTATCACATAACATAACCTTCCTAGAAAATAACCAATCCTAAGACAACATAACCGAGATGGATAACAATGGTACGCGCATTGGAACAAAAAGTCGTATCAAGACTCTAAAATAGGTAAGCTCTAGTTATTACTATGTTCAAACTAACAAGTTCTTTTAATTCCAATGGGTCCTGTAATATGAAGTGAAGGAATTTATGGAGCTACAACATACACTGACAAATGATATCTCCAACGAAAAGTATCAAATTCATAAACAACTAAGAAATCAACCATGTCGATAAAAAATTGAGACTCCATCCAGCAATCAAGTCACATTTGAATACAAGCATCAAGAGATTGATAATTAAAAAATAAATTTAACCCTAAAAATAACACAAAAATAAGCATAAACATTTGATGACACCATAATAATAAAACTGAATATGTTGACTAAGCAGCAAAACAAAACAAAAAAAAAACAAAAACAAAAAAAAAACAGCTGAAGGGTATAACCCCTAACTTCATAACCCCAAAACACCAAAATCTGTACATGCAATAAAACTCGCACTTCACAGAGTTAGGTCAACAAAATCAAAATTAAATAACAATACTAGTAAATAATGGTTATACCTGATGATAATCAACTATTTGATGAACTGATTTCATATTTTTGGAACAAAATTGATTTTGGATTTCTAGGTTTAGGAATTTTTTAGGTTTCAAGATAACAGATCGAGATTTATAGGTTTTGATTACTGAAATTTAGGTATCGATTTGGGGTTTCATTGTGAGAGAAGGGTTTTGATTATGCAGGAAGGATTTTAGTCTCGAGGGTTTCGAACTTTCGCGAGGGGAAGGGTTTTGGTT
This sequence comes from Papaver armeniacum, assembly GCA_023531295.1. Classification (NCBI taxonomy): domain Eukaryota; kingdom Viridiplantae; phylum Streptophyta; class Magnoliopsida; order Ranunculales; family Papaveraceae; genus Papaver; species Papaver armeniacum. The sequence goes on from JAJJWW010014256.1 coordinate 159,379, forward strand.
CTGAGGTTTTGAGAGCTTTCTGCAAGGAAGAAATAAGAGAGAGAGAGAGAGTAAAAACGAGAGTGATAAAAATTTCCGTGAAATAAGAGAGAGAGACTAATAAAAATGTCTGAAAATGTTGGCTTTCAAAAAGTTTGAGGGAAAATTAATATTTGGTGAAAAATATGAGAGGGAGGATAATTTTGGTGAAAATTTAGAGGGAAAAATTAGGGGGGGAATTTTTGTTGATTTAATTTTAGGAGGGAGGATGATTTTAGTGAAATATTGAGAGGGATATATTTAGAAATTTTAAGATTTTTCTAAAATAATAATAATAAACAAAAAAAATTGATATTATAAAATTGACCAACGTTTTTTTGCGTTTCAGAACACGTTCTTTGCATTAATTTTATTTTACAAATTAGTATTATTTTTTGTTACTAACGTATTTTCGGTGTGCAACGGATATTGGCGTTGCTCGAGCGTTACAACGGCAATATCCGTTGCACACCTCCAACCCGATATCTTTGCAAATTACAGGATATGGTGTAGTGTTGTTCTTGGTGGAGCCATCTATTGGAGAGGAAAATACCCTAATTAGGCAAAATCTCTTACGACCGCTCGTTTTAAAGACTTCTTTGGGATTGGGAAGCTCTAGGAGTACCGTTGGTGGGAAACTAGATAATTGCAGTTTATTATTAGTTTTCGATTGATTTGATTGACTAACGGTTGTTGAACATTGATTGCACCTAGTTTGTTTATGCTTGAGAATCTTCTCTTCAGATATAAGATTCACTCAAACTAGATCGAAGTTTCGACGGGGATCTTTAGACTGTTTGTAGTTCTAAAGACTTCTTGTGATAATCCATTGTTAACAGACTCAGTTCTGTGTGTGATTGGTCACAAGCGATTCAATTTGATTGTGTACAGGTGTTTATTGAAGATCTAAGAAGATTTGAAGACAAAGAAGATTTCTGATTTGAGTTCATAATCTTTGGTGTGCACAAAACTTGATCGGCTAGGGATCCAACTATAATCGGTTTATCTTTGTGATAGATTTGATTGATTAGTTCAGTAATCGGCATCAATACAATTCTTTGTGATTCGAAGTATTGATTGCATAGTCTTAATAATTACTTTGGTAGTTGTTTAAAGATAGATCTAAGAACCTGAAAAAGGAGTTTATTGCGATAAACGGAAGAGCCTTTGTCAAACTCATATCACGTTGTTTGAAAAGTTT
>JAJJWW010014257.1:0-77030 GCA_023531295.1 Papaver armeniacum
TAATTAATATACGGAAATGCTATTGGCCACTCTAAACACAGCTCTATTGAGAGCTCAATATGACCTGGCGTGCCGAGTTGGATGAGTATCGATTTTTCAGTGACGTGTGGATTTTGGTTTTGTTTTCCGTGTCTTCTTCATTTTTTTTTTTAATCTTTTTTGGCGTTTCAAACTCTGTGTAATCTATATTTTTCTTCTTCTTCCCCTAACATTTCTTTCTCTCTGTTACTGCCTCCCCGAACACCTCCATCACAATAGTTTTAAAGTTCAAACCATATCATTACTTGTAAGTCTAACAACGGAAAGGCATTAAACAAGAACCTATGAAATCAAACCGATGCACTTCATATTTGATTTACAGAAGAACGATCGCAATCGATTGATAAATAAAGCCCAAACCCAATTATTAAATCAAAGTAACCACTGAGAAGAACACAATACATATTAACTTTGTTTGAACTTAAAAATCAACTATTAGATCTAAAATAGAGAGACTTGAGATGAAGAAGATGGGTTTTGTAGAAGTATTCCTAGAATAAAGATGGGGATGAGTTTTGATTTAATCTTGTCGATGGTGATAATAGTGGCGGTGTGAATGGATTTTTAATATTGATAATCACGGATTCACGGTCAGTAGTAAGAAGGTTAAATAGAATCAATTGATTATTGATGATGATTGTTGAAGTGAATTGATGGTAGAAATTGAAAATTATTTCTCTTAATCTCAAGAAATAAGCAGATCTGATAAAAGAAGATGAAGAAAAGAATAAATTTTCTTCGTGAAAAATAGAAGCAAACTGTCAAAAGAAAAGAGAGAGTTAGAGAGAGAGAAAAAAAATCTGTGCGTTCTGCCACCTGGTACAACTCAACGTGCCACGTCATATTGAGCTCTTAATAGAGTTGTGTTTAGAGAGGCCAATAGCATTTCCGATTAATATATAAAGGATATTTTTAAATAGTCGATAATCTAATACTAATTAATGGAAAAAAGAAAAAAAAACGATAGCTGATTTTGCTTGTTGATTTACTTCGGCTCTCTATTATGCTTGGGACTATCTATAGACCAAATAAGTTTTGATTATATGGAGTTGGTCAAAAAAAAAAAAACAAAGAAAGAAAAAAAAAAAATCCAACGCCATTCACTTGAATGTAAATTGTTTTTGCAAAGTTCGGAAAAAAGAAATTTGTTGGCCCTTGCTCGAGCATACGTAGTCTAGCAACGTCAGAACTAACTGGCTTGTATATAGTTTTTTTTTTTTGAAGCAGCTTGTATATAGTTGGTTATAATGATTCTTGAAAAGCGTTTGATGGATAATTTTTTTTTCTAAATAAGTGGATTGATGAAGTGCAGTCTAAATTTTCCAGGAGTTAGTTATTGATGATACCAGATCAAAAATTCTTAAAGAGTGCACAAGCGGTTTTGTTCCGCTAACTCCTACGAAAGTTGAAATATTTACACAAAATTGGTCAATTAACCCAATAACAACAATTCTTGGATGAAAAAGACATGTAAAATTTGAAACTGTTTAGTAGACGAAAATGTAAAAATAACCAGGATGTAAACAGTTTTATCCTACTCATTTCTAATATTTTTTTTTTATTTTTAATTTATATCAGGATTCATCCAGTTTCACCTTCGCTATTTTTTAAGTTTAAGCCAAGATGAATCCGATTCATTTTTATTATTTTTTGGTGTCCATTGCACCCGTACTAATTTTTACTCGTCCATTAGAACCATGTTTTAAAAATATTTGGGCAATTGACCCAATTTCTCAAATATTTAATCAAGGGGATTATTACTTTTTTGGAACATAACTTCACTAACGGGTCCCTAACTTGACTGATCTTGTTGTAACAAAACTGAAGGAACGTAACTTCACTAACGGTCTCATATTAATACAACCTGTAAACTATGTAATGAAGGCAATGAATCTCTAACTCGTTTATTTCTAGAGTGTAACTATGCAACTCAAGTGTGGATGCATTTTAATTCAGATAAACATTTTGTCACAAACGGTACAACAACCTTCCATGAGTGGCTTGATGATTGTTTGGCGCAGCAGGATAAAGACAGATATGGGGTCAAATGGCAAGTTCTATGTGGTGTAATCATTTGGTTCATTTGGAAAGCTAGGTGCAATATTACCTGAGGAAAAGAGACTCAAAACGGTGTAAAACGGTGATAACATAGCCAAGTATATAAACAATTATATGACTGTAAACAATTTGGGTTACAACATAATGCACTCTCTTTACTATACTCGTCTGGATGATGATAATCTGAAAGTAACAACTCAACAAACAATGGAAGGAACTACTAAGATGACACTAAAAATGAACATTGTTCTATCAATAAGGGATTCTGCAGCAAAGGCAGGAATTGGGCTAACTCTTTGTGACTACATAGGTACAATTAGAGAAGCCATAGGACTTAATGTTAACTGCACTACTTGGGAACAACTTGAGATTAGAGGGGCTGAAGAGGCTTTTCTTTGGGCGACGGAATGGAGTGGGCACACTATCTCGTTTAGAAGCAATTCTGAACCTACTCTACTGCTACTGATTGGGAAATATGCAACAGCAAGGGAACAAAGATACAAGATAAGCGCGGACTTTGGAAACAAGACTAAGTTTGAGATGAACTTTTTAGCAGTGGATTTCATTTTAGTTGGGAGATTTAATGTAATCTGTGGTGCAAACTTATCTGTTTTTTGTAACAAGTATGCCATATAGCACACTTGAAAAGACTCTTCTCTAAATGCTTTACTGATCTATTTGAACATTCAAAGCTGGAATGAATATGTAACTGAAATCCGTAACTCTTTCAAGGAGGAAATGAACCCTATTTATCTATGATACGAGGGAACCTCTTTTTATATATATAAAAAAAAAACATTCCCGCTGCAGATGGAATAATATAATTATAAAGTTGGCATTAATTTTTTAACAAGCGTCAGGTAGTCAGAGTTCCACTAAATGGAGGATGCACTGATAATTCGTGTCACGATCCCCATGAACATAAGCAACAAGCTTCTATAAATAGGCACTCTAGCTCCTAGTTATCTCGTACAGTACTTCTTACTTTCTCCATCCATCTCTCTCTCTTTTTCTCTTTGTTGCTCTCGTATCTTGTGATAGCAACTATAACACAATGGTGGCAAGAATAGTTTTAATGGCGATGCACATTTCGTTAGCACTCGTAGGTGCTCTTAAAACATGTGATAAGTGTGGAAACATGGAAGTTCCATATCCCCTAAGCACGAACCAAAATTGTGGTGATCCAAGGTACAAGATCTACTGTAACAGTAATGTTCTCGAGTTCGTATCAGCCGAAAAATCAATCTATAAGATTCTTAGTATAAACCCTAGTAAATACACTTTTGTTATTAGTCCTCCGATCATTAAGAGTGGTACTTGCCAATCTTCTGATCTCATGGTAGGAGGTTTAAGACTGGATGAAGATCTCCCATTCAATATATCGCCACGAAACACGGTTATGCTGTTGAACTGTGCTGAAAATATCCTTCTATCACCATTAAATTGTTCATCAACCAGTTTGTGCAGGAAGTTTGAGGAAGGAAATGCTTGTAGGAACGAACTTTGTTGTACGTACTTGAAGGATGCTTCCATGAATCAACATAAGATTAGGGTTAGGGTTGGAGGCTGTACTGCTTATACTTGTGTTGTTAATATGAACCCTAATGACCCTCCAAGCTCCTGGAACTATGGGGTTGAACTTCAATGGTTACCAGTAGAGGTGTAAAACGTGCCGGCCCGGCACAGCCCAGCCCACGAAGTCACGTGCTTAGCGTCTTTTGCGTCTTGGTGGGCTGGGTCAGTCAAGATTGACGTCTTTGTCTTTGTGCTAAATGGCGTGTCGTGTTGTGCCAGAAAAATAAACGTGCTGTGCCGTGCTGTGTTGTGCTAGCACACTTATTTTATGTTCTCCAAAATAAATATTTTTGAGATATTTTAGTTAGTACAAGTATTATTATAGAAATAAATTAGCATATCGAAGATAAAATGTCAGAAATTGGCTAAAACAATGATTTTTTTGTGAAATATGCATCAAATGTGATGTATTGTGTAGTATTTTACGCATGACGTGGCGTGCTTTCTTCGCGTCTTTGTCTTTGGGCTGGGCCAGTGTGCTAACACGTGCGTGCGTCTTTATCGGGTCGTGTGCCTATTTTATGCAGCACAAGACAACACATTAAACAAACGTCTTTGTGCCCGTGGCCGGTGCACGTCTTTGTCTCGCGTCCGTTTCGAATTTTAACGTCTTTGTGTTGTCCGTAAACGTCTTTGGCCCGTCCCAATTTACACCTCTAGTTACCAGTACCTTAGTAATAAACATTATATTGAATCCTGTCTCTGTCTTTGTATCGTTATCGGTCTTGTTTTTAGTAAGTAACGTTTTGCGTGGATTATTTTTTGCATGTACTTGTATTGGAATCATGAATAACAACATCATGCTATCAGTGTTTTTGTTTAACTGATCTTGTTTATATCTTTCGTTATTTTTCCAAGAATACATGTCAACTATTTGGAGTATAAGTTGACAACGTTTAAGTGCTCTTATCTTAGATGTTGATCGTAAAGTCACTCAAGCAAATATATCTGACCACATTTATCAAATTTTTTTTTAAAAAAAACAGTGTTTTTTTTGGAAATGATAAAATTTATTCAAAAAAAGTGGTGAGAAAGCACTTAAAAAAAAACGGAAAATGGGTCATTTGTTCAAAAAAATTTAAAACACGGTTCAAATGGACGAGTAAAAAATTTTATGGGTGAAATGGACAAAAAAAAAATTGCAAGGATGAAACTGGATTTCATCGACTTAAACTTAAAAAATAGCGAGGATGAAAACCTGGATGCATCTTGTAAAATAAAAATAAGAAAAAATATTTGAAAATGGACAGGATGAAACCGGTTACATCCCCGCCTATTTTTAAATTTTTGTCCATTTAAACGATATCTAAATCATTGTCCTTTTCAGAAAATGTTGTTTTTGGTCTTTTTAACCAATTTTGTGTAAAAAATACTCACTTAGTCCCAAATTAGTTGAGCCATTTGTAGTTTGCACAAATATCAAGACAAGGAGAAAAGAGGAGTATGTTTAAGTATTTTTTACAAGTATGACCTTATGGATAATAATCTGTAAAACTTAGAAATGGTTTATCTCTTAAACTATACCATGGTTTTTCGTAAATTTTAAATCGTTGAAAATCATTGTAAAACACCTACGTAACGAATATAAACATGACCATCAAATTATACATATTTCTTATAGTAACGATAATCAATTAAAATGGTAGTTATAGAAATATCCCCTTGATTAGTGAAATAGCTCATCTATTTGTGGGACAAAATTTAAAACCAATTGGCTCAATTAATTTGGGACGGAGGGAGTAAAACATAAACATGGCCAGAATATGATGATACCGGTTACCGTTTAAAAACCGCCAATCATAGACAGTGTTATGATCACTTTAGGGCATATTACACTCTTAGCAACAAACAAGTACCAACCTTATAAAACTGACAAGGATTAAGGACACGAGTATGATAGTGTTAGCCCGTACTGATCGAAAGCATATAAATCAATACTGTATCGAGAGCAAAAGCATGGATTCAGTACGGAAAGATTAAATTTATATCAATCATACTTTGAACCATGTTTTTCTTGATTATATATCTATTGCCGTTAATTCTGCCATACAAGTTAAGTTGGCTTGTGGCAATTAGAGCTACCTAGAAAGTCTACCATCTCATCTTTCTCTCGTAAACTGGGAAGATAAACTGGGAATGGAAGATAAACTGGGAAAATGAAAAACACGATGAGTTTATGATTAACGTAAATTATGTATTACTCATCTTTCTCTCGTAATCAATCAAGTCAAAGAGTGTATCGACTAAAACATGTTGCGCCCAGAATAAGAATGGGATGAGCTCATGAGACGATTATAAGCTTAAATCATTAAACAACATGTTTGTTTGAGCAAAGACTAATCAATTACTGATGATAGTACTTGTATATAATATTCTTCTCATGTAATCAAAATTAATGGGAGGAATAGTAGTGGATGGAGTTGGTAACGGTTTGTGGTCCAGAAGAAATTAACGTGGGAAATCAATACAGTGATATCAAAAACTTTTGAATGCAATATCGACGGTTCGTCGCGTACCATCAGATATATACTATTAAACAGTGAATGAAAAGCAACAACCTGGTGATAACTATAGTTTCATAGTGATTAAATATGTTTCTCGATGGGCAAAGATACCTTACTTTTCATCTTTTACTGATGTACGTTATATTGTGGATAACATGGAAAGTTATATCGGGGATATACAATTATGTCGCTTTAAGCTAACATATCATATCACATTAGGATATTTCATCTAACACAAAAAAAAATTAAATCTTCAAGCATAGAATGGAAAGTATCGAAGTTGGTTTGTGGTCCTGGAAACTTAATGATGAGTTTTTCCCTTTCATTTTAGGTAGCCGTGTAATAAAATCAATAAGATATTAGGAGGAAAAACTTGAGCATAGGAAAGGAACCCAAGAATAAAAGAAAAGTGTAAACCAAAAAAAAAGTGGCAGTTGGCTTTGGAAGGGGTTGTTAACAGGGATTGCACAAATAAAAAAATGTTGTCTCTGGGATTTAGGTAACGGTATGAATATTGATATTTGGCAGGATTGTTGGATCCCAGGGGTTCAACCATCACTGCTTAGAAACCTTACTGATAATGTGGGCCTTAATAGAGTCAGTGATCTAATAACAAACCAAAAAACGTGGGATCTTGTTAAACTCAACAGATGCTTTGACAGCCAAACAATATAACAAATCAGGAAAATTATAATACCAGGTGAAGAAAAAATGGATACTCCAAGATGGACACTAAACAAAAAAGGTATGTTCTCTGTAAAATCTTTGTATAACCACATTAACTCGAATGGAAACCCCGAGCCTAAATGGAATAGAATATGGATAATGAAGACTTCACCGGCAGTCAAGATTTTTATTTGGAAGGCAGCCCATTCTATTCTCCCCAATAGCATGAGAGTGGCAGCTGTCCTCCCTGACATTGATACTAAGTGTAAGTTGTGTAATGAAAGCCAGGAAACGTTAAATCACCTATTTTTACAATGCAACTATGCATCTCAGGTATGGATGCACCTCAACTTTGATATGGAATTTATTAGAAATGGTACAACTAACTTTCATGAATGGCTATCCAATTGCTTTGAAAACAAAAACAGGGGAGACTATGATATTGACTGGCATGTTCTATGTAGCATTATAATCTGGTTTATATGGAAAGTTAGGTGCGACATGGTTTTCAAAAAGACAAGGTAGAATAGTGTAACAACTGCAAACAATATTATCATATTCATCAACATTTACAATACAATAAACATGCCTGGTCATAACATAATGAATGATCTTTATTATAATTCTATAAATGATGTTGTTCTGCGAATTAAAAAGTACCATACTGAATCAACATGCAATGATATGACTCTGAAAATTCATATTGCCTTGACTATGTTACACTCTAACTATAATGCTGGCATTGGTCTAATTCTTGTTGATCATACAGGTGTAGTCAGAGAAGCAAGAGGTCTCACCATTGACAGTACAACCATAGAAGAGTTAGAATGGGTAGGAGCGGAAGCAGCTTTCCAATGGGAAACTTGTTGGAGTGGCCACATGATCTCCTTTAGGAGTGATTCGGAGCCGACTCTAGTGCTGCTGGTGGGAATGTATGCGGAAGCTCGCAGACAAAGATACATGATCAGTGAAGATTTTGGAAACACTAAAAAGTTTGAAATGAACTTTAGAGCCCAGGATTTTACTTTAGTAAAAACAATAGATATTTTAATGTTATGCATAGCTGGATTGATGACAGACTATGGGAATTACTAAATTTCTTGAACATGCAAAACTGGGATCTAAATGTAATGACAATTCGTAATCAATGTATTGAGGTTCTCATACCTCTTTTTTCAAAAAAAAAAAAGGAAAGGAAAGGAACCCAAGAAACTATATTGGGCTCTTTTTAATTTTCATTATATTCAAAAAAAATCGTTTTTTCACTCATTGTTCACTCGCTTGTGACTTTATCTAAGTGTGTTGATCAAGTTAAGACTTAAGGTTATTTGACGTTTAGTACTCAAGTTTTGTTCAAAATAGTATATGGTCTAACATTTGTCCAACTTAAGCTTAGGCAATTGGAAATGACGTTGATCCAGGTTGACTGGGTTAAGTCTAATTTTGTCAAACTTTCTACTATTTATTTATTTTTGTAATAATAACTAAATAAAGGTATACCATTGTTATTTTTTTTTTCTTCAATCAAACGGCTCTAAATCATCAATCTGATGGGTATCAGCAAACCTTAAATCGTATATCTTTTCCTCTTCTTCCGATCTACTTCTCATCGACCATCTCCAAATAACTATGCCACCATATACACCTTTGCTTCTTTCGCTCGGCCATTTGTTAGAGCACTTCTCAGTCGAACTCGCATGCGTTGCTATCTCAAGCATGTTTGTCAATGTTAGTGATCAAAACTATAAGTCTTGATTTCTAGTCTACTATAGCTAAGTCTCTGATCGGTTGTCAGCCGACACAAAAATAATTCACTTTCCTACTCAATAATATATGAATGAAGTATATGATAAGAAAGAGTTCGTATCCACAGAGAGGCAATTGTAGTTATTTCGTAATCAATTTCTTAAAGTACCCGATTGGTGAGAATTTCTTATTTCTATGAAACAATAAAAGTAAATTCAAAATAAAGCAAATTGTAGAAAATAATCAATGGAGAGAGATATTGGTCAAGGAATTCATCTTCAATCTTAGACATGTGCTTGCATATATGAATAGAATTACGATTTAATCTCTTGTGTTATCAAAAGCCTAGAGAATCAAGAAAGCAAGATAATCTATTAATTTCTCAAGTTCATCAACACACACATTAGGGCTGCGTATGTGAATTCTACCTAAAGAATAACCTAACGCCTTGCGCTAATTAAGTTCAATTCCTAGGAGCATTAAGTTTAAGAAATAGGCTAATCAATGCAATTGTCATGCGTTGCGCAAAACAATTCGGACAATGGTCAAACTCTACATATGATTACGAGAGTGTATCACTACAAACCGTAAACATATCATGCTACTTGTATTCAAGGTTATCGCTTGATGAAAAACCCTAAAATAGCTATGGACTAAGATGCAAGTTCAATTAATTGGCCACTTAACTAATCAAACACCATAATCCTATCACAATACTTCAATCATGTGATCATAGAAACCGCAGAGAATTGAACGATAAACAAGAGAGAAAACTAATACATAAAGCAAACACAAGTTTTAGAAATCGGACTACATCCTTAACCAATAATAGAGAATTTAGCTACTCATAGCTATGAAGTTCATCACAAAAATATCAATGGAATAAAGAAGAAGATGAACAAAAGCAAACCCTAGTTGTGTAACCCAAAAACGCTCTCCAAAGTTCCAAGGAAAAGATATGAGATAAGATGATTTCCAAGAGTTGTAGAATTCCTCTTTTTATAGCCTTTCTCTCCTTCCAAAATTAGGTCAAGTCTTCAAAGTCCATTAGGTGAGAATCCACCAAGCCCACAAGAAGGAGAAACCCGTGTAGAAAATACGCCCCAAAAGTGGTCGCCGGAAGTCTGGTATTGTGGCCGGAAATCGGCCGGAAAAGTGCTCGGAAATCGGCTCCGGTGACCGGCAAAGTCCGCCCGGTCACCGGTTCAGTGAGTCGGATCGGTCGGGTCAATGGATTGGACCAGGTCAGCTCGGTCCGACCGAGTTGAAGTGAGTCGGACCTGTGTCGGTAAAATGAGTCGTCCATCGACTCATCGATTGGGTTGAGTTGCCGTTGCCATCAGCCATTGCACTGGCCAAACTCTCATGATGCACAATCCCGGTGCTTCATCTTACACCCCCAGCCCGCAATGGCCGTGCATCCATAAACCGCAACTCATTAGCTTCATTACCACCATCACAACCTTTGCCATTACTTGCACTGCGATTCCACAATAACTGCTCTTGCACAACCACTTCCTTCCTTTGCCTTTTCCATGCCCGCTATGCCATTTCTTGCTCGATTAATGCCCGATAGCGCAAGCTACTCTCCAAACCTTGTCATTCCATTTAAGTTGCACAGCAACACTTGCAATTCAACCAAGCTGCCATTTCTCACAATTCAATCCCACAAACAAACCACAGATACCACCATGAACTCAATTCAACCCCTGCTACATCTTCCATATACCTACAAAGATCGGCCTCCATTCTCCTCAGTTCAGCCTGCCACTACCATTACTTCTCAGCAGAACCACGCCTGCAATTCCCTGCACCACTCAACTCAACACCACACAGCTTGCACATCCATCATCTTTGCAGACCCATCATTCATTCAAGACAACCACCTGATCCATGAACTGCAACAGCACAGCACATGGCACCTCATAGCATCAGCAGCTTGCCCTGAGCCACCTTAACAACAACACAGACCTTGCCTGCTACTCCCTGGCTTCAAACACAGATTCAAGCTCCTTCTCTGTAGCATACACACAAACCCATTCTCCCATTCTTCTCAGAGAACATCAGAATCATTAGATCTCAGCCTAACCTCCACAGGCAATCACAAGTAACAGCTCCTATGTCACTTTCACTCCGCAATAACAGCCCATGCCACTCAATTCTCCTCTACTGCAACTTCACCAGGATAACAACACCACCACCAGTGCCATAAGGCCAATTGCATCACCATCTGCTTCACTCTCCCAAGCTACCAGGCTCAATCAACAGAGCCACAACATTTGCTCCTCTGCCATCAGGCCATTCCACTCAGATTCATCACTTGTTCCATCTGTTCTTCCCCTGGCAACTCCAATTCACATCACTTTAGCTTTCTTATAATGCTACTCGGCTCGATTCTTCTCGGCCAAGAACCATCATCTAAGGCCAGCTCAACCAACAAAGCAACTCCGACCTGCTCACACTTCAGGTTCTCAAGCATCAACTCATTTACTAGCCTGACCCGTAATCCTACTTCCAATTCATCTCCACCCGCTTATTCATCCTTGTACCAACAAAGCATTGAGCTCAAATCCATCTTGTTCGCACGACTTCATGACCCACGGTTTTCATTCGATTCACAAGCTCAGGTTCATTCTCTTACAGCTCCACCTGAACCACTTCATAGCTCAACTCAGGGAAGGTTCGACCAGAGCAGCAGACCACTCGAGCTCGACATCAATCTCTCCAGCTCCACTTCTGAGATCCAAATCCATGAACATCAACTCAAAACCCTAGTTCCTATTTCCAGATTCAATTCAGTCTTCTTTTCATCTTTAATTAACAGTACCCAGTCTCCACTAAGCCTTCCATTCTTCTTGATTCTCAATAGATACTTCTCTGAACCCTCAATCATGATTTCTCGCCGTTAACTCAGTCCTGGGTTTAACTCAAACCCTAGCTTTGATTCCTCAGCAATCATTAGAGCTATCAAGTATCAATCCTCCTTCTTCTCTGATTCGAACGGCTACATCTCTTCACTCGAATCCAAACATCCATTAACCCCTCTCGACCTCCACTTTGAATCCATGGCCGCTGCATCAGTTTCTTTCTCAGATGCAAAATGAGATTTGGGAAGAAAACGAATTCCTTCACAAAACCAAGCTGATAAGGCTGCCTGTACGGCCTGTATTTAGGCACCCTGGACAATGGATATGGGCCACCAATAAATCTCTTTGTATTGTCAGTCCTTGGGAACTGACAAGCTTAATTGTTGACTTTGCTTATAACCTTCTCATACGGACCCGGAATGGCCTCGTTCTTTCGACGATAGCTTCGCCTTTTTGCTCTTTTCCGCTTAAATGAATGATTTCTTCTCCTTTTGTTCTCGGTGACTCCATTGCACCTATAAAACTCAAAAGCACGCGTAAAGTACATAATTCACAAGAAAAATAGCAAAGAAAGCATAACTCTATATAGTAAATACGGTGTATTCTACACCTATCAGATTCCCCCACACTTAAACTTTGCTAGTCCTCGAGCAAATCAAACAAAACAATAAAATACAACAACTCCGTGTCGTCGAGGCTACGGTCACTTTTAGCATAAATAACAAGCCTTTAAACCCCTAGGTGTCCCTAGTGGACGAGTTATAGTCTCGTGAGGGTTTACTAGAGATATACCCACAAAACCTATTTTTCCAACTTACTAGTTCTCCGTAATGATAGTATCCAACGCGCTAAGAAGACATAGAGATTATGCACACTAGTCATAAGAAGTTAGACACATAAATGAACACAATCTCATTCTTAAAAGTTGAGAGAGAAGTAACCATCCCTTCTCGACTAAAATTCGGGTTCGGAGTGATCAAAAGTCTCGACTCTGCCTCACAAGAAAGGGTTTTATGATATTGCTCTCAATAATAAATAGCTCTTTATGGGTCACACATGTGTCCAGGTTGGAATGAAGAGAGAATCCTGAGACACGTTGAATGGTGGGAAGGCATAACCCTCCGAAGTATTTTGAAAACCCACATCTTTTATATATTTTTGAAAACCCATTTTTCTGACGATCTCTTCGAAAGGAAATCAAACCATTTAACGAAGGTGGGAATATGCTTACTTACAGTGAATCCGTTCGGCGTGCAGCTAGCACCACTCTCACAGCATCCATAGAAACGTCTTCGGTCTTCTATCGGTGTCTTCATCTTCGTCTTCGGTCTTCAACTCTTGATGATAACTCTCGAACCTCGTAGAATCTCGACAATATGATTATTTCCTCAAATTCCTTGTCGCTTGATACTTCATTACAAATATTCCTTCTTTCCATAGGCTTTATTGAAAGAATACAAAAATAAAAAAAAACTATACAAACCCAATATTTTTTTTTCTTTTTTTTTTTTTTTTTTTTTTTTTTTTTTTTTTTTTAAATTTTTTTTTTTTTTTTTTTTTTTAAAAAAAAAAAATAAAAAAAAATAAAAACATTTTTCTCTTGTCTCTTTTTTTTTTTTTTTTTTTTTTTTTTTTTTTTTAAGACAAGAGAAAACAAATTACAAATAAAATAAAAATGTAAGTACAATGCCATGGTGTAAGTACTTTACCGCTTGAATCTTCACAACTTATATGTCCCGATATCATAAACTTCTCGAACTTTCATCCTTGATAATTTCCGCTCTTGTATTATAGTCTTCAACTTATAAAAATTCTGCTCCCTGTTTTGTTGCTTTACTCAAATCTGAAATCTGCCCATTACTGTAGTGTTGCTTGTAAACCTCGAACGTATTCAACTTTCCTTCGAATTTGTGATGCTCCTCTTGTTGATGATGATGGTGTTTCTATGGACCTGTTGGTGTAGAGAGATGATAAGGTGGATGGTGCTAGCTGCGAACAAGATCACAAGTGGTATGTAAGTTAGCAATTCGATGTCACCAACATGGTTGATAAAAATAGCACTCAAGAGATCAAAATAGTGCTTCTATGGTGGGAAATTGGACAGCTCACCATTCTGCCCGGAATTTACGTACGGTGACACACACTCTAAAAGCACAAATTTAGAGGTACAAAGAAGAATGAAGGTTGGTGCCTCACATTATGTAACATGGGTAGTCTCCACTATAGGGGATCACTTTGTTCTAATACCGAATTCAGCCTGCACCTTATTTGCCACTGGCATGGTTAAATCCAACTTTAACTCTCATACAGTTAAGAAACCCGATCATGTTCTCTGTCATCTCTAAGTTCAGTCACTATTGTGAGATTCTCGATGTAATCTTAGCGACATGTATACTATGTGACTCTAAATAACTACAAGTTGGAGTTTTCTTATTCACTAGTTCACAAAAAAGTTGAAAAATTGCAAAAATGTACAACATAAACCACTCCCCCACACTTAAACTTTACATTGTCCTCAATGTAAATTGAATCGTCCAAAGTAAGTCAAGGTGGGAAATCCTAATAAGAAATCAGCAAAAACAAAGAAAACAAAACAAGAAAAAAAAAAAAAAAAAACTAAAAACAAGAAAAGAAATAAATACAAGACAAGAAATACTCATCCTTTGGGTTGCCTCCCAATTAGCGCTTGGTTTAAAGTCGTCAGCCCGACTATCTCCTTGCTTTCTATGACTCCTCCAGAGGAGTACTTCCACAAGATTAACTCCTTCCACGACATCCGAAGAGAAGTTCTCATAATATGGTTTCAACCGGTGCCCATTCACTTTAAGTTCATTACCTGTAGCTAAACTACGAATTTCAACTGCACCATGAGAAAACACATTAGTCACAATAAAAGGTCCAATCCAACGTGACCTTAATTTACCCGGAAATAATTGCAAACGAGAATTAAACAAAAGCACTTTCTTCCCAATGCAAAATTGTTTCTTAGAAATCATATTATCATGAAAAGCTTTCGTTTTTTCCTTGTAAATCCGTGAGCTTTCAAATGCATCATTGCGAATCTCCTCTAGCTCTTGAAGTTGTAACTTTCTTTGCTTTCCAGCCCCATCCAACTCCATGTTGCATTGCTTAATAGCCCAAAACGCCTTATGCTCAATTTCCACGGGTAAGTGACAAGGTTTACCATAAACAAGCCTAAAAGGAGACATCCCAATAGGTGTTTTATATGCGGTTCTATACGCCCACAAAGCATCATTAAGTCGCGAGCTCCAATCTTTCCTTGTGGGATTCACCGTCTTTTCAAGAATTGATTTCACCTCTCGGTTGGAAACTTCGGCTTGTCCATTAGTTTGCGGATGGTAGGGAGTTGCAATCCTATGCGACACATTGTACTTTCTTAACAAGCTTTGCAAGAACCTGTTTTTGAAGTGTGAACCTCCATCGCTAATTATAGCCCTTGGAATTCCAAACCTTGCAAAAATATTAGCTTGCACGAAATCTGAAACAACTTTAGAATCATTAGTTGGGGTGGCTTTAGCTTCCACCCATTTCGAGACATAGTCCACAGCAAGCAAAATATAATAATTCCCATTAGAATTGACAAAAGGGCCCATAAAATCAATTCCCCAAACATCAAAGACTTCCACAAATTGTATAATAGTTTGCGGCATTTGATTTCGAGCACCTAGATTGCCGGTTCTTTGACACCTATCACATGTGATACAAAATGCATGTGCATCCTTAAACAAAGTTGGCCAAAAGAAACCACATTCTAATACCTTGAGAGCGGTTCTCTTGCTCCCAAAATGTCCTCCACAAGCATATGAGTGGCAAAAAGACAAGATAGAGTTAAATTCAATTTCGGGAACACACCTACGTATCACTTGGTCACTACAATGTTTCCATAAGTATGGATCATCCCATATGTATTGGTTACCTAACTTCTTAAGTTTGTCCCTCTCAAAGACGAGACAAGTTCTTTGGGATTTGTTTAGACACTAAGTAATTAACAATATCAGCGTACCATGGTTCTCCAAAGGCAATTGAGAATAGTTGTTCATCGGGAAACTTTCACGCAACGGGATAGTCTCCTTGTCCCAGACAAGTCGGCTCAAATGATCCGCAACGGTGTTCTCAATTCCTTTCTTGTCTTTGATTTCAAGATCAAACTCTTGCAAGAGTAAAATCCATCGTATGAGCCTCGGTTTCGCCTCTTTCTTTGTAAGCAAATATCTAAGTCTGCATGATAGGAAAAAACAACAACTTTTGTACCAATTAGATAAGAGCGAAACTTTTCTAAAGCAAAAACAATGGCTAATAACTCCTTTTCAGTGGTTGTGTAGTTTTGTTGGGCCTCATTTAACGTTCTAGAAGCATAATAAATAGCATGAGGAAGCTTCCCCACACGCTGCCCAAGCACCGCACCAACCGCATAGTCACTTGCATCACACATGAGTTCAAACGGCTTACTCCAATCCGGTGGTTTAATGATAGGGGCTGAAATCAAAAGTTCTTTCAAACGATTGAGTGCCGCCACACACTTCTCATCAAAGTTAAAAACCACATCTTTTTGCAATAGGGTACAAAGTGGTGATGCTATCTTGGAAAAGTCCTTGATGAACCTACGATAAAAACCCGCATGACCAAGAAAAGAACGTATCTCCTCACCGTAGTGGGAGGGGTTAGAGCACGAATAAGGTCTATCTTAGATTTATCGACTTCCAAGCCTTTAGAAGATATTATATGGCCTAAAACTATGCCATGAGTTACCATGAAATGGCACTTCTCCCAATTTAGCACAAGATTTGTTTCAACACATCGTTCAAGGATTAGAGACAAATTATTCAAGCAAAGGTCAAATGAATCACCAAAGACACTAAAGTCATCCATGAACACTTCGATTATGTTTTCAACATATTCCGAAAAGATACTTACCATACACCTTTGAAAGGTAGCCGGAGCATTGCATAAGCCAAAAGGCATCCTTCTATAAGCGAAAGTACCGAAAGGACAAGTGAAAGTGGTTTTCTCTTGGTCCTCGGTGCTATCACAATCGATTATAACTTTGAATAGCCATCAAGAAAGCAATAGTAAGAGTGTCCAGCTAAACGTTCAAGCATTTGATCAATAAAAGGTAAAGGAAAGTGATCTTTTCTAGTGGTGGCATTCAATTTTCTATAATCAATACAAACCCTCCAACCGGTTTGCACACGAGTTGGGACAAGTTCATTCTTATCATTCTCCACCACCGTCACACCCGATTTCTTTGGTACCACTTGTACCGGGCTTACCCACTTGCTATCGGATATGGGGTAGATAACACCCACGTCCAAAAGCTTGAGTATCTCCTTTTTCACAACTTCCATCATGGGAGGATTCAAACGGCGTTGCGCTTCTCTTGTAGGCTTTGAATCATCCTCCACACGGATCTTATGCATACAAACGGCAGGGCTAATACCCTTGATATCGGCAATTGTCCATCCTATGGCCGTCTTGTACGTCCTTAGCACCCTTAGAAGTTTTTGCTCTGTAATTCATTAAGCTCGTTAGAAACAATCACGGGTAAATCTTCATTGTCACCCAAGTACAAGTACTTTAAGTGACTTGGAAGAGGTTTCAATTCTAAACTTGGAGATTTAACAATAGATGGCACAAGTTTTTCATTATTGCAAGGTAAAGAAGCATATGAAACATTCTTAGTTGCTGATTTTTCCGGTAATGAGTTAAGAGAACCAATGGTTTCTTTCATCTCATCACTATACGCATAACCATTGTCGATAGGTGTAGTGAGCACGGTTTCCAAAGTATCAACACCATTCAACTCAAACATTTGTTGCGCCAATGTGTCCATCATATCAATGGAGAAACAAGAGTGGACATCGCTAGGATATCTCATCGTCTCGAAAATGTTGAAACGTATTATTTCTCCATCAAACTCCATAGTTAGCGTTCCCTTGTCAACATCAATAATGGTTTTCGCCGTTTTCATGAAGGGACGCCCAAGTAGCAATGGAAAGAGACGAGTCCGGTGAACCTTCATCATCTCTAACACGCAAAAGTCAGCTGGAAATACAAGTTGATTAACCTGCACAAGAACATCCTCAACAATACCCATTGGGTAGACATTAGAGCGGTCGGCTAATTGCAATACAATTTCAGCCTTTTTAAGTGGACCAAGATCAAGTGAATTATACATTGACGCAGGCATAACATTAACTAAGCACCTAAGTCCAACATAGCTTTATTAAATGTAGTGTTACCAATTGTGACGGGAATGTCAAAGCTACCCGGGTCCTTGCACTTAAGTGGGAGTTTATGTTGTAAGATTGCCGAAGCATTCTCCCCCACACTAAGCACTTCATTACCTTTGAGCCTTTGCTTATTGGTACACAAGTCCTTCAACACCTTTGCGTACTTTGGAACTTGCTTGATTGCATCTATGAGTGGTATGTTCACATGGATCTTTTTTAGAATGTCTAAAATCTCCTTTTCTAGTTCCGCCTTCTTAGAACTTGCAAATCTGCGAGGGAAAGGTAGAGGAGGAACATAAGTAGAAACCGGAGTTTTAGAGTTAGGAATAGGTACCTCAGAAGTTTGGGGCGAATCCTCGGTTTTCTCCTCCAAAACAGGTCCTTTTGGTGTTTCCACCGGTGCCCGAATCAAGAAACTTCGGGTTGCACAAGTTGTGTACCACTTCTCAATGTAATTGCATTAACACCTTCTTTTGGGTTGATAGGTTGAGAAGGGAGTTTCCCACCATTTTGTGCCTTCAATTGATTCAACTCCATAGCCATAGAACCAACTTGAGTTTGCAACTCCTTAACCGAACTCTCCGTTCTTTGCATAAAAGATTCAAAGCAACTCCTCCATATTGGACCCCATTTGAGGTTGTTGTTGTTGTTGAAATTGTTGCCTAGGTTGGAATTGTTGTTGTTGAGGTTGAAATCCACTCGGGTTGTTGAAACTAGATTGTTGAACCGCTCCTTGCTTATTGGCATAGCTAAAGTTGGGGTGATCTCTCCATCCCGGATTGTAAGTGTTGGAGTAGGGATCATACCGTCTTTGTTGATTAGGAAAGATCGCATTAGCTTGCTCGTCTTCATAAGATTGAGAAGAACTTGGTATCACCGCGGCTGCAACTTGTTGAAGCATCGCGTTCATGTTTCCCATTTGTTGACGAAGCTCCTCAACCTCGCTCACCTCACTCACCCTTCTTAGAATCACATCCGAACCACGACTCAAGAATTGTTGTGAGTTTGCTGCCATGTTTTCAATCAACTCTCTAGCTTGTGCCACCGTCTTGTTAACTAGTGCACCACCACCCGCAGCGTCGAGAAGATTCCTATCACTTGATTGGAGTCCTTCATAGAAATATTGAATGATCATAGCATCACTAAATTGGTGGTGAGGGCAGCTTGCCACCAATCTCTTATATCGTTCCCAACATTCATATAGAGATTCTCCCACATTTTGCTTCATCCCACAAATCTCCTTGCGAATTTGAGTAGCCTTTGATGCAGGAAAATATCTCTCTAAAAAGAGTTTCTTCAACCCATTCCATGTTGTGACACTTCGGGAGGTAAATAGAACAACCAATCCTTAGCGCTATCCATTAAAGAGAAACGGAAAACTTTCAACATTGCACCATCCGCCGCAACATCCGCTGGAAGCATGGCCGTGACAATGGTGTGGAAGTCCATAAGATGTTTGTTTGGATCTTCATTCACCATGCCATGGAACTTTGGTAATTCTCTAAGCAACCCCGGTTTAATTTCAAAAGTAGAGTCCGTTTGAATACACCCCGTTGTATATCAAGCCTATGAGAAGCTAAGTCCTTGAGTGAACGATTTGCATCACCCATTGCTCTTTGTTCTTCCACGTGTGTTTCCTCTACGATTGGAACCTCTTTTCCTTCTTCTTGTTGTTGGAAAATCTCTTCTCCTACTTCCTCCTCGTGCTCGTCCGTTGTGTCTTGACTTGGTTGGAGTATTGTACCGCGTCGAGTAGCTATCCCGCACCTTGGATAATTCCAATCCTTAGAAGCCAGAGATTATGCACTGCAAAACAATTCTCGCAAACAAGTGAGAAACAAGACAAGAAACAAAAAGCAAAGATGAAAGCAGAAATTGTAAAAAGAAACTAAAAACTTAATAACTAGCCGTATGCCTCCCCGGCAGCGGCGCCAAAATTTGATCGGTTGTCAGCCGACACAAAAATAATTCACTTTCCTACTCAATAATATATGAATGAAGTATATGATAAGAAAGAGTTCGTATCCACAGAGAGGCAATTGTAGTTATTTCAGTAATCAATTTCTTAAAGTACCCGATTGGTGAGAATTTCTTATTTCTATGAAACAATAAAAGTAAATTCAAAATAAAGCAAATTGTAGAAAATAATCAATGGAGAGAGATATTGGTCAAGGAATTCATCTTCAATCTTAGACATGTGCTTGCATATATGAATAGAATTACGATTTAATCTCTTGTGTTATCAAAAGCCTAGAGAATCAAGAAAGCAAGATAATCTATTAATTTCTCAAGTTCATCAACACACACATTAGGGCTGCGTATGTGAATTCTACCTAAAGAATAACCTAACGCCTTGCGCTAATTAAGTTCAATTCCTAGGAGCATTAAGTTTAAGAAATAGGCTAATCAATGCAATTGTCATGCGTTGCGCAAAACAATTCGGACAATGGTCAAACTCTACATATGATTACGAGAGTGTATCACTACAAACCGTAAACATATCATGCTACTTGTATTCAAGGTTATCGCTTGATGAAAAACCCTAAAATAGCTATGGACTAAGATGCAAGTTCAATTAATTGGCCACTTAACTAATCAAACACCATAATCCTATCACAATACTTCAATCATGTGATCATAGAAACCCGAAGAGAATTGAACGATAAACAAGAGAGAAAACTAATACATAAAGCAAACACAAGTGTTAGAAATCGGACTACATCCTTAACCAATAATAGAGAATTTAGCTACTCATAGCTATGAAGTTCATCACAAAAATATCAATGGAATAAAGAAGAAGATGAACAAAAGCAAACCCTAGTTGTGTAACCCAAAAACGCTCTCCAAAGTTCCAAGGAAAAGATATGAGATAAGATGATTTCCAAAAGTTGTAGAATTCCTCTTTTTATAGCCTTTCTCTCCTTCCAAAATTAGGTCAAGTCTTCAAAGTCCATTAGGTGAGAATCCACCAAGCCCACAAGAAGGAGAAACCCGTGTAGAAAATACGCCCCAAAAACGGTCGCCGGAAGTCTGGGATTGTGGCCGGAAATTGGCCGGAGAAGTGCCCGGAAATCGGCTCCGGTGACCGGCAAAGTCCGCCCGGTCACCGGTTCAGTGAGTCGGATCGGTCGGGTCAACGGATCGGACCAGGTCAGCTCGGTCCGACCGAGTTGAAGTGAGTCAGACCAGGTCAGGGTAAAATGAGTCAGTCACTGACTCATCTGATTGGGTTGAGTTGCCAGGCCATCAGCCATTGCACTGGCCAAACTCTCCTGATGCACAATCCTGGTGCTTCATCCTTACACCCCCAGCCGTAATGGCTGTGCATCCATAAACTGCAACTCATTAGCTTCATTACCAGCCATCACAACCTTTGCCATTACTTGCACCTGCGATTCCACATAAACTCAGCTGCACAACCACTTCCTTCCACTGCCTTTTCCATGCCTGCTATGCCATTTCTTGCTCTGATTAATGCCTGATAGCAGCTACTCTCCAAACCTTGTCATTCCATTTAAGTTGCACAGCAACACTTGCAATTCAACCAAGCTGCCATTTCTCACAATTCAATCCCACAAACAAACCACAGATACCACCATGAACTCAATTCAACCCCTGCTACATCTTCCATATACCTACAGCATCAGCCTCCATTCTCCTCAGTTCAGCCTGCCACTACCATTACTTCTCAGCAGAACCACACCTGCAATTCCCTGCACCACTCAACTCAACACCACACAGCTTGCACATCCATCATCTTTGCGCAGACCCATCATTCATTCAAGACAACCACCCGATCCATGAAGCGCAACAAAGACAAAGACATGGCACCTCATAGCATCGCAGCTTGCCCCGAGCCACCTTAACAAAGAACCTTGCCTTGCCTGCTACTCCCTGGCTTCAAACACAGATTCAAGCTCCTTCTCTGTAGCATACACACAAACCCATTCTCCCATTCTTCTCAGAGAACATCAGAATCATTAGATCTCAGCCTAACCTCCACAGCAATCACAAGTAACGAGCTCTATGTCACTTTCACCGCAATAACAGCCCATGCCACTCAATTCTCCTCTACCGCAACTTCACCAGGATAACAACACCACCACCAGTGCCATAAGGCCAATTGCATCACCATCCGCTTCACTCTCCCAAGCTACCAGGCTCAATCAACAGAGCCACAACTTTTGCTCCTCTGCCATCAGGCCATTCCACTCAGATTCATCACTTGCTCCATCTGTTCTTCCCCTGGCAACTCCAATTCACATCACTTTAGCTTTCTTATAATGCTACTCAGCTCGATTCTTCTCAGCCAGCAACCATCATCTAAGGCCAGCTCAACCAACAGCAACCTGACCTGCTCACACTTCAGTTCTCAAGCATCAACTCATTTACTAGCCTGACCCTGTAATCCTACTTCCAATTCATCTCCACCAGTTATTCATCCTTGTACCAACAGCATTGAGCTCAAATCCATCTTGTTCTGCAGCTTCATGACCCACGGTTTTCATTCGATTCACAAGCTCAGGTTCATTCTCTTACAGCTCCACCTGAGGTCCTGAACCACTTCATAGCTCAACTCAGGGAAGGTTCGACTGAGCGAGCTGAGACCACTCGAGCTCGACATCAATCTCTCCAGCTCCACTTCTGAGATCCAAATCCATGAACATCAACTCAAAACCATAGTTCCTATTTACGATTCAATTCAGTCTTCTTTTCATCTTTAATTAACAGTACCCAGTCTCCACTAAGCCTTCCATTCTTCTTGATTCTCAATAGATACTTCTTCGAACCCTCAATCATGATTTTACGTTAACTCAGTCCTGGGTTTAACTCAAACCCTAGCTTTGATTCCTCAGCAATCATTAGAGCTATCAAGTATCAATCCTCCTTCTTCTCTGATTCGAACGGCTACATCTCTTCACTCGAATCCAAACATCCATTAACCCCTCTCGACCTCCACTTTGAATCCATGGCCGCTGCATCAGTTTCTTTCTCAGATGCAAAATGAGATTTGGGAAGAAAACGAATTCCTTCACAAAACCAAGCCGATAAGGCTGCTGTACGGCCCGTATTTAGGCACCCTGGACAATGGATATGGGCCACCAATAAATCTCTTTGTATTGTCAGTCCTTGGGAACTGACAAGCTTAATTGTTGACTTTGCTTATAACCTTCTCATACGGACAGGAATGGCCTCGTTCTTTCGACGATAGCTTCGCCTTTTTGCTCTTTTCCGCTTAAATGAATGATTTCTTCTCCTTTTGTTCTCGGTGACTCCATTGCACCTATAAAACTCAAAAGCACGCGTAAAGTACATAATTCACAAGAAAAATAGCAAAGAAAGCATAAACTCTATATAGTAAATACGGTGTATTCTACACCTATCAGTCTCGGACTAGGATAGAAAGTGTAGTTGAGCTCAAGAACTCCATGGCGATCATCATACAAGACGAAGAACTACTCAAGGAACTGGTGGAACTTCATTGACTAAAAGGTATGTGGAGACTTGAACTTATCTATCACTCAGAAGTCTATCTACTTTATCTCCTATCTTGAGACAAAAGTCGTTTTGCTATATAGACTTTGATTATACACATTTGCTATTTCGAGCCGAGTTTATCTCGCCTATCTATTTCTCGAAATATGTGTTGGTAAGCTTTCGCTTTGGCTAAGTTCATCTTTACCTAGTGACGAAAGTCATGTTATGTTTCAATCACTTTGAAAATGGCTTTGACGAAAAATAGTTTGTGAATAACAACTATATAACGCCCTCTAAGAATGTTTCAATGATTGAAATGAGAGTTTAGATTATATAACCATTGTTGGATATAAACATTGTGTGGAAACGCATACATGTATAAGTCCTTATTCCTTGAACCGAAGTATGCTTACTTTGTTGATCAGGAAAACCGAACAACAGTCCGCGAACTGTCGTAGGTTCTCATCCCGAGAAAATCTGCTGGAGTTTGTAAACTTCTTATGGGAACTTAACTCCGCGAACCTAGTCCGCGTACTTGATTTGGTTATATCCAGAAACGATTATTTGTGAACTTATACTTATATAAACTAAGGAATGCAATTTGCAAACCGTGGCTATAAAGTTCATGAATCGATGCGAGTGAATCAAATCGTTTTTGCTTCGATTTTGTCTTGTATACTTCTATAAGATCTAAGCAATTGAACAACTCTCTAACTAGTTAATTTGAGTCATTCGAACTAGTTATGGTGAAGAAGAATATGGCTGATATGAAAGTGTTCATATGGCTAACCATTTGGTTAACTATTGTTGAACCAACAAATGTACATGTTTGGGTACGGTTACACAAACCTAAAACGTGCATTTCATTTGTGTGTAACAAGCTAAGTTTTCGATCCAACGGTTGAAAGATATTAGCTTGAATCTAATCAGGTTTTCATCTAACGGTGAATATTTAATGCTTTGTTACTAACACTACACCATATCATGTATATTGCAACATTTCAATTTCGGGGGTGTACAACGGATATTGACGTTGCACCCTTTGAAACGTCTATATCCGTTGCGCAGCTGGATATACGTTGCTCAAAATAAATAGTATTGACTTATTAAATAAAATTAGTCGAGCAACGTTTTCCAAAACGTATAAAAACGTTGTACCAGCATGGCATTTATGTAGTATCAGACATTTTCACGGGCTTTTAGTATTGTCGTATTTTAGTCTTCTGGTTTTTATTTTATTTTTTCATTTTTTTTCCAGAAATCAATTTTTTCTCTCTCTCTTTCTTATCTTCAGAGACATTTTTTCTCTACCTCATTTTTCACTCCCTCTCTTTTATTTTCAGACAACTTCAATTTCTTCCGAGAAAAACAGGTAGATCTCTCTTGATTTCAATAAGTAAATCAAAACCTTCACTCGTAATCAAAACCCACAAATCTCTTTAGCTTTTCTAACCGATTCAAAACCTTTATTTCAGTAATCAAAACCTAGATATATCAAACATTACTAAACCTAGAAAATCAATTTTGTTCTTGAAATCGAAAATCAATTCATCTGATAGTTGATTGCTTTGTTGATTATCATCAGGTATAAACCATTACCTAGTACGTTTAGTTTTGATTTTGTTGGTTATATTTTGATTTATTGTTTGACCTAAATCTGTGAAGGTTAAGTCTTACTGCATGTATAGGTTTTGGTGATTTTTGTATTATGTAATTTTAAAGTAGGGTATGTGTTTTGATTTCAGTGTTTATTGAAGTCGTTTTGGTGTTTTGAAGTTAGGGATTTACTTTGGAGTCATGTTGTATAGATTTTGGTTATGTTCTTTTGTATTATGAAATTTTTTAAGGCATGGGTGTGTTTCACTTTCTGTTTAATGGTTTGTTGAAGTTGTTGTGATGTTAAAAAATTTGTAAAAGTGACTGATTTGCATAGAGAGTTGGGTTTATGGCTTTGAGGTGGATTT
The DNA here is from genome assembly GCA_023531295.1 of Papaver armeniacum. Classification (NCBI taxonomy): domain Eukaryota; kingdom Viridiplantae; phylum Streptophyta; class Magnoliopsida; order Ranunculales; family Papaveraceae; genus Papaver; species Papaver armeniacum. The sequence continues at coordinate 25,149 of JAJJWW010014257.1, forward strand.
TGAGTCATCTATTGTTGTTTTATGAGTTTATTCAGATTGTATGCTTTTTGTTTCTCCCGTATCTGAATTCTTACTTTCTTATTCTTGGTTTACTTTCTTATTCACAGTACATCTAACTATCTCTCCTACCCTTCAGATTATTCTTAAGTGTGTGTATTCAATTGCGTTTCATCCTAATTTAGCAATAAACTTGGTTAATGTGTTTATTGCAGCTAGAAGAATGTACTACCTTAAGGCCTTAAAGTTGCACTCATTTCTTGATATGGATGAAGATGAAGGTTAGCTATACTTGTTATCATAAATACAGGTTGACAATAAACCAATAGTTTTATTCAATGTTGGATTCACTACATTGATTTGATGGTTGGAGCTGTTTATCTTTGTCACTTTTCAAGTGTATCCTCTGTGTTGTTTTTATTGATTTTGGTATCTCGTGTATCTCAAGATGCATTAAAATTTTATAAAGAATATAATCTGTAGGGGATGTACTATAAGTAGGAACTGATAGGTGTAGAATACACCGTAATTACTATCTAGAGTTTATGCTTTCTTTGCTATATTTCGTGTGAATTATGTATTTTATGTTTGCTTTTGAGTTTTATAGGTGTTTTGGAGTCATTTGAGTAAAAGGAAGTGGAACTCGTCTAAATCCAGGGCTTCTTCTCAATCATCTTGAAGAGAACGAAAAGACGAAGCAAATGGCGAAAGAGTGGAGTCAATCCGACATCGTATGAAGAATCGGGAAGCATCCGAAAGCAAGCAGAAGTTGTCGAAAACTAGAGAACCTACATAATTGTTGTAGGCACCCAATCAATTTACTAAGGGCCACCTGCTTCTACTTTATTTCCTATGGTCGAGATTTTCATAACTCAGTGTTCCCGTTCCAGCTCAATTATGAAGACCACTTTGGCAGCCTTTATCGGATCATTGGGCGCCCTTATTTTCCACTTCTTATTAAACCGGCTGGATCGAGACTTACAAGTTCAGTTAATCACATTACAAGTTCAGGTAGAAACCGAGAGACTGCAAGAGATGCACCAGTCCTTTATGCCGGCAATTTTGGTTGTGAACGAAGGGATAAAGTGTGGTCTGTGAGTCATGTCTAACTGTCGAACAAGGAGAAGGAATAAGGAATTCGAAGCTGAGAAGAACTAGAGGTGAAGCTAGTTTATGGTCATGTGGGAATGGTGCTGCTGTTGAGATTGAAGGACTGAATTGTGAATGTTGATGGACTTTTGCTGCTCTTCGAAATAATAGGTTGAATGGGTTTGTTTATAATTCGAAATTGCAGGATAAAGAGAACTCAGTTCAACAGCAAATTGAGTGTCTTTGCTTTTCAAGTTTCAGGCACATAATGTGTTCGATAGAAGGCCTGAACCAGTCTGCTGCCTTTCTTGTCACTCAACTAGTGCCCGTTGCAATTGGTTTGCAGTGGAGAAAGAAGGTGCAGAACAGGGCTGTTGATTGAGAGATATTGAGTTTGTGCACATGCAACCACAAGAGAAGGCACTCCCGGTGTACAGGGAATGAAGAATTATGGCTCAATTTAGAAGCTACAGAATTAGCTTGTTGCAGCTGCATTTGCAGGTGATGGGTTGGTTGGTGGTGTTGTGAGACAGAGAGCCCGAGTTGTTGGTAATCTGTGATGGTGGAACTCGCTGTGTATGATGGTCAGTGGTGATCGGAAGTGATAGAGCTCGAGAATGGATCTTGGCAGAGATGGAGGTGCTGCTGGTAGTCGATGGAGTTGTGGTCTGTTGAAGATGAGTCTGCCGCCATTAATGGAACTTGGATTGATGACGCTGATGCCATTATTGAATGGGTGTTGGATGTTAGCAGTGAAGAATTGTGATTGGCCGAGTCCGAGAATGGGGCTACAATGGACAATGGTCGAGAGCATATTAGCTCGAGTTTATGGACTCTTTGCCATTAATGGCGGTGACTAAATGATGAACCAGGAAGATGGCGAGATCGTGACCGGGAAGGAAAGATGGTGTCGATGAATATAAAGGAGACCGAGCTCAGGTCATTGGGTTTTGCCAGCGTTAAAAGGTAATGGAGATGAGAAGCTGCAGCTGTAATGTGTTGGTGGTGACCTGAAATTACACAAATGGAATGGTGCAACTGGAAGGATTGTGCGATTGCAGTGGTTGTCTCTGGTGTGTGCTAAGAATTGAAGGCCGAATTGGGATGGGAGGAACATGGAAGAGATGGCCTGATGGCATCCGCAGCTCGATGCGTGTTTACATGGGGTTTGCAGATTGAGACCGTAGTTGTGCTGAAGGGTTAGAGCTGAGATAGGAGTTATGGCTAGAGTCTGTGATGCATAAGGGTTGACTGCAGGAATGTATGGAGTGACAAAGAGATTGCAGGTGGATAATACAGCTGAAACTATGGTATTGAAGTTGTGTTGTTGCCTTGAAATGGGTGTCTGAGATGAAATTTGGTGGCTCTGGTAATGAAATAGGGTTAGATGGTGGAGATGTTTCATTGCAGGTGGAGTTGTGGCTGCTATTGAAGCAACAGACGCGCCAAGTTAACACAGGATTGAGCTCAGGTAATCAGCCAGGGAAGTCTGGTGGATCTGTCATATGAGAGGAGATGCTGGTTCTGGTATTTGGTGGTGCTTCACAACTGAAATGGTGGTATACTTGGGTTAAAGAAGTGTAGTTGTGGCAGGAGCAAACTGAACTGGCAATGGCTAAGCACTGCAGAAATTGTGCGAAAAGTGAGCGAGAATGGTGAGCCGGTGGAACTAGTTCCGGTTGTCGGATTTCGGAACCGAGAGTGGGGATCGTAATGTTTCAGTGAATCATGAAGGGGGTTCGAGTCGGATGCAAGAGTCGACGGTCGGATATATGAGCTACGAGTCGCGCTTTTGGGTACGTTTTCGCAAGAACAAGGAATTGGCGTAGATGATTTTTGTGAATGTATGAACATAGAAAAGGAGAGATGAGTTGCAGGAAGTACACATTTGCCTTGTGACAGTTTCAGTAGCCGGAGGCAAGTTCAGGTGGTTGGAGACGATTTTCCGGCGACCAATGACCGGATTCCGGTGACGACATCAGTAATCCGGCGACCCGTTTTGGACCCAAAAAATTCCAGAAGATATGTTTTCACACATGGGCTTGGTGGACCACTTGGAGATGGGTTTTGAGAAGATTTGACCTAAATTTGGAAAGAGTATCCTTTTGGAATTGAAGAAACATATAAATAGAAAAAGTCTTTCTCAAACCTAGGGATATCTCCAGAAGGGAGGCCTCTACATTTATTTTCTAGGGTTTAGAACCATGAAGTCTTTTCTCTTTCTTCTTGTTATGAACTCCATGAATATGAGCTAGAGTTTTCTTTTGGTTATGGATTAGTTGGATTTCCAAACATGAGTTTTTGTTCAATAAATTAGTTTTCTCTCATATTATCGTTTATGATTCACAATTAATATTGTTACATGATTTGAATGCGTGTTTAGTCGAGTCGCGAATCGATTGAGTTTGCTTTCATCTTTATTTCTAGATTAGGTTTATTATACGCAAAAGTGATAATTCCTGATTTCAAGTAGCATAAATATGATTATAGTTTGTAGTGATATATTCTTATGATCATATGTGAACCATAACCTTTGTTAAATCGGATTAGTGCTTTTACACGTTCGATTGCTTTGATTGGCCTGATTTCATAGAACTTAACGCATCTAGGGAATTAAACTTGATTAGTGCTTTTACACGTTAGGTTGTTCTTTTAGATAGAATTCATATTCGCATCTTTTAATGTGTTTGTTGATGACAAGAGGAGATTAGCGGGATATTCTTGCGATCAAGGTATTCTAGGGCCTTTGATAAAAGTTGAGATTAAAATATCAATTCTAATTATTAAGACAAGAATATGTTTGTGAATGAAAACGAAATCCTTAACCAATGCTTTCACATCTTTGAATTTATTTGTTTACTTTTCTTTATTTGCTTTTATTTTATTTTAGTATATAAAAATCAGAAAATCCCCCGGTGTTATTTATAGGAAACCGAAACATATTGACAACCTAGTCCTCTCTGTGGGAACGATCCTTTCTTGCCCTTGCTTCATTATATATTTTGAGTAGTAAGAAAGTGTAATATATATTTGTGTCGGCTGACAACCGATCAAATTTTGGCGCCGTTGCCGGGGAGGCAGCGGTTGTCACTTGTTTTTGGTTTCTTATTTTTTGTTTTGTTTTTAGTTTTTGTTTTAGTTTTTCTTATTTTTGGGTTTTAACCTTGGTTTGAGAATTTTATTTCAGGTGCTTGTTTCTCATGGAAGGAGCATACTACATGGATGGATACGGTTTTCAACAACCTCAACAATATGATAACTACCAATTCCAGGGGAATAATCAAAACCAATTCATTGGTTATGACCAATATTCCATGGAACCTTATGGTTTTCCTCAACAACCTTATGGCGGGTATGTGTGTGAACAACCACAAGGATGGGAGGACTCTTATGCTCGTGAACAAAAACTCTCTAACTTTCTAGACAAAATTTCCAACTTTTTACAAGAAGAATTTCAAAAAGCAAAAGAGACTACAGATGAGCAACTCCAAGAACTTCGTGAAGGTATTGCTAGCTTGCGAAGAGGCATTGATCAATGTAAGGAAGATATGGATAATTCTAATGTGCATATGGTTTGTGATGAATATTTGATTGATGCTAATGTTGAAAAAGGCCAATCCTTGGGCACTTTCGTTGATAATTGTGTAGTTAACTCAACTCTTGATCGTAATAATGATCATTCACCTATTCAAAAGGATGAGTTCGAGATTAGCAACACTAAATTCAGCGAGGACCAATCTTATGTTGACTATGATAGTGACGGTGATTATGATACGTTGCTTGAACCAACTCATGGTGACATCCCCGAGGAGTGTACATTGGAGTCTTTTTGCGATCAAGGTGAAGACGAAGAGGAATATGTCGACACTTGTGTAGATTACTCAAGCATTGATCTTAATAATGATCAAGAGCCTATTCAAAGGGTGGAGCTTGAGGATGATGCATTTTCGAGTGTTCTAAAAAAGTTTCTTATAATAAAATTTGGATCCGCAAAGGAGTATGTGCCTTACAACAAAAAGAAGTGTGTTGAGAATGTGACCATTATAACCAATATTGTGGAAGACCCAATTGAGCTTGCATATGATTGTAATGATGATGTTAATGTCGAAACTTTCGTTACGACAGAAACGAACGAAGAATGGTTGCAAGGTTTTATAGAGGACCATGATATACATGAGGTGAATAATTCACTTGAGTTTTTCAAGGATGAAGAGGATTCCGTAATACGAGAGATTGTGCAGGGTTTGTCTAAACCGTTGCCTATTGTTTCTTATCCTTTACCTCTTATTGGTTTGAATGTATGTGCTTCGAGAATATTGTTGAATGACTTTGTTTCTCGTTTTCCTCCATTAGAGATACTTGATTCTCATACTATGCTTGTTTTGAAACAAGAAACCGTGGTAGTCCCAGACTTCTATATTCTTTATACACTTCCAAGTGTGGACAAGAATAAGTGTGGGGGAAACTTTTATCGGTTAATAGCTTCATTTCTGTTTTATATTACTAATATTTGTGTGAAGCTAGTGTTTGCAAAACAGGTTACATGGAAGGATCCCAAACTTTTCAGATTGTTGGTATATGGACGATAACAAAAGAGTCGGGCTGACGACTTTAAACCAAGCGCTAAATGGGAGGCAACCCATAGGTTTTGTATCTTAAACCCTTTTATTTATTTATTTTTATAGTTTTCATATCATATTTGCATCCCCATGTTAAATTTCATTGCGTCCGGAATCTATCTTAGAAGAGAATTATGACGAATACCTTTTCGTCAGAAGACTGCACGTAGTTCAGTCCAGAGACCATAACTGTCAGACCGTTTATCGAAACACTGTGACCTTTTGGCACTTTGTAGAAAACACGTAGATGAACAACTTTTGTGAAATGGAGTTTTTCCAAATTCCTTACCAATTTGTACAGTTTTTGCGTTTTATCTGCTGTTACGTCAGAATTCAGAATTTTCGGTTTTACACATTGAGGACAATGTGAAGTTTAAGTGTGGGGGAGTCTTTTGCATATAGAGTTTTTAGCCTTTTTGAGTCACAATTTTCAATTTTTTTGTATATATTTGAATAAAACTCCAACTTGTAGTTAGTTTAGAGTCACATAGTATACATGTCGCTAAGATTACATCGAGAATCTCATAAGAGTGACCTGAACTTAGAGATGACAAAGAACATGATCGGGTTTCTTAATTGTATGAGAGTTAAAGTTGGATTTAACCATGCCAGTGGCAAATGAGGTGCAGACTGAATTCGGTATTAGAGTAGTGGTCCCCTATAGTGGAGACTACCCATGTTACATAATGTGAGGCACCGGCCTTCAATTCTTTGTACCTGTCTAAATTTGTGCTTTTAGAGTGTGTGTCACCGTACGTTAATTCCGGGTAGAATGGTGAGCTACCCAATCTCCCACCAATAGAAGCACTACTTTGATCTCTTGAGTGCTATTTTTATCAATCATGATGGTGACATCGAATTGCTAACTTACATACCACTTGTAATCTTGTTCGCAGTTAGCACCATCCACTTTATCTCTCTCTACACCAACATGTCCATAGAAACACCATCATCATCAACAAGAGGAGCATCACAAATTTGAAGGAAAGTTGAAGACGTTCGAGGTTTACAAGCAACAATATAAGGAGCAGAATTTTTACAAGTTGAAGACTTAAATATAAGAGCGAAGATTATCAAGATGAGAGTTCGAGAAGTTTATGATATCGAGACATACAAGTTGTGAAGAATCATTCGGTAAAATACTTACACCATGGCCATTTGTACTTATTTTATATTTATTTTCAGTTTGTGTTTATTTCTCTTGTCTCAAAAAAAAAACAAATTTAAAAAAAAAAAAAAAAAAAAAAAAAAAGACAAGAGAAAATTTTGTTAGGTGCATTATTATTTTGTTTTGTTTTCATTTTGTATTTGTTTTATTTTTCTTGTCTCATAAAAAATATAAAAAGGAAGAAAAAAAAAGTAAATTAAAAAAAAAAAGGAAGAACAAAAAAAAATTTATTTTGGGTTTGTATAGTTCGTTTTTAGTTTTGTATTCTTTCAATAAAGCCAATGGAAGAAGGAATATTTACAAAGAAGTTTCAAGCAATAAGGAATTAGAGGAAAGAATCATATTGTCAAGATTCTATGAAGTTCAAGAGTTATCATCAAGAGTTGAAGACCGAAGACGAAGATGAAGACACCGATTGAAGACCGAAGACGTTTCTATGGATGCTGTGAGAGTGGTGCTAGATGCACATCGAACGGATAACGAGGTAAGTAAGCATATTCCCACCTTCGTTAAGTGGTTGATTTCCTTTCTTAGAGATCGTCAGAAAAATGGGTTTTCAAAAATGATAAAAGATGTGGGTTTTCAAAACAATTCGGAGGGTTTTGCCTTCCTACCATTCAACGTGTCGCAGGATTCTCTCTTCATTCCTACCTGGACACATGTGTGACCCATAAAAAGCTATTTATTATTGAGAGCAATATCATAAAACCCTTTCTTGTGAGGCAGAGTCGAGATTTTCGATCACTCCGAACCCGAATTTCTTTCGAGACGGGATGGTTATTTCTCTCTCAACTTTTAAGGATGAGATTGTGTTCATTTATGTGTCTAACTTCTTATGACTAGTGTGTAGAATCTCTATGTCTTCTTAGCGCATTGGATGCTATCATTACGGAGAACTAGTAAGTTGGAAAAGTAGGTTTTGTGGGTATATCTCTAGTAAACCCTCACGAGACTATAACTCGTCCACTAGGGACACCTAGGGGTTTAAAGGCTTGTTATTTATGCTAAAAATGACCGTAGCCTCGACGACACGGAGTTGTATGTATGTTTTAGAATAAGTTTTGTTTGATTTGCTTGAGGACTAGCAAAGTCTAAGTGTAGGGGAATTTGATAGGTTTAGAATACACCGTAATTACTATCTAGAGTTTATGCTTTCTTTGCTATTTTTCGTTTGAATTATGTATTTTATGTTTGCTTTTGAGTTTTATAGGTGTTTTGGAGTCATTTGAGTAAAAGGAAGTGTAACTCGTCTAAATCCAGGGCTTCTTCTCAATCATCTTGAAGAGAACGAAAAGACGAAGCCAACGGCGAAAGAGTGGAGTCAATCCGACATCGTATGAAGAATCTGGAAGCATCTGAAGCAAGCAGAAGTTGTCGAAAACTAGAGAACCTACAGAATTGTTGTAGGCACCCAATCAATTTACTAAGGGCCACATGCTTCTACTTTATTTCCTATGGTCGAGATTTTCATAACTCAGTGTTCCCGTTCCATCTCAATCATGAAGACCACTTTGGCAGCCTTTATCGGATCATTGGGCGCCCTTATTTTCCACTTCTTATTAAACCGGCTGGATCGAGACTTACAAGTTCAGTTAATCACATTACAAGTTCAGGTAGAAACCGAGAGACTGCAAGAGATGCACCAGTCCTTTATGCCGGCAATTTTGGTTGTGAACGAAGGGATAAAGTGTGGTCTGTGAGTCATGGCTAACTGTCGAACAAGGAGAAGGAATAAGGAATTCGAAGCCGAGAAGAACAAGAGGTGAAGCTAGTTTATGGTCATGTGGGAATGGTGCTGCTGTTGAGATTGAAGGACTGAATTGTGAATGTTGATGGACTTTTGCTGCTCTTCGAAATAATGGGTTGAATGGGTTTGTTTATAATTCCAAATTGCAGGATAAAGAGAACTCAGTTCAACAGCAAATTGAGTGTCTTTGCTTTTCAAGTTTCAGGCACATAATGTGTTCGGTAGAAGGCCTGAACCAGTCTGCTGCCTTTCTTGTCACTCAACCAGCGCCTGTTGCAATTGGTTTGCAGTGGAGCAAGAAGGTGCAGAACAGGGCTGTTGATTGAGATCTATTGAGGTTGTGCACATGCAACCACAAGAGAAGGCACTGCTGGTGTACAGGGAATGAAGAATTATGGCTCAATTTAGAAGCTACAGAATTAGCTTATTGCAGCTGCATTTGCAGGTGATGGGTTGGTCGGTGGTGCTGTGAGACAGAGAGCCCGAGTTGTTGGTAATCTGTGATGGTGGAACTCGTTGTGTATGATGGTCAGTGGTGATCGGAAGTGATAGAGCTCGAGAATGGATCTTGGCAGAGATGGAGGTGCTGCTGGTAGTCGATGGCGTTGTGGTCTGTTGAAGATGAGTCTGCTGCCATTAATGGAACTTGGATTGATGACGCTGATGCCATTATTGAATGGGTGTTGGATGTTAGCAGTGAAGAATTGTGGTTGGCCGAGTCTGAGAATGGGGCTACAATGGAAAATGGTCGAGAGCATATTAGCTCGAGTTTAAGGGACTGTTGCCATTAATGGCAGTGACTAAATGATGAACCGAGAAGATGGCGATATCGTGACCGGGAAGGAAAGATGGTGTCGATGAATATAGAGGAGACCGAGCTCGAGGTCATTGGGTTTTGCCGAGCGTTAAAAGGTAATGGAGATGAGAAGCTGCAGTTGTAATGTGTTGGTGGTGACTGAAATTACACAAATGGAATGGTGCAGTTGGAAGGATTGTGCGATTGCGGTGGTTGTCTCTACGGTGTGTGCTAAGAATTGAAGTCCGAATTGGGCTGGGAGGAACATGGAAGAGATGGCCTGATGGCAGAAGCAGCTCGATGCGTGTTTACATGGGGTTTGCAGATTGAGACCGTGGTTGTGCTGAAGGGTTGGAGCTGAGATAGGAGTTATGGCTAGAGTCTGTGATGCATAAGGGTTGACTGCAGGAATGTATGGAGTGACAAAGAGATTGCAGGTGGATAATGCAGCTGAAACTATGGTATTGAAGTTGTGTTGCTGCCTTGAAATGGGTGTCTGAGATGAAATTTGGTGGCTCTGGTAATGAAATAGGGTTAGATGGTGGAGATGTTTCATTGCAGGTGGAGTTGTGGCTGCTATTGAAGCAACAGACGCGCCAAGTTAACACAGGATTGAGCTCAGGTAATCATCCAGGGAAGTCTGGTGGATCTGTCAGATGAGAGGAGATGCTGGTTCTGGTGTTTGGTGGTGCTTCACAACTGAAATGGTGGTATACTTGGGTTAAAGAAGTGCAGTTGTGGCAGGAGCAAACTGAACTGGCAATGGCTAAGCACTGCAGAAATTATGCGAAAAGTGAACGAGAATGGTGAGCCGGTGGAACTAGTTCCGGTTGTCGGATTTCGGAACCGAGAGTGGGGATAGTAATGTTTCAGTGAATTATGAAGGTGGTTTGAGTCGGATGCAAAAGTCGACGGTCGGATATATGAGCTACGAGTCGCGCTTTTGGGTACGTTTTCGCAAGAACAAGGAATTGGTGTAGATCATTTTTGTGAATGTATGAACATAGAAAAGGAGAGATGAGTTGCAGGAAGTACACATTTGCCTTGTGACAGTTTCAGTAGTCGGAGGCAAGTTCAGGTGGCTGGAGACGATTTTCCGACGACCGGATTCCGGCGACCGGTGACCGGATTCCGGTGATGCCGTCAGCAATCCGGCGACCCGTTTTGGACCCAAAAATTCCAGAAGATATGTTTTCACACATGGGCTTGGTGGACCACTTGGAGATGGGTTTTGAGAAGATTTGACCTAAATTTGGAAAGAGTATCCTTTTGGAATTAAAGAAACATATAAATAGAAAAAGTCTTTCTCAAACCTAGGGATATCTCCAGAAGGGAGGCCTCTACTTTTATTTTCTAGGGTTTAGAACCATGAAGTCTTTTCTCTTTCTTCTTGTTATGAACTCCATGAATATGAGCTAGAGTTTTCTTTTGGTTATGGATTAGTTGGATTTCCAAACATGAGTTTTTGTTCAATAAATTAGTTTTCTCTCATATTATCGTTTATGATTCACAATTAATATTGTTACATGATTTGAATGCGTGTTTATTCGAGTCGCGAATCGATTGAGTTTGCTTTCATATTTATTGCTAGATTAGGGTTATTATACGCAAAAGTGATAATTCCTGATTTCAAGTAGCATAAATATGATTATAGTTTGTAGTGACATATTCTTATGATCATATGTGAACCATAACCTTTGTTAAATCGGATTAGTGCTTTTACACGTTCGATTGCTTTGATTGGCCTGATTTCATAGAACTTAACGCATCTAGGGAATTAAACTTGATTAGTGCTTTTACACGTTAGGTTGTTCTTTTAGATAGAATTCATATTCGCATCTTTTAATGTGTTTGTTGATGACAAGAGGAGATTAGCGGGATATTCTTGCGATCAAGGTATTCTAGGGCCTTTGATAAAAGTTGAGATTAAAATATCAATTCTAATTATTAAGACAAGAATATGTTTGTGAATGAAAACGAAATCCTTAACCAATGCTTTCACATCTTTGAATTTATTTGTTTACTTTTCTTTATTTGCTTTTATTTTATTTTAGTATATAAAAATCAAAAAATCCCCTGGTGTTATTCATAGGAAACCGAAACATATTGACAACATAGTCCTCTCTATGGGAACGATCCTTTCTTGCCCTTGCTTCATTATATATTTTGAGTATTAAGAAAGTGTAATTTATATTTGTGTCGGCTGACAACCGGTCAGGAATGAAAATTTTCTAACTTAACTTGTACCCTGCAGACAGGTGAGGACGATTGTAATTACTGGTAAGGAATATACAGCACTTTCAGTAGGTTGGCTTGATACTGCGGTAAGAAGTTTGGAGTTTTGTGGTTTTGTCTTTTATGGTTTGGTACTCTGTAGACATGGGGAAATGTTACCAGTGAAGCTTACCTCTCATTCACTCTTTCCTTTAATTGTTTTATCAGGTGAAACTGTTGGGATTGCATGGCTAACATCGGGTTGTTCATCTTGGAAATCGCGAGGTTTGTATGGAACTACTAATATCAATTTCAAATTTTGGTATATTTTATCTGTGCAAATGTGGAACCACAATATTTGCACGGTTTTGTATGTATCCTCTCCATTTATCCACTAATAAACCATATATGCTTATTTGATGTTCAATTTTGTCTCACAAAATGGTCGGACTAAATTTTATTCAATGAGCTTATCAATTCCCTCATATTACAAATGTTTCCAATTTCGAGTTTATTTTGAACATCCCCAGAAAATATTTGACTATCATTCCTAACTCATGATTAGTTGTCCAACATCTTGACTGAAGCATCTTTTATTCTTGTTTCTAATTTGGTTGGAAGATTACAGTTTAAAATTACTGAAACCCTTAGTAGTATAAATATGTATCTGCCTTAATGGGTTTCATTTGATTGAGTAGACAGAAAACGGTTTGGTGGAAGCCGTTGTTGTCCTTGTCTACAAAATGCTACGTATGCGACCTGAGCTGTGAAAGAGAGGATTGGGTGAATGCTTTAAAACAAAGCCCAACTTTATGAAGGTATTGTTTGGGATTTCATACTTGAGTTACATTTTTGTTCCTACTTTTGGATCGTACTTATCGTGTATATTTTTCCCAGGCATGGGAGAAATGGCGAGGTCATATAGCTTAACTGGAATGCAGTGCGTTTTGGATTCAATGTGATCACCAACAGGCCAGAGATGGATTAAGGAATCTTTTGCAGATCATGTTGGGAAACACTAACAGTCTCGAAGCATGATAGGTGTAGAATACACCGTATTTTCTATATAGAGTTTATGCTTTCTTTGCTATTTTTCTTGTGAATTTTGTACTTTACGCGTGCTTTTGAGTTTTATAGATACTCAAAAGTCGCGCGAGGAGAAGATGGAGAAATCAACCAATTGGAGTAAAAAGGGCAAAATTGTCATTTCATGGAAATCACTCTTTGGGAGCCGAGCCAAGGTTAAGGGACAATCCTCTTTGGAGAGATATTAAATAACAGCCAGCAAATGTTAAGGGGCTGCCACTGGGTAGCCCTTATCAAGGTGATTTGGACACTTGGACATAACCTTGCTTCCATTACCCCTTATCTACCAGACCTGGGTGGCTATATCCACCAGCATTTTCCTACACCAAGACCTAATTCGAGAGATGTTCTCTCAATCATTACTTCTTCACCTGAAATTGAAACTCAGAGAAGGAGGCTGCTGTGCAGCCATGGCATTGAGTTCACAAAGAGGAGACGGCGACGAGTGAGTGTTGCAGTCGTCTAGGGTTGAGAAGAAATACAAGATTACATCGAGTTTACGGTGGTAATGTGGAGTGTAAGTGGGTGATTTAAGTAACTTGAGAACCGAGATGGAGAAATTAAGTTCTGTTGTAAAGCGAGATTGATGAAGCTCGGGAGATTTGAGATCGATTAGGGTTCGTTTGAGCAAGGTGAACGATGGTGAGATTCTCGGGAGGAGAAGAATTTCATTGACTCTTGTTGAATAGAGAATCGGGGAAGTTGTTGGTGGTGATCTTTGTGTGGTTAAAGAATGGGGAGCACTGAATTAGTGTTAGGTTGGAGGATTGAGAAGAATCATTGTAAGAAGATGTTATTCTTGCTGTGTTGAGAGTAGTCGGTGAGATGAATTTGAAGTTAGGGTTTGAAGGATTGGTGGTAAATGAGAAAGGAGAAGCACCGCAAGAAATTTCGTGTGTTTGAGGCTTCATTTGAGTTTGATAGGGCTGCCCAGATTCGAGAGAGGAATCAAGAAGCGATGCTGATCTGGAGTGCGTTGAAGCCATGAAGGTGATGTTGTGTGACAGGAGTACATGGAGATCTTTGCTAGTGGAGTTGTTTGAGATGCGAGGAACTAAGATGGGAAGAGGCCGATGCTATAGAGAATAACATAGGGAGTGGTGATGTATGGCTAACCAATGTGCTATGGCTGGAATTGCAGTGAGGCTGTGAGGGTTTTAATGCATTGGAGGCGACTTGTGATGATTGAGTTGATTGCGGGCAGCTCAATGAGGTGATTATGGAGTCGATGTAGTATGGCTGCAATGGTGGTGGTGTTGGTTGTGTTGAAGATGATCTTTGTGATTGACTAGACACGGAGAAAGGTTAGGAGGATTTGTAGGTGGTTTTCGGCTCTCGGTGGTTGCTTACAAAGGGAGGCGAGGCTGAATTTCGAGATGCGGTTGGTGGTGGCTAGCGGTGGATAGTGTTATATGATGTGGATTACTTGCGGTGTCTGTGGAGCTGGGTTGTTCTAGTCAAGATTGCTTTGAAGTGTATGCGGGTGCGGGAATGTCTGCTCTCTGCAATGGATATAGAGTCTGCAGTGGCAATGTTAAAATGCGAGCAAAGTTGCGGGTGAGATAGGAATGGTCTGGCATTGTTTATTGGAGCGAGAGATGGAAATGGTTATTGCTCCTGGGCTTGTAATGCAAGAGATGGCATTGGTCTTTGTGTATGAGAGTCGATTCTGATTTTGGTGAGGTTGACTGAATCGAAGTTGCGGTGGAGCTCAAGTTTGGTGCTATGCATTGATGGAAGCCAGTCTTTGCTTGTGAAGCGGCCTGGATTTGTTGACTGTGGCAATGAGTGTAACTTTGAGCCACGGTGGATGGTTGCAGTGAGGTTGGCTAGTGTTGGTCAGGTGTGTGGTCTTTGTTGTGCTCGGAGTTTGAGTAAGATGAAGTTGTGGTGTTGTGGAGTAGAGTAGTTTGGAACTTGAACTGCCATGAGAAGATGGTGATGAGTTATCTTAAGTCTCTGGTGGATTTTGGCAAGGCAGGTCAGGCAGAGCTGAGCATTTGGAGCTGACAAGAATTTGCAGGGAAGGCAGCCATCATGGCTGAAGCACAATCATTGTGCATCACAAGCGTCTGGCCTGTGCAAGGCTGCAATGGCATGCAAAGGTGCGCAATGGTTGAGGCCAAGACTAGTCGGCCCACTAACTCACCTGACCCGATCCGACTGGTTATCCTGACCCGATCCGAATCGTTGACCCGTTGACCCGACCGTTCTGACTCGTTGACCGGTGACCGGGCGGACTTTGCCGGTCACCGGAGCTGTTTTCCGGCGACTTTCCGGCCGATTTCCGGCCATAATACCAGAATTCCGGCAACGATTTTTGGGTCGTATTCTCTACACGGGTTTCTCCCTCTAGTGGGCTTGGTGGATTTTCACCTAATGGACTTTGAAGACTAGACCTAATTTTAGAAGTTGGAGAAAGCTATAAAAGGGAAGGTCTTCTACAACTTATGATATCTTTTTCTTGGAATTTTGGAGAGCCACTTTTGTTTACGCTTCTAGGGTTTGGTTTTGTTCTTCTTCTTCCTTGTTTTATTATTGAATATTGATGATGATGAACTCCATAGCTATGAGTAGCTAAACATCTTATTGGTTATGGGATAAAAGTTGATTTCTCAACATGCTTTTGATTCAATGAATTAGTTTTGTCTCAGTAATTATTGTTTGTGATTCACAATTAATATTGTTATAAGATTTGAAAACTTGTTAGGTTGAGTCCGGAATCAATCCGATTTGTGTTCATCTCTAGAGCTATATTAGGGTTTTCAATACGAAAACGTTGTTTATCCCTGTTTCTAAGTAGCATAATTGTGATTAGTGCTTATAGTGATATATCCTATTAGTCACAAGTGAATCATAACTTTTGTTAAAACGTTTAGTGCTTTTACACATTCGTTTGCATTGATGAGTCTTATTCCATAAATCTTAATGCTTTTAGGGAGTTAAACTTAATTGTGCTTTTACACTTTAGGTTGCTTTCGACGAAGAATTCACATATGCATCTTTTAATGTGGTTGTGATGAAAACAGGGAATTAACGGGTTATATTTGCGATCAAGATATCCTAGGACTTTTAATAAATACGAGATTAAATACCAACTCTAATCATTGATGAAAATACATGTTTGTGAATGATACCATCCCGTGACCAATATCCTCTCCTTATTGATTTCTCGAATTACTTACTTTGCTTTTAATTACTTTTATTTGCTTAAATACAACAAACATACCTTGGGTTACTTAGAAACTGAAAATTTATAACAACAAACGCCTCTCTGTGGATACGAACTCTTTCTTATCGCATACTATATTTATATTTAGTTGATTGAGAAAGTGAAATTATATTTGACGGATTGACAACCGACCAAATTTTGGCGCCGCTCTTAGGGAGGCATACGGCTTGTTATTGAGTTTTTAGTTTCTTTTTACAATTTCTGCTTTCATCTTTGCTTTTGTTTCTTGTCTTGTTTCTCACTTGTTTGCGAGAATTGTTTGCAGGTACCTATCTCGGCTTCTAAGGATTGGAATTATCCAAGGTGCGGGATAGCTACTCGACGCGGCACAATACTCCAACCAAGTCAAGACACAACGGACGAGCACGAGTTGGAAGTAGGAGAAGAGATTTTCCGACAACAAGAAGAAGGAAAAGAGGTTCCAATCGTAGACGAACCACACGTGGAAGAAGAAAAAGCAATGGGTGATGCAAATCGTTCACTCAAGGACTTGGATTCTCATAGGCTTGATACACAACAGGGGTGTATTCAAACGAACTCTACTTTTGAGATAAAGCCGGGGTTGCTTAGAGAATTACCAAAATTCCATGGCATGGTGAATGAACATCCTAACAAACATCTTTTGGACTTCCACACCATTGTCACGGCTATGCTTCCAGCAAATGTTGAGGCGGATGGTGCAATGTTGAAGGTTTTCCGTTTCTCTTTAATGGATAATGCTAAGGATTGGTTGTACTATTTACCTCCCGGAAGTGTCACAACATGGAATGGGTTGAAGAAACTCTTTTTGGAGAGATATTTTCCTGCATCCAAGGCTACTCAAATTCGCAAAGAAATTTGTGGGATGAAGCAAAACGTGGGAGAATCTTTATATGAATGTTGGGAACGGTACAAGAGATTGGTTGCAAGCTGCCCTCACCACCAATTTAGTGACGCTATGATCATCCAATACTTCTATGAAGGACTCCAATCAAGTGATAGGAATCTTATTGACGCTGCGGGTGGTGGTGCACTAGTTAGCAAGACGGTGGCACAAGCTAGAGAGTTGATTGAAAACATGGCAGCGAATTCACAACAATTCTTAAGTCGTGGTTGGGATGTGATTCTAAGAAGGGTGAGTGAAGTGAGCGAGGTGGAGGAACTTCGTCAACAAATGGGTAACATGACAGCAATGTTGCAACAAGTTGCATCCGCGGTTATACCAAGTTCTCCTCAATCTTATGAAGACGAGCAAGCTAATGCGATCTTTCCAAATCAACCAAGACGGTATGATCCCTACTCAAACACTTACAATCCGGGATGGAGAGATCACCCCAATTTTAGCTATGCCAACAAGCAAGGAGCGGTTCAACAACCTACCTTCAACTCTTCAAGTGGATTTCAACCTCAACAACAACAATTTTCATGAGACAACAATTTCAAGCAACCTCAAGCACAACAATCAATGCAAACCCAAGGTGCTGATATTGATTCAAAGCTTCAAACAATGATGCAAGGCATTTCCACCATGTTTAAAGAGAGTCAACAAGAGACTAAGAGTGCTATTAAGGAGTTGCAAACACAAATGGGCTCCATTGCTATTGAGTTGAACCAATTGAAGGCGCAAAATAGTGGGAAACTCCCTTCTCAACCTATTAACCCAAAAGAGGGTGTCAATGCTATTACGTTGAGAAGCGGTACACAACTTGTGCAACCCGAAGTTCTTGATTCGGGCAAGGTGGAGACACCAAAGGAACCTGTTTTGGAGGAGAAAGTCGAGGATTCTCCCCAAACTTCTGAGGTACCTATTTCTAACTCTAAAACTCCGGTTTCTACTTATGTTCCTCCTCTCCCTTTTCCTCGCAGATTTGCAAGTTCTAAGAAGGCGGAATTAGAAAAGGAGATTTTAGACGTTCTTAAAAAGATCCATGTGAATATACCACTCATTGATGCTATCAAGCAAGTTCCAAAGTATGCAAAGGTGTTGAAGGACTTGTGTACCAACAAACAAAGGCTCAAAGGTAATGAAGTGCTTAGTGTGGGGGAGAATTCTTCGGCAATCTTACAACACAAACTCCCACTTAAGTGCAAGGATCCGGGTAGTTTTGACATTCCCGTCACAATTGGTAACACAACTTTTAACAAAGCTATGTTGGACTTAGGTGCTTCCGTTAATGTTATGCCTGCGTCAATGTATAATTCACTTGATCTTGGTCCACTTAAAAAGGCTGAAATTGTATTGCAATTAGCCGACCGCTCTAATGTCTACCCAATGGGTATTGTTGAGGATGTTCTTGTGCAGGTTAATCAACTTGTATTTCCAGCGGACTTTTGTGTGTTAGAGATGGATGGAGGTTCACCGGACTCATCTCTTCCATTGCTTCTTGGGCGTCCTTTCATGAAAACGGCGAAAACCATAATTGATGTGGATAAGGGAACGCTAACTATGGAGTTTGATGGAGAAATAATACGTTTCAACATTTTCGAGACGATGAGATATCCTAGCGATGTCCATTCTTGTTTCTCCATTGATGTGATGGATACATTGGCACAACAAATGTTTGAATTAAACGGTGATGATGCTTTGGAAACCGTGTTAACTACATCCATGGATAATGGTGTAGAGTGTGGTAATGAAGTCAAGGAAGCTCTTGGTGATCTCAATTCACTACAAGAAAGCCCAAAAACTCATAATATCTCGTTTATTTCTTTACCATGCAGTGATGAAAAGCTTGTACCTTCAATAGTTAAATCTCGATTTTAGAATTGAAACCTCTTCCCGACCACCTTAAGTACTTGTACTTGGGTGATAATGAAGAGTTAGGTGATTGTTTCTAACAAGCTTAGTGATTTGAGGAGGAAAAACTTTTGAGGGTGCTAAGGAAGTACAAGACGGCCATAGGATGGACAATTGCCGATATCAAGGGTATTAGCCTGCCGTTTGTATGCACAAAATTCGTTTGGAGGATGATGCAAAGCCTAAAAGGGACGCGCAACGTCGTTTGAATCCTCCCATGATGGAAGTTGTGAAAAAGGAGATACTCAAGCTTTTTGGAAGTGGGTGTTATCTACCCCATATCCGATAGCAAGTGGGTAAGCCCGGTACAAGTAGTACCAAAGAAATCAGGTGTGACAGTGGTGGAGAATGATAAGAATGAACTAGTCCCAACTCGTGTGCAAACCGGTTGGAGGGTTTGTATTGATTATAGAAAATTGAATGCCACCACTAGAAAAGATCACTTTCCTTTACCTTTTATTGATCAAATGCTTGAACGTTTATTTGGACACTCTTACTATTGCTTTCTTGATGGCTATTCGGGTTATAATCAGATTGTGATAGCTTAGGAGGACCAAGAGAAAACCACTTTCACTTGTCCTTTCGGTACTTTTGCTTATAGAAGGATGCCTTTTGGCTTATGCAATGCTCCGGCTACTTTTCAAAGGTGTATGGTAAGTATCTTTTCGGAATATGTTGAAAACATAATCGAAGTGTTCATGGATGACTTTAGTGTCTTTGGTGATTCATTTGACCTTTGCTTGAACAATTTGTCTCTAATCCTTGAACGATGTGTTGAAACAAATCTTGTGCTAAATTGGGAGAAGTGCCATTTCATGGTAACTCATGGCATAGTTTTAGGCCATATAATATCTTCTAAAGGCTTGGAAGTTGATAAATCTAAGATAGACCTTATTCGTGCTCTAACCCCTCCCACTACGGTGAGGGAGATACGTTTTTCTTGGTCATGCGGGTTTTATCGTAGGTTCATCAAGGACTTTTCCAAGATAGCATCACCACTTTGTAACTTATTGCAAAAAGATGTGGTTTTTAACTTTGATGAGAAATGTATGGCGGCATTCAATCGTTTGAAAGAACTTTTGATTTCACCCCTATCATTAAACCACCGGATTGGAGTAAAGCGTTGATAGGTGTAGAATACACCGTATTTACTATCTAGAGTTTATGCTTTCTTTGCTATTTTTCGTGTGAATTTTGTATTTTACGCTTGTTTTGAGTTTTATAGTTACTTTGGAGTCGCACGGAGGAAAAGAAGAAGAAATCACTCAATTTGAGCAAAAGGGTAAAATTGTCATTTCACGAAGGAAGGAATACTATATGGAGTCCAGCCAAGGTTAAGGGAAGGTCAAAGAAGTGTCCCTTATCCAAAAGAAGGGAGTGAGAATAGCACAATTGGGATATATTTATAGTGGGTGTCGAATCCACCCATACCCTAACTTAAGCTCATCCACCCATATCCAAACCCGTGCCGGTTCAAACCCGGAACCAAATCCACCCAGCTTTCATTACGACCCTAAACTCGAGATTCATTATTTCCAATCATTTTCTTCACACTGCGAACCGAGAGGTTTGGTTGAAATCGAGAGGCTGATCGAGAGAGATTATACAGAAATTGTGAGAGATCGAGAAGATAGAGATGATTCTGCCGTCGATGGGTTGCATTCTTTGTAAGAAGCAGGGTGAAAACCAGAAGAGATGAGTCGATGCTGTTGAATACAGAAATCAGAGAGAGGGTTGAAATCGATTGAGATGTAAGCCGCTGAGATCGGTGATGCTGGTGGATTATAGGGTTTGAGAAGGAGTTGCTCGATCTGTGAGTGGAGTTCTGTGATCGGTCGCGTATGGCGGGGAAGAATTCTTTGTGAATCGATAGAAATCGAGAGACAGGGGTTTAGACCAAATTGATTAGTAAAGAAGTCTTGGAGCTGTTTGATTCAAGATGAAGAAGAAGAGATGGGTCTTGTGACTTAGGTGCTGTCGATGCTCTTGGAGTTGCACTGAGAGAAGGGTTGCGATTTGAATCCCCAATCGAAGAACAAGAAATTGGAGGAATGGGTCTGTTAAGGGCTAATGGCAGAAAGTGAAGTGGGGTTTTGCGAGAGAAGATTTGTGTTCTTCTTTGTCAAATTGAGAAATGGGTGCAATGTTGGAGGAACTAGTAACAGATCTTGGTGATTTCTGTGAAGAAATAGGTCAGAGCCTGAGTTTGGATGTGTTGTTGTGGTGGCTATTGGAAGCTCTTTAGGCTGGTGCTGGCAACAAATTGCAGTTGAAGATGGCTGTGATAACACAGATGTATGTTGCAGTTGCAGGGGCTCTGAACTGAAGGTGAACTAAGCTACACCAAAAAGGGCAAGATGGCTGAGTGTAGGTGGATTGTGGTTATGAACTGGTGTTAGTACAAACCAGTGAAGGAATTGGTGGCATGGTTCTGTTGGTAGAAGAACAAAGAAGGCTTGAGATCTTTGCTTTGTGCGGTATGGCTGAGTTGTGCAAAAGGCGAGTCTAGGCAGTGAGGTGCAAATGGTGGTGTCGAGGTTGAAGGTTGGACTTAGAAGCTTGGAGATGAAGGCTGATTGGTGGTTTGGCTCGGGAAGGAGCGGCTGCGAGGTGGAGGCAATGAACTACGAGAAGGTGGTTTACATGTGGAGGGTCATCTTTGCTATGATCTTTGGGATTTGCGGTGAGTATATGAAGTTGAAATTGCGGTAAGAGTGAGCATTGGTTTGGGTGAAGGCGGCAATAGATGAAAATAGGGACTAAGTTGCAATTCTTTGAGTGAGGATAGTGAAATGGAATGAAGCTACACGAGATGGTGCAATTGTGCAATGAGAAGAAATGAAACGGCCATTATGGTGGATGAGGAATAGTGCAAGGCCATCTTGGCTGTGGCAAAGCGTAACTGTGTAACTTTGGCTTGCCATGACTCGGACATGACTTCGGTGATTGACCGGTTTTGGCCAAGAGTTAGATCGGTGATTGACCGAGGTTGTTGACGGTTGACTCTTTGACCGTTAGTCCTAACGGAAGAGCCGGACGGAATATTAGTCGAATATTCTCTCGACGACAAAATTTTCAGCGGCCGTGGCGGCGTTTCGGCCAAATTCGGCCACAATCCCGATTTTTCGGCGAGCAAAATTCAGAATTTTCTATGGACCTCTCTCATGGGTGTGAAGACTTGGGCTAGGAATTGGATGGAGAATTGGACTCAAATTTGGAAAGAGAAGGTGGAAGAGTTGAGAAAAGCTTGGAATTGGAAATTGAATTGCAAAAGGAAAAGGATTCTAATCCTTGGAAGAATTGGAGAATATTGAAGCCTATAAATAGAGAAGTTCTCTACAACTTCTACACACCTCTCTACACACACATCACTTGTGTTTTTGCTTGCTTTTCTAAGATTTTTCTTTTTAATTACTTGTGTGAATTTGAAACTTCTTCTTTTAATTATTATTATTTGTGTGAATTTCAAAAACATGAGTAGCTAAATTTCTTTTTGATTGAGGATGAATTCCTAGTTCTTAACATGATTTGAGTTTTTGTTTTCAAATTCTATCTTGAAGTTTGTCACATAATTATCGTTTGTTTTTACTAATAGGAGTGATCTTAAAGACATTCATGATTGATTGATAGATTGTTTGGGTGGCCAACTAAATTGATTTGTTAATTCGATCTAAAGCTAGTGAAAGTTAGGGGATAAGTAATCGTTCTTTGACTCTTTACATAAGTAGCAAACACGAGACCTTGCGGAGGAATTCCGTGGAGCAATTGTGTGTAGAAACAACGTTAGCAAGTGGACCTTGAGCTAAGAGTCTAACTACTAATATCAACCTAAGAAATTCACAAAACCTAATGCATGAGCCAAGTTACATCTAGGTTGAGCTAATTCTAGGTGGCTTGGTGATTAGAATCCGGTGAGTCGAGAACTTCCGTGTCCGGTGATACAAGGGATTTAGGGGTTTAGCACCGAGCTAGCTGCTTTACCTATGGTTGGTGATAATTTGTGACTAATAACAAGTAGAAAAGAACATAACTTGATTCATTGTTTCGTAACGAAGAAGGATTCCTTGATCTTCTCTCTCTTATTGCTTTCATCTTTCGATTTTAATTGCTTTCTTTATTTTTATTTTGCTTTTACACCCCCTTTCGTGACAACTTTTACAACTAAGATCTCTTGCTCCTCGTGGGAACGAACTTGACTTCCATTATATTATTTTTAATTGAGTGGAAATATTGATTAATTTGATTGCACCTACGACACGCATCAAATTTTGGCGCCGTTCTTGGGGAGCAACGGGCGATTTTTTAGTTGTTTTTATTTTTATTCTTGCTTTGTTAGATTCTTTACCGTATCTAACTTAGTTTGTGAGAATCTTGTTTCAGGTGTTATACCTTTGGTGAATGCTAAAGGGGGTAGACCGAGTCCAATACGTCTTCGATCCGGCACTCAACTAAAGGATTTCATTCGTGCGATTAACACTCCACTTTCTCCTTCTTCATCAAGTGATTCGGACAAAGAGGAAGAAACAATGGCTGATCGTACACTAAAGGACCTAGCTTCTCACAAGCTTGACACACAACAATGGTGTATCCAAACTAACTCAACCTTCGAAATCAAGCGGGGTTGATTAGAGAGTTACCAAAGTTCCATGGCATGGTGAATGAGGACCCAAACAAACATCTTATGGACTTCTATGCCATAGTTATGGCCATGCTTCCAGGAGACTAATGCGGATGGAGCAATGTTGAAAGCTTTCCCGTTTTCTTTGGCGGGTAATGCTAAGGAATGGTTATATTATTTGCCTTCCGGAAGTATCACAACATGGAATGGGATGAAGAAACTTTTCCTTGAGAGATATTTTCCCGCATCCAAAGCTACTCAAATTCGCAAGGAGATTTGTGGATTGAAACAACAAGTGGGAGAATCATTGTATGAATGTTGGGAGAGATACAAGAGGTTGGTGGCAAGCTGTCCACACCATCAATTTAGTGACGTTATGATACTCCAATACTTCTATGAAGCTCTCCACTCAAGTGATAGGTCTCTTCTTGACGCGCGGGTGGTGGTGCACTAATGAACAAGACTTTGACCGAAGCTAGAGAGTTGATTGAAAGTATGGCGGCAAACTCGCAACAATTCTACACAAGGGATGAACCAATGGTTAGGCGAGTGCATGAAGTTAGTGATTCTTCATCACATCTTGATCAAAGAATAAGTAACATGGAGATTATGATGCAAAGGATGGCCGCGGTAATTATTCCGGATGGTGAGACCGAACAAGTGAATGCTTTATATCCAAATCAAAGGCCAAGGTACGATCCATACTCCAATACCTATAATCCCGGTTGGAAGGATCATCCCAACTTTAGTTATGCAAACAAGCAAGCGGCGGCTCCTAATCCTTATGCACAACAAGGTGGTTTTCAACAATCACGATTCCAACCTCAACAACAAGGTGGTTATCAACAATTCCAACCTCAAGTGAAAGAACAAGGATCTTCAATTGATGATAAGCTTAATGTCATGATGCAAGGTATTACGTCATTGTTTCAACAAAATCAACAAAAGACCGATTCGGCTATCAAGGATTTACAAACTCAAATGGGACAATTGGCGACCGATGTGAATTTATTGAAATCTCAAGCATCCACAAAACTTCCTTCACAACCATTTGTGAATCCAAGAGAGAATGTTAATGCGGTTACTTTAAGAAGTGGAAGGCAAGTGGAGGGTCCAAGTCATCATGAGGAAGTTAGTGAAGAGGTAGTCAATGACAAGGAGGAAGCCGCACCAAAGGAGAATTCCACACCAAATGACCAATCCAAGGAACCGGTTTCTACTTTCACTACTCCACCTCCTTTTCCTAGTCGTTTTGCTAAATCCAAGAAAGAAGCTCAAGACAAGGCACTTATGGATATCTTCAAGAAGATTGAAATCAATATACCATTCATTGAGGCTATCAAGACAATTCCAAGGTATGCCAAGTTCATGAAGGAATTATGCATCAAGAAGGATAGGTTGCTTGATAATGAAATTACTAAAGTTGGCGAGAGTGCGTCGGCTATGCTATTGAAGAAGATGCCTACAAAGTGCACGGATCCCGGTGGTTTCACGGTGCCAATTACTATTGGTAAACAAAGGTTTGAACATGCTTTACTTGATTTGGGAGCTTCCATTAGTGTGATGTCGGCCGAAATATATGACTCCTTGAATCTTGGACCTTTGAAAGAGACGAGAGTTATTATCCAATTGGCAAACAAGTCTAACATATATCCTAAGGGGCTTGTAGAAGACGTGCTAGTGCAAGTGAATGAGCTTATTTTTCCGGTGGATTTCTTTGTGGTGGATATGGACAACAATGAGAACCGTTCATCTACTTCTTTACTTCTTGGGAGGCCATTCATGAAGACCGCAAAGACGAAGATTGATGTTGATAAGGGTACACTCACTATGGAATTCGACAAGGAGATAATACACTTTAACATATTTGAAGCCATCGCTACCCAAGTGATGTGCATTCCGTTTACTCCATTGATGTGGTTGATTCATTAGCGCAACAAATGGTGGAATTGAACCAAGAGGATGAACTTGATGTGGTGTTGCAAAATAGCATTGAATTGGACGTCCATGGCTTATCTAACTTGGATGTTGAAATCTCAAGGAATTGGTGGAGATATGTGGTGCTTTGGCGACATTGCAAGAAGCTAAAATGGGTGTTGTTTCTTATATTTCTTTACCCGTGAATGATGAAATACTTGTACCATCTATTGTGAAGGCGCCCAAGCTAGAATTGAAGCCACTTAGGATCATTTGAAGTATGCTTTCTTGGGAGATGGAGATGAGCTTCCGGTGATTATTTCTAAGAACCTCACACCGGTACAAGAAGACCGTTTGCTTAGAGTTTTGAAAGAGCACAAAACGGCTATTGGGTGGACAATTGCGGACATCAAAGGTATTAGTCCATCCATGTGCATGCATAGGATTCTAATGGAAGAAACGTGAAGCCGGTGCGTGATGCTCAACGTCGGCTAAATCCTCCCATGATGGAGGTTGTGAAAAAGAGATACTCAAATTGCTATGTGTGGGGGTAATCTACCCAATTTCCGATAGCAAGTGGGTAAGTCCGGTTCAAGTGGTACCAAAGAAATCCGGAGTCACGGTTGTTCGTAATCAAGACGATGAACTTGTTCCTACAAGAGTTCAAACCGGTTGGAGAGTGTGTATTGACTATAGAAAGCTTAATTCCGCAACCCATGAGGATCACTTCCCTTTACCTTTCATTGATCAAATGTTGGAGCGGTTAGCGGGGCATTCTTATTATTGCTTTTTGGATGGTTATTCGGGATACAATCAAATTGTTATTGCAGGAGGAGGACCAAGAGAAGACCACTTTCACTTGTCCGTTTGGAACGTTTGCATATAGACGGATGCCGTTCGGACTTTGCAATGCGCCGGCTACTTTTCAAAGATGCATGGTGAGTATATTCTCGGATTATGTGGAGCGCATCATCGAGGTATTTATGGATGACTTTAGTGTTTATGGCAATTCTTTTGATGGTTGTTTAAATAACCTTGAACTAATTCTTAAACGATGCATAGACACGAACCTTGTCCTTAATTGGGAGAAATGTCACTTTATGGTAAACCACGGCATAGTACTTGGTCACATTGTGTCCTCTCGAGGGCTCGAAGTGGACAAGTCAAAGATAGATTTAATAAGAAACTTACAATATCCCACTTCGGTGAGGGAAATCCGTTCTTTTCTTGGTCATGCAGGTTTCTATAGGCGGTTTATCAAGGATTTCTCCAAAATCTCCATGCCGATGTGCAAGTTATTACAAAAGGAGGTACCTTTCGACTTCAACAAGGAATGCGAGGATGCTTTTGACAAATTAAAGGAGATGTTGACAAGTGCGCCGATTATCAAATCACCGGATTGGAATCTTCCATTTGAATTAATGTGTGATGCTAGTGATTATGCGGTTGGAGCCGTTTTGGGTCAAAGGGTGGACAAGTTGTCCCATGTTATCTATTATGAATCTAGGACCCTTAATGATGCACAAATCAATTATTCTACCACGGAAAATGAGTTATTGGCTATAGTTTTTGCTTTGGAAAAATTTCGATCATATTTGGTGGGTACAAAGGTTATTGTGTATTCCGATCATGCCGCACTAAGACACTTGATAAAGAAGAAAGAAGCTAAGCCAAGATTAATTCGGTGGATCCTATTGTTACAAGAGTTCGACATAGAAATTCGTGATAAGAGGGGTGTGGAGAATACCGTTGTGGATCATCTTAGTAGACTTGTGATGTCTCAAGAGGAACTTCCATTACATGACCGCTTTCCGGACGAACAACTTTTCTCCATGGAAGAATCAACTCCTTGGTATGCGGATATAGTGAATTACT
Source organism: Papaver armeniacum (assembly GCA_023531295.1). Classification (NCBI taxonomy): domain Eukaryota; kingdom Viridiplantae; phylum Streptophyta; class Magnoliopsida; order Ranunculales; family Papaveraceae; genus Papaver; species Papaver armeniacum. Next base: position 52,283 of record JAJJWW010014257.1, read on the forward strand.
TGGTGACAAGGAAAGTACCTAGTACAATGTCTAATTTCCAAAAGATGAAACTTAAGAAGGTTGCTAAGCAATATGTGTGGGATGAACCATACTTATGGAAATATGGCGTTGATCAAATAATGCGAAGGTGCGTGCCTAATTAGAATTTCAATCCATTCTCTCCTTTTGCCACACTTTTGCATGTGGTGGCCACTTTGGATCTAAGCGTACCGCTCTCAAAGTTCTCGAGTGGATTTTATTGGCCCACCTTGTTTGAAGATTCATATGTTTTTTGTAAATCGTGTGATAGATGTCAACGAACGGGCAATCTAGGTGCTCGAAATCAAATGCCACTCACACCAATTCTCACCGTTGAGATTTTTGATGTGTGGGGTATTGATTTTATGGGCCCTTTTGTCAATTCGAATGGGAATTTTTATATACTTCTTGCCGTTGATTATGTTTGAAATGGGTGGAAGCTAGAGCCACCAAGACTAATGACTCTCAAGTTGTTTGTGATTTTGTAAGGGAAAATATTTTCAATAGGCATGGAACACCAAGAGTGGTGATAAGCGATGGAGGCTCACATTTCAAGAAGGCTTTCCACGCTCTCCTCAAGAAGTACAACATAACACACAAAATTGGTACGCCTTATCATCCACAAACTAGTGGACAAGCGGAAATTTCGAATCGTGAGATTAAGTCCATTCTTGAGAAAACGGTAAATACCACAAGGAAAGATTGGAGCTTTAAGCTCAACGATGCACTTTGGGCGTATAGAACGGCGTATAAGACACCGATTGGTATGTCTCCATATAGGATGGTTTATGGCAAGGCTTGTCATCTTAGGTTGAACTTGAGCATAAGGCTTATTGGGCGATAAAGAAATTCAACATGGAGTATGATGAAGCGGGAAACAAAGGAAGTTATAACTACATGAGTTAGAGGAGATACGCAATGATGCTTACGAGAGTGCCCGTATTTACAAGGAAAAGACCAAGCTTTTTCATGACAAGATGATTTCTCGTAAAAGTTTCATCGTGGGACAAAAAGTCCTTTTATATCATTCTCGCCTTAAACTATTTCTGGAAAGTTAAGGTCCCGTTGGATTGGACCATATGTTGTTACTAATGTTTTTCTCATGGTGCGGTTGAAATTACTAGTCTTCGAGACAATTCGGTTTCCAAAGTCAACGGCCATAGGTTGAAGCCATACTATGAGAACATCGCTTATGTGAATTTGGATGAACTTTCATTTGGAGATGCACTCCCTCTGGAGGAGTAATGTGCCGCAAGAGCTAAGTCGGGCCGTCGACTTTAAAACAAGCGCTTAATGGGAGGCAACCCATCGGTTTTGTATTTCTTATCCTTTTGCTTTTTGTTATTTCTTTTTCTTGTTTCTTATCATGTTACAATTTCCCACCTTGACTTTACTAGGAGGATTCAATTACATTGAGGACAATGTAAGGTTTAAGTGTGGGGGAGTGGTTAAGAATGTTTTTAAAACAAAAATTACAAAAAAATGAAAAAAATTTGAAAAAAAAAAAAAAAAAAGGTTTTACTTAAAAATTCCAACTTTTAAAGATTTTAGAGTCACTAGCATACTTCTAGGTATGTTTACATAGAGATTTTGGCCGACATAATTGAACTTGGAAATGTTAGAGAACTACATTCGGATTTCTTGCTTGTTTGAGTGTTAAATAATGGATTTAATCATGCGGTGATGCGAATTTGGTGCGGGGAGAAGTGCGTTATTAGAGTTCTTGATCAATCATTAGTGGAGACTACCCGTATTCATATCATGAGAGGCACCAACCAGAAATCTTCCATCTACTAAAGAGCTTCTTTTGAGTGTGTGTCACCATACGTTAATTAGGGTAGAATGGTGAGCTACCCAACTTCCCACCACTAAAAGCACTACTCTTTGATCTCTTGAGTGCTAATTTTGTCAATCATGAGGGTGACGTCCATGGATGAAAGCTTCCTTCTTGTAGTTCGATTTGCAGTTAGCACCATTCTCTCTCGACAACAACGGATCCATAGAAACACATTCATCATCAACAAGGAGCGACATCAAAATCTACAAGGAAAGTTGGAAAAGTTTAAGGTTTATGAGCAATGGAACAAGAAAAAGAGCAAAATTCAAATACAAGTAAAGCAACATACAAAGAGCGGATTTTTACATATATGTTGAAGACTTACAATACAATGAGGTAATTTTATATCCAAATATGAAGACTTATTCATGAAAGCGAAGAAAAGTAAAAAGGTGAAAATTTTTGAAGTTTATGATTTCAAGACGATACAAGTTGTGAAGAATCAAGTGGTAAAATACTTCTTCCACGGCCATGGTTTATTTTTGTATTTAATTTCTCTTGTTTCGAATTTCAAAAAAAAAAAAAAAAAAAAAAAAAAAAAAAAAAAAAAAGAAAAACAAGAGAAATATTTGTTAATAAGCCGTGGGAAAGGAAAATTTATAAGGTAGTTTCAAGCGACAGGGATTTTTAAGGTAAAAGAGTTAAGAATTGTTAAGGATTTATGAAATTCAGGGGTTTATCATCAATAGTTGAAACCGAAGACGAAGACCATGAAGATCAAGACGAGGAGCAGAAGACGTTTCTATTGGATGCCGTGAGAGTGGTGTTATCTTAATTGGCAATCGGATGTGAAGGTAAGTAAGTAATCTCATCCTCGTAATAATGGTTGATTTCCTTTCGTAGAGATCGTCAGAAAAATGGTTTTTCAAAATATTAAAAGATGTGGGTTTTTTAAAAAATATTTCGGAAGTTGTCCTTCCCACCATTCAACGTGTCGCAGGAATTCTCTCTTCATTCCTACCTGCACACATGTGAGAACTATAAAAAAGCCGTCTTTTTGAGTGCAATTATCATAAAATCCTATTTGGTGAGGCAGAAGTCGAGGCGAAATGCTTATTGATCGTTTCTCAAACACGCATTCTCTCATTATGGTGTGGTTATTTCTCACTCAACATTTAAGAATGAGAATATGTTCTTTAGTATTTCTAACTTTTATTACTAGCATGCGAAATTCTATGTCCTCATAGCTTTTTGGATGCTTGTGACGCTTGAATGCTTTGAAGTTGTGAGTTTTTAGTTTGATTTGCTCGAGGACTAGCAAAGTCTAAGTGTGGGGGAATTTGATAGGTGTAGAATACACCGTATTTACTATCTAGAGTTTATGCTTTCTTTGCTATTTTTCTTGTGAATCTTGTATTTTACGCTTGTTTTGAGTTTTGTAGCTACTTTGGAGTCGCACGGAGGAAAAGAAGAAGAAATCATTCAATTTGAGCAAAAGGGTAAAATTGTCATTTCACGAAGGAAGGAATACTATATGGAGCCCAGCCAAGGTTAAGGGAAGGTCAAAGAAGTGTCCCTTATCCAAAAGAAGGGAGTGAGAATAGCACAATTGGGATATATTTATAGTGGGTGTCTGAATCCACCCATACCCTAACTTAAGCTCATCCACCCATATCCAAACCGTGCCGGATTCAAACCAGGAACCAAATCCACCCGACTTTCATTACGACCCTAAACTCGAGATTCATTATTTCCAATCATTTTCTTCACACCGAACCGAGAGGTCTTGGCTGAAATCGAGAGCGATCGAGAGAGATTATACGAGAAATTGTGAGAGATCGAGAAGATAGAGATGATTCGCCGTCGATGGGTTGCGAAATTTCTTTGTAAGAAACGAGGTGAAAACCCGAGAAGAGATGAGTCGATCTTTGTTGAATACAGAAATCAGAGAGAGGGTTGAAATCGATTGAGATGTAAGCCGCTGAGATCGGTGATGCTGGTGGATTATAGGGTTTGAGAAGGAGTTGCTCGATCTGTGAGTGGAGTTCTGTGATCGGTCGCGTATGGCAGGGAAGAATTGCTGTGAATCGATAGAAATCAGAGACAGGGTTTAGACCAAATTGATTAGTAAAGAAGTCTTGGAGCTGTTTGATTCAAGATGAAGAAGAAGAGATGGGTCTTGTGACTTAGGTCTTTGTCGATGCTCTTGGAGTTGCCTTCGAGAGAAGGGTTGCGATTTGAATCCCCAATCGAAGAACAAGAAATTGGAGGAATGGGTCTCATTAAGGGCTAATGGCGAAAGTGAAGGCTGGGGTTTTGCGAGAGAAGATTTGTGTTCTTTCTTTGTCAAATTGAGAAATGGGTGCAATGTTGGAGGAACTAGTAACGAGATCTTGGTGATTTCGTGAAGAAATAGGTCGAGCACGAGTTTGGATGTGTTGTTGTGGTGGCTATTGGAAGCTCTTTAGGCTGGTGCTGGCAACAAATTGCAGTTGAAGATGGTTGTGATAACACAGATGTATGTTGCAGTTGCAGGGGCTCTGAACTGAAGGTGAACTAAGCTACACCAAAAAGGGCAAGATGGCTGAGTGTAGGTGGATTGTGGTTATGAACTGGTGTTAGTACAAACCAGTGAAGGAATTGGTGGCATGGTTCTGTTGGTAGAAGAACAAAGAAGGCTTGAGATGCTGCTGTGCAGTATGGCCTGAGTTGTGCAAGGCAGGTCTAGACAGCTGAGGTGCAAATGGTGGTGTCTGAGGTTGAAGGTTGGACTTAGAAGCTTGGAGATGAAGCTGATTGGTGGTTTGGCTCAGGAAGGAGCAGCTGCAGGTGGAGGCAATGAACTACGAAGGTGGTTTTACTGTGGAGGGTCATCTTGCTATGATCTTTGGGATTTGCGGTGAGTATATGAAGTTGAAATTGCAGTAAGTAAGAGTGAGCATTGGTTTGGGTGAAGGCGGCAATAGATGAAAATAGGGACTAAGTTGCATTTCTTTGAGTGAGGATAGTTTGAAATGGAATGAAGCTACGAGATGGTGCAATTGTGCAATGAGAAGGAAATGAACGACCATTTGGTTTGGATGAGGAATAGTGCAAGGCCATCTTGGTCGTGGCAAAGCGTGGCACTGTGTAACTTTGGCTTGCCATGACTCGGACATGACTCGGTGATTGACCGGTTTTGACCGAGTTAGATCGATGATTGACCGGTTGATTGACGGTTGACTCTTTTGACCGTTAGTCCTAACGGAGAGGACCGGACGGAATATTCCGTCGAATATTCTCTCGACGACAAAATTTTCAGCGGCCGGCGGCAACGTTTCCAGCCAAATTCCGGCCACAATCCCGATTTTCCGTGAGCAAAATTCCGAGAATTTTCTATGGACCTCTCTCATGGGTGTGAAGACTTGGGCTAGGAATTGGACTCAAATTTGGAAAGAGAAGGTGGAAGAGTTGAGAAAAGCTTGGAATTGGAAATTGAATTGCAAAAGGAAAAGGATTCTATTCCTTGGAAGAATTGGAGAATTTTGAAGCTTATAAATAGAGAAGTTTTCTACAACTTCTACACACATCTCTACACACACATCACTTGTGTTTTTGCTTGCTTTTCTAAGATTTTTCTTTTTAATTACTTGTGTGAATTTGAAACTTCTTCTTTTAATTATTATTATTTGTGTGAATTTCAAAAACATGAGTAGCTAAATTTCTTTTTGATTGAGGATGAATTCCTAGTTCTTAACATGATTTGAGTTTTTGTTTTCAAATTCTATCTTGAAGTTTGTCACATAATTATCGTTTGTTTTTACTAATAGGAGTGATCTTAAAGACATTCATGATTGATTGATAGATTGTTTGGGTGGCCAACTAAATTGATTTGTTAATTCGATCTAAAGCTAGTGAAAGTTAGGGGATAAGTAATCGTTCTTTGACTCTTTACATAAGTAGCAAACACGAGACCTTGCGGAGGAATTCCGTGGAGCAATTGTGTGTAGAAACAACGTTAGCAAGTGGACCTTGAGCTAAGAGTCTAACTACTAATATCAACCTAAGAAATTCACAAAACCTAATGCATGAGCCAAGTTACATCTAGGTTGAGCTAATTCTAGGTGGCTTGGTGATTAGAATCCGGTAAGTCGAGAACTTCCGTGTCCCGGTGATACAAGGGATTTAGGGGTTTAGCACTGAGCTAGCTGCTTTACCTACGGTTGGTGATAATTTGTGACTAATAACAAGTAGAAAAGAACATAACTTGATTCATTGTTTCGTAACGAAGAAGGATTCCTTGATCTTCTCTCTCTTATTGCTTTCATCTTTCGATTTTAATTGCTTTCTTTATTTTTATTTTGCTTTTTACACCCCCCTTTCGTGACAACTTTTACAACTAAGATGTCTTGCTCCTCGTGGGAACGAACTTGACTTCCATTATATTATTTTTAATTGAGTGGAAATATTGATTAATTTGATTGCACCTACGACACGCATCAGCCGTTTGAACTCATGTGTGATGCTAGTGATTATGCGGTTGGTGCGGTGCTTGGGCAACGTGTGGGGAGGCTTCCTCATGCTATCTATTATGCTTCTAGAACGTTAAATGAGGCTCAACAAAACTACACAACCACTGAAAAGGAGTTATTAGCCATTGTTTTTGCTTTAGAAAAGTTTCGCTCTTATCTAATTGGTACAAAAGTTGTTGTCTTTTTCGATCATGCAGCACTTAGATACTTGCTTACAAAGAAAGAGGCGAAACCGAGGCTCATACGATGGATATTACTCTTGCAAGAGTTTGATATTGAAATCAAAGACAAGAAAGGAATTGAATACACCGTTGCGGATCACTTGAGCCGACTTTGTGGACAAGGAGACTATCCCGTTGCGTGAAAGTTTCCGGACGAGCAACTTTTCTCGATTGCCCTTGGAGAACCATGGTATGCCGATATTGTCAATTACTTAGTTTCTAAACAAATCCCATAGAACTTGTCTCGTGCTGAGAGGGGCAAACTTAAGAGGTTAGGGAACCAATACATATGGGATGATCCATACTTATGGAAACATGGTAGTGACCAAGTAATACGAAGGTGCGTGCCCGAATCAATTTAACTCTATCTTGTCTTTTTGTCACTCTTATGCTTGCGGAGGACATTTTGGGAGTAAGAGAACCGCGCACAAGGTACTTGAAAGTGGTTTTTATTGGCCAACTTTGTTTAAGGATGCACATATATTTTGTACAACTTGTGATAGGTGCCAAAGAACCGGCAATCTAGGTGCCCGAAATCAAATGCCACAAACTTATATTCAATTTATTGAAGTTACGATGTATGGGGTATTGATTTTATGGGGCCTTTTGTCAACTCCCATGGGAATTTTTATATCTTACTTGCGGTTGATTATGTCTCGAAATGGGTGGAAGCTAAGGCCACCCCTACTAATGATTCTAAAGTGGTTTGATTTTGTGCAAGCTAATATTTTTGCAAGGTTTGGAATTCCAAGAGCCATAATTAGCGATGGGGGTTCTCACTTCAAAAAACGAGGATTCTACAAAGCTTGTTGTCGAAGTACAATGTGTCGCACAAGATTGCAACACCTTATCATCCCCAAACCAATGGACAAGCCGAGGTGTCTAACCGGGAGGTGAAATCAATTCTAGAAAAGACGGTGAACCCGACAAGGAAGGATTGGAGCATGCGACTTAATGATGCTTTGTGGGCGTATAGAACCGCATATAAAACACCTATTGGAATGTCTCCTTTTAGGCTTGTGTATGGTAAACCTTGTCACTTACCCGTGGAAATTGAGCATAAGGCGTTTTGGGCTATTAAGCAATGCAACATGGAGATGGATGGGGCTGGAAAGCAAAGGAAGTTACAACTCCAAGAGCTAGAGGAGCTTCGCAATGATGCATTTGAAAGCTCACGGATTTACAAAGAAAAGACGAAAGCATTCCATGATAACATGATTTCTATGAAACAATTTTGTATTGGGCGAGAAAGTGCTTTTGTTTAATTCTCGCTTGCAATTATTTCCGGGAAAATTAAGGTCACGATGGATCGGACCTTTTATTGTTACTAATGTGTTTTCTCATGGTGCGGTGGAAATTCGTAGCATAGCTACAGGGAAAGAACTTAAAGTTAATGGGCACCGGTTGAAACCATATTATGAGAATTTCACTTCCGAAGTGGTGGAAGGAGTTAACTTTGTGGATGTGCTCCCTCGGAGGAGTCATAGAAAGCAAGGAGATAGTCGGGATGACGACTTTAAACCAAGCGCTAATTGGGAGGCAACCCAAAGGATGAGTATTTCTTGTCTTGTATTTATTTCTTTTCTTGTTTTTAGTTTTTCTTGTTTTGTTTTCTTTGTTTTTGCTGATTCTTATTAGGATTTCCCACCTTGACTTACTTTGGATGATTCAATTTACATTGAGGACAATGTAAAGTTTAAGTGTGGGGAGTGGTTTATGTTGTAAATTTTTGCAATTTTTCAACTTTTTTGTGAACTAGTGAATAAGAAAACTCCAACTTGTAGTTATTTAGAGTCACATAGTATACATGTCGCTAAGATTACATCGAGAATCTCACAATAGTGACTGAACTTAGAGATGACGAGAGAACATGATCGGGTTTCTTAATTGTATGAGAGTTAAAGTTGGATTTAACCATGCCGGTGGCAAATAAGGTGCATCTTTGAATTCGGTATTAGAACAGTGATCCCCTATAGTGGAGACTACCCATGTTACATAATGTGAGGCACCAACCTTCAATTCTTTGTACTGTCTAAATTGTGCTTTTAGAGTGTGTGTCACCGTACGTAAATTAGGGCAGAATGGTGAGCTGTCCAATTTCCCACCATAGAAGCACTATTTTGATCTCTTGAGTGCTATTTTTATCAACCATGTTGGTGACATCGAATTGCTAACTTACATACCACTTGTGATCTTGTTCGCAGATTAGCACCATCCACCTTATCTCTCTCTACACCAACATGTCCATAGAAACACCATCATCATCAACAAGAGGAGCATCACAAATTCGAAGGAAAGTTGAACACGTTCGAGGTTTACAAGCAATGGTATAAATTGGGCAGATTTCAGATTCAAGTAAAGCAACAAAACAGGGAGCAAAATTTTTATAAGTTGAAGACTATAGTACAAGAGCGGAAATTATAAAGGATGAGAATTTGAGAAGTCTATGATATCAAGACATATAAGTTGTGAAGATTCAAGCGGTAAAGTACTTACACCATGGCATTGTATTTACATTTTTATTTTATTTGTATTCTACTTTCTCTTGTCTCAAAAAAAAAAAAAAAAAAAAAAAAAAAAAATTAAAAAAAAAAAAGAGACAAGAGAAAAATGTTTTTATTTTGTTTTATTTTTAATTGTTATAAAAAAAAAAAAAAAAAAAAAAACGAAAATTAAAAAAAGAAAAAAAAAAAAAAGAAAAAAAAAAAGAAGAAAAAAAAAAAAAAAAATTGGGTTTGTATAGTTTGTTTTTATTTTTGTATTCTTTCAATAAAGCCTATGGAAAGAAGGAATATCTATATTGAAGTTTCAAGCGACAAGGAATTTGAGGAAAGAATCATATTGTCAAGATTCTACGAATTTCGAGAGTTATCATCAAGAGTTGAAGACCGAAGACGAAGATGAAGACACCGATAGAAGACCGAAGACGTTTCTATGGATCTTTGTGAGAGTGGTGCTAGCCGCACGCCGAACGGATTCACTTTGTAAGTAAGCATATTCCACCTTCGTTAAATGGTTTGATTTCCTTTCGAAGAGATCGTCGAGGAAAAATGGGTTTTCAAAAATATATAAAAGATGTGGGTTTTCAAAACATTCGGAGGGTTAAGCCTTCCTACCATTCAACGTGTCTCAAGATTCTATCTTCATTCCAACTGGACACATGTGTGACCCATAAAGAGCTATTTATTATTGAGAGCAATTTCATAAAACCCTTTCTTGTGAGGCAGAGTCGAGACTTTCGATCACTCCGAACCCGAATTTTAGTCGAGAAGGGATGGTTATCTCTCTCTCAACTTTTAAGAATGAGATTGTGTTCATTTATGTGTCTAACTTCTTATGACTAGTGTGCAGAATCTCTATGTCTTCTTAGCGCGTTGGATACTATCATTACGGAGAACTAGTAAGTTGGTAAAATAGGTTTTGTGGGTATATCTCTAGTAAACCCTCACGAGACTATAACTCGTCCACTAGGGACGCCTAGGGGTTTAAAGGCTTGTTATTTATGCTAAAAGTGACCGTAGCCTCGACGACACGGAGTTCTTTGTATTTTATTGTTTTGTTTGATTTGCTCGAGGACTAGCAAAGTCTAAGTGTGGGGGAATCGATAGGTGTAGAATACACCGTATTTTCTATATAGAGTTTATGCTTTCTTTGCTATTTTTCTTGTGAATTTTGTACTTTACGCGTACTTTTGAGTTTTATAGATACTCTGGAGTCGCGCGGAGGAGAAGATGGAAAAATCAACCAATTGTAGTAAAAAGGGCAAAATTGTCATTTCATGGAAATCACTACTTGGGAGGCGAGCCAAGGTTAAGGGACAATCCTCTTTGGAGAGATATTAAATAACGACAAAGAAATGTTAAGGGGCTGCCAGCTGGGTAGCCCTTATCAAGGTGATTTGGACACTTTGGATATAACCTTGCTTCCATTACCCCTTATCTACCCGGACACAGGTGGCTATATCCACCAAAGCATTTTCCTACACCAAGACCTAATTCGAGAGATGTTCTCTCAATCATTACTTCTTCACCTGAAATTGAAACTCAAAGAAGGAGGCTGCTGTGCAGCCATGGCACTCGAGTTCACAAAGAGGAGACGGCGACGAGTGAGTGCTGCAGTCGTCTAGGGTTGAGAAGAAATACAAGATTACATCGAGTTTCTGGTGGTAATGTGGAGTGTAAGTGGGTGATTTAAGTAACTTGAGAACCAGATGGAGAAATTGCGGCTGCTGTAAAACTGAGATTGATGAAGCTCAGGGAAAACTGAGATCGATTAGGGTTCGTTTGAGCAAGGTGAACTGATGGTGAGATTCTCAGGAGGAGAAGAATTTCAGCGGCTACTGTTGAATAGAGAATCAGGAAAGTTGTTGGTGGTGATGCTGTGTGGTTAAAGAATGGGGAGCACTGAATTAGTGTTAGGTTGGAGGATTGAGAAGAATCATTGTAAGAAGATGTTATTCTTGCTGTGTTGAGAGTAGTCAGGTGAGATGAATTTGAAGTTAGGGTTTGAAGGATTGGTGATAAATGAGAAAGTGAGAAGCACTTGCAAGAAATTCGTGTGTTTGAGGCTTCATTTGAGTTTGATAGGAACTGCAGATTCAGAGAGGAATCAAGAACTGATGCTGATCCTGGGGTCTGTTGAAGCCATGAAGGTGATGTTGTGTGACAGGAGTACATGGAGATGCTGCTAGTGGAGTTGTTTGAGATGCAGGGAACTAAGATGGGAAGAGACTGATGCTATAGAGAACAACATAGGGAGTGGTGATGTATGGCTAACCAATGTGCTATGGTAGCTGGAATTGCAGGTGAGGCTGTGAGGGTTTTAATGCACTGGAGCTGACTTGTGATGATTGAGTTGATTGCAGGCAGCTCAATGAGGTGATTATGGAGTCAGTAGTATGGCTGCAATGGTGGTGGTGTTGGCTGTGTTGAAGATGATCTTTGTGATTCAGACTAGACACAGAAAGGTTAGGAGGACTGTAGGTGGTTTTTCAGCTCTTGGTGGTTGCTTACAAAGGGGAGCTGAGGCTGAATTTCAGATGCGGTTGGTGGTGGCTAGCAGTGGATGGTGTTATATGATGTGGATTACTTGCAGTGTCTGTGGAGCTGGGTTGTTCTAGTCAAGATTGCTTTGAAGTGTATGCGAATTGCAGGAATGTGTTGCTGCCTGCAATGGATATAGAGCTGCAGTGGCAATGTTAAAATGCAGGCAAAGTTGCAGGTGAGATAGGAATGGTCTGCAGCTGTTTATTGGAGCAGAGATGGAAATGGTTATTGCTCCTGGGCTTGTAATGCAAGAGATGGCATTGGTGCTGTGTATGAGAGTCAGTTACAGTTCTGGTGAGGTTGACCTGAACTGAAGTTGCAGTGGAGCTCAAGCTGGTGATATGCATTGATGGAAGCCAGGTGCTGCTGTGAACTGGCCTGGATTTGTTGACCTGTGGCAATGAGTGTAACTTTGAGCCCACAGTGGATGGTTGCGGCAGTGAGGTTGGCTAGTGTTGGTGCAGGTGTGTGGTCTTTGTTGTGCTCGGGTTTGAGTAAGATGAAGTTGTGGTGTTGTGGAGTAGGTAGGCTGGAACTTGAACGCCATGAGAAGATGGTGATGAGTTATCTTAAGTCTCTGGTGGATTTTTGGCCGAGTCGGGCGGAGCCGAGCATTTGGAGTGAAAAGAATTTGCAGGGAAGGCAGCCATCATGGCTGAAGCACAATCATTGTGCATCACAAGCGTCTGGCATGTGCAAGGTTGCAATGGTTCAGGCCAAGACTAGTCAGCCCACTAACTCACCTGACCCGATCCGACTGGTTATCCTGACCCGATCCGAATCGTTGACCCGTTGACCCGGCCGTTCTGACTCGTTGACCGGTGACCGGGGCGGACTTTGCCGGCCACCACGGAGTGCATTTCCGGCGACTTTCGGCCGATTTCGCCACAATACCAGAATTCCGGCAACGATTTTTGGGTCGTATTCTCTACACGGGTTTCTCCCTCTAGTGGGCTTGGTGGATTTTCACCTAATGGACTTTGAAGACTAGACCTAATTTTAGAAGTTGGAGAAAGCTATAAAAGGGAAGGTCTTCTACAACTTATGATATCTTTTTCTTGGAATTTTGGAGAGCCACTTTTGTTTACGCTTCTAGGGTTTGGTTTTGTTCTTCTTCTTCCTTGTTTTATTATTGAATATTGATGATGATGAACTCCATAGCTATGAGTAGCTAAACATCTTATTGGTTATGGGATAAAAGTTGATTTCTCAACATGCTTTTGATTCAATGAATTAGTTTTGTCTCAGTAATTATTGTTTGTGATTCACAATTAATATTGTTATAAGATTTGAAAACTTGTTAGGTTGAGTCAGGAATCAATCCGATTTGTGTTCATCTCTAGAGCTATATTAGGGTTTTCAATACGAAAGCGTTGTTTATCCACGATTCTAAGTAGCATAATTGTGATTAGTGCTTATAGTGATATATCCTATTAGTCACAAGTGAATCATAACTTTTGTTAAAACGTTTAGTGCTTTTACACATTCGTTTGCATTGATGAGTCTTATTCCATAAATCTTAATGCTTTTAGGGAGTTAAACTTAATTGTGCTTTTACACTTTAGGTTGCTTTCGACGAAGAATTCACATATGCATCTTTTAATGTGGTTGTGATGAAAACAGGAATTAACGGGTTATATTTTGCGATCAAGATATCCTAGGACTTTTAATAAATACGAGATTAAATACCAATTCTAATCATTGATGAAAATACATGTTTGTGAATGATACCATCCGTGACCAATATCCTCTCCTTATTGATTTCTCGAATTACTTACTTTGCTTTTAATTACTTTTATTTGCTTAAATACAACAAACATACCTTGGGTTACTTAGAAACTGAAAATTGATAACAACAAACGCCTCTCTGTGGATACGAACTTTTTCTTATCGCATTCTATATTTATATTTAGTTGATTGAGAAAGTGAAATTATATTTGACGGATTGACAACCGACCAAAGCACCAACATGTAATTGAATGTAGCTCTATGTATCTAACTTCCTCTACATCAGGCCATTCACAATGGTCAGCGCTAGTTATAATCTTCCATTAACGAAATTTTTTTCCTCTCCCTCCGCACTCCCCCTTTTTTATTTGCATTTCTACTTATACTTGATGTTTTAACCTTGTTTCCCGGATTAGGGGTTGGAGAATGTACACCTTAGCACAAAAATGCATGCAGTTGAGACTAATGTCTAACACTCACAGGCTAATGGGGCTCATCTTTGAAATTCTAGGGATGAATATTGAGGTTTGAATGGGTTATCTTTAAGTTCTAGATATGTAATATGTGAAACATAATTGTTTTTCATCTGAATTGTAATACACACCTTATACATGCTTTTCAGGTTGTTTTAGCTGAATGCTCTAGAGAATTTGACCCCTGGTGAACTGCTAAGTATCTCTACCTAAATTTGTGTTTATATCTTTCGTGGTTTAACATTTTAGCTTAGTTCATTTCCAACTAATCTATTAAGAGTTATTTTTCATTAGTCATTGTTTCTTGTGGTGTCTTTCTCTAGTTTATTTTCTGTTGTAGCTTATGATTTAGTGCCTTCTTTTGGTAGGATGGTTTCCCATGAAAGTGGAAATGTTTGTATGCAATTAGTAGTGGTAAAATTTATATTAGGTTGGTGCTGATTCCTACGTCCTGATTCATTCAATTTATCGAAGTCAATAATAATAGGCTTGTAATCTTGTATATTTGTAAGTGCTTTTACATCTTCGAATGTGTCCATGTGGTTAACGAAAGTACCCATTAGTTATTTTACTAGTGGTCATTGGTTCCTTGCAAGGAATGAGGGATTAAAAGTAGTAAAACAACTCTGAGTTTGGTTGACATGGAGTTGCCTCTGTTGATTTCTTCCTAAAGCTTCTGCAAGATGTTGAGAAGGATGGAACTGATATAGTAACTTGTATCTTCACCGGGAGCAGGTAAATTTTCTAAAAACCTTTTATTTGTTAAGGAAAAAAAAAAGATCAGTCGGTCATTTTTTGCATATGATAGTGGTGGTAGTTATTTTACGCGAGTTTGAATATATTAGCTTGTTTTATAATCTGGTGGCTAGTTAGCCAATCATATGATCAGTTGTAAGCTTATTGTTGGTTGTGTGAATGGTCGGCAGGCACACCTTCCTTTCTTAATGCTGGTTATAGTGAAATTGATTATATATAACCACATGTTCTCTAAAACTTCCAGCACCTATGTATTTATAGATACCTTTTCGATGCAAGTTAAGAAGAACACATGTTAGGGTATTTACATAAGGTTGAAAGAGTTGATGTGTAGAAGGTTGAATAAATATACAATGCAGTGCTTGATAGACACATTTTTTGTGTCTGAATTGTCCTCAGTGTTGGTATTGTTGGAACTCGATTTTTGTACTAATATTGTGTTTTTATGTATTTTTAGGTATTTTTGGAAATAAATATTTTTTGGAAAATTCGGCTCGAAAAGTTGCTCGGAGCACCTCCGGAGGACAAGTGTTATTCGGACTCTCGTCTTTGGATAAGGGGTAACCTAATTACTAAGGGGAACCCCAAGGAGGCACCTGCTATTCGCACCCTGAACAGGATAAGGGCACCTTCTTCAACCTTTCAAAACCGGATTTTGGCGGGAAATGTTTGTTCTTCACTGGCAGATTTTGGTCGGATTTTTGGACGAGTTAGAAGGAGACTAAAGGGCTGGAATTGTTTGGGTACTCTTCTATGGGCTAGACAGGGATGGTAGAGGTGCTGGTTTCGATCCAAATTGGCTGTAATTACCGCGAGAAGAAAATCAGGGCAGCACACGCCGGAGGAGATATTCACGAGATTTCGCGAGCAAAAAAGGTGTTTGCACGTATCTGGCAGACCCTAACAACTCTATGGAGTGTGAAGGAGTTAAATATAGCAATTTGGAAGCTTTAAAACGCGTGGAGAAATCAAAAATCGAGATTATTTCCTAAAACATGTCGTGAAGAATATTGAGAATTATTTGAAGTTATGGCGATATATATCGAGGCTGTTGGGTTATAAATAGTGGGGGAGATAGAATAGAAGAGATACGGAGAGTTTGGGAGGATTTGGAACGCTACAAGAGCCAAAGAAATCAAGTTGCAGAATCACCGTTTCTGCTGCTGCATCTCTGAAGGTAAGTTTGTCGTGACATAGGAGTCGTGGCCCGAGTCGACTACAACGGTTCATCCCCCGTCTGGTACGGGAGGTAAGTTTGTCGAACACTCGCGAATCCCCTGCTAGCGAGTTACTGTCTTCCTTCGTGTGAATATATGTTGAGGACTTGAAAACGGCTGTTTTAAATTCCTAGTAAAGGGCAAGGACTGGCCATATAAGATAAGGGTTCGGATTTCATCACCGTTCTCTTCTTGCCCTCCTTAGGAAAACAATACTCAACGCGAACCTAAGCCTTAAAATCTGGAATAGAACGAGACCGATAGGGTAACGAGCTTAGTAGGAAAGTCTTCCGAAAAATATTGGTTACTCTTTTAGCATACTTTGAAGTTCATGATGGTCTGTGAAGTTGAATGCGTGACTGCGCCGCCTTGTAATAGCGGTAAGGCCTTGGGTATCAAAGCTCCACCGAGCTTCCTCGCCTTGATTCAACTTACTCGACTCGGATTGATCCAGAGGGGTTTGCTTAAATTGTAACGAATTCCCTTTCGAACGATTAGAAGCTGGTCTAGAAAACAATCTAAGTGGAGTCAGCCTTGTTTGTGCTTGCATAGAACTTCCCTTCCTTTTAGGATTTTTCTTTTTGTTTTATTTTTTTAGTGTATGCCCGAGGTCTTTAAAGAACGGGCTTGGAAAAGAAACACTCTAGGTCGTTTGATTAGTGACAAACCTAGTAGTTCTTCTTGTGAAGGCGGGGAACTCGAAGATTCTTCTTTTGAGAGCCCCGTTTTTGGAAACTTCAGTTTTGAAAATCTGTCTCTTAGTGAGGAAAGTACCCCTAGTACTTCAGTTGTGCCAACGATGGCAACTTTGAAAGATTACATGTTCCCAATCGGGACCAACCGAGCTTCGTGCATTAAATTGCCGGCCAATACGGCTAACTTCGAGATAAAATCTAGTATCCTTCGAGATGATCCCTATATTCTTAGGAAAAGAGGATGAGAACCCTTATTTTCATATTAGGGACTTTGAGGAAATTTGTGGGACAGTTAGAATAAAAGACCTTACGATGAAGTTTTGAAACTTAAGATGTTCCCATTTTCCTTAAAAGATAAAGCCAAGACTTGGCTAAACAACCTACTATCGTATCCATTGAAACATGGCGGGAACTTATTGCCGCTTTCTATATGAAATTCTACCCTAAGCATAAAACTGCTTGCTGTTAGGCGAGAAAATTAGTGCTAGTGTGCAACAAGAGGGAGAGTCTCTTTATAGGTTTTTAGAGAGATTCAATGATCTCCTATCTTAGTGTCCTCACCATGGATTTGATAAGATGAAACTTGTAGGGATTATTTATGATGGTTTAGACTATTCGACCAAAGCCATGGTCGAGTTTATGTGTGTCTTTGGTGAGTTTACTAATAAAAGTCCGAGGATGCCTTTACCTTCTTAGGAGTTGTTCTTGAGAAATCCCAACAGTGGGAGTCTTGTGTTGAACCCCCTAAAAGACTCTTGGTCAATAGAAATAGCACCAATGTGGTAGATACAAGCTTCGGGTCGGATGCTAAGTTCACGCTTTATCTAGAAGGTTAGAAGCTTTGGAAATGGGTCGATCTAAAAATAGGTCCCTTGGTGAACCTAATAGAACCTCTCAAGTATCTAGTTGTGGAATAGAGCCCGATAACTCATTTTGGGAAGGTCGGGTTAGTGAAGAACAAGCCCATGCTGTCTATAACAACGCTAGATTTGAGAACCGTCAAAGGTTTGACCCATACTCAGAGACCTACAACCCTGGTTGGAGAAACCATCCTAATTTCTCCTGGTCTAAGGGCCAGAATCAAGGTCAGTCTAGTAATCCTCAGCCTCCCCCAGGTTTTGGTTATGCAAAGAACCCTTCAGGTCAAACTCAGTTTCAGAACCCTTCGGATAAAAAGATCACAAGTTTAGAGGATACTCTCGCCTCATTTATTAAAAGCTCTGAAAATATCAACCAAATGGTTGCGCAAGGGATAGAAGAAAGTAAGAGTATAGGTTATGCTAACTCTCAGGCTATTTCCGAGTTGAAAACCCAGGTTAGTTTCCTAGTCAAACTCAGCCCAATCCTAGAGGAGTTCATCAAGTAGGTGAAGGACCATCCCATCATGTGAATGCTATTAAAACCCTTAGGAGTGGTAGAGTGGTGGACAACAAGGTAACCATGCACGATAGTGAACATCTTTGTAGTTCACCCTATTGAGCCCGGAAAATGATAAGGAGACTAATAGAGTCTCTAATGAGACCAATGAGGGTCATATTGAACCGGGCTTTGTCCCTAGAGCCCCATTCCCACAGTTGCTAGTTCCAACTAAGAGAGAGTCCAACTTTAATGATATATTGGAGGTTTTTAAGCGGGTTACTATCAACCTCCCATTGTTGGATGCGATTAGCAGATTCCCGCTTATGCCAAGTTTCTTAAGGACTTGTGTACACGAAAGCGTAAGCTTAGTGTTCAAAAGAAAGCCTTCCTAGATAGTCACGTAAGTTCCATTATTCGAATACCACTACTCCTAAGTATAAAGACCTGGGGTCCCCTACCATTTCTTGCACAATAGGTGAATACCGTGTTGAGAAAGCTTTGCTTGACTTAGGAGCCAAAGTGTGAACTTACTCCCATACCATGTGTACCTTAAGCTAGGACTTGGTGAGATGAAACCTACCGAGATGACTCTTCGGTTAGTCGATAGGTCCGTTAAAATTCCTCGGGGTGTGATCGAGGATATTCTCATAGAGGTCGACAAGTTTATTTATCAGGTGGATTTTGTTATCCTATATACCCAACCTGTTCTCGACCCAGAGAGAACCAGATACCAGTAATTTTAGGTCGCCTAGTTTTTAGCTACATCCAATGCGATCATTAAGCTGTCGAACCGGTATCATGAATTTGTCTTTTGGTAATATGACTATTGAGTTGAACGTCTTTCATATTAGTAAGCTACCCTATGAACTAGATGAATCGAACATAGAAGAAGTGAACATGATAGGAACATTAGTCGAGGAGTCATTACCAAACACTTTGTTAGAAGATCCATTAGAGAAATGCCTAGCTCACTTTGGGATTGATTTTGATGATGATGGTGTGATTAATGAGGTGAATGCTTTGCTAGATTCAACCCTTTGTTAGACACTAGTAATGGATGGAAACCTAAGTTCGAACCACTACCAGTTTCTAAGTCTACCTTAGTTCCTTCGTTAGAAGAGCCTCCTAAGTTGGACCTAAAACCATTGCCAGATACCTTGAAGTATGTGTTTCTAGGACCATCTGAAACTTTACCTGTGATTGTTGCTTCCGACTTGGATAGTGATCGGGAAAGTAGGCTAGTGACCGTCCTTCAAAACAACAAGGAAGCTTTAGGGTGGACCATAGCAGACATTAAGGGTATAAGTCCTACTTTGTTTGTATGCATCGATCTATTTAGAGGAAGATACCAAACCTTCTAGGGAGATGCAACGAAGACTAAACCCCAATATGAAAGAATTAGTTCGAACCGAGATCCTTAAGTCGTTAGATGCGTGCATTATCTAACCCATTTCGGACGGTAAGTGGGTCGCCCCGTTCAGGTTGTTCCCAAGAAATCCAGTATTACTTGTAGTCGAGAATGATAACAATGAGTTAATCCCTACCCGAGTGACCACGGGTTGGCGTGTTTTCATTGACTATAGGAAATTTAACAAGGTCACTAGGAAGGACCACTTTCCCCTTCCCTTCATCGACCAGATGCTAGAGAGATTAGCTGGACATAGTCATTACGCTTTTAGATGGCTACTCTGGCTATAATCGGATCGTTATTGCCCCAGAAGACCAGGAGAAAACCACTTTTACTTGTCCCTTTGGTACCTTTGCGTATAGACGCATGCCTTTCGGGATATGTAACGCCCCTGCGACTTTCGGGCCGTTGCATGATGAGTATATTTTCAGATATGGTAGAACGGTTCTTGGAGGTCTTTATGGATGATTTTTCAGTGTTTGGTTCGTCTTTCGATGAATGCTTGCATCATTTGTCATTAGTGTTGACTAGGTGTAAGGAAAAGAATCTAGTGCTTAATTGGGAGAAATGTCATTTCATGGTTCGATCAGGAATTATTTTAGGGCATATCGTATCTTCTAAGGGTATAGAGGTAGATAAAGCCAAAGTTGACCTTATTAAGACTTTACAAGTCCCAAAAACCGTAAAAGATATTAGGTCATTCTTAGGGCATGCAGGTTTTTATCGTCGATTCATTAAGGATTTTAGCTTGATTTCTAGACCTCTTTGCAATTTGCTTGCAAAAGATGTTAAGTTTGTCTTTGATGGCGCTTGTTTAGAGGCTTTTGAGAAGCTTAAGACTTTACTCAAGATCACCGCCCCATAGTCCGTGTACCTAATCGGAACCTACCCTTTGAGATCATGTGCGATGCTTCGATTATGCTATTGGTGTTGTGCTAGGTCAGCGAGAAAACAAATTACTTCATGTGATTTACTATGCTAGCAAAACTCGAATGATGCCCATTGAACCATACCACTACAGAGAAGGAACAGTTGGCCATTGTGTTTGCCTTAGACAAGTTTAGACCCCATCTCTTAGGTTCTAAGATCGTAATCTATACCGATCATCTTTGCTTTGAAATACCTTTTGTCTAAGAAGGATACCAAACCTAGATTGATTAGATGGATCCTTTTATTACAAGAATTTTGTCCAGACATTAGAGACAAAAAGGGTGCAGAGAAAATGTAGTAATGGAGACCACTTGTCTAGGCTAGTTGTTAGTTCCCCCGATGATTCCATTCATATAAGGGATAGCTTTCACGATGAACAATTGTTCTCTGTTTCCCAATCACCTTGGTATGCAAATATAGTGAATTATCTTGTTCTTGGTCGAATGCCCCAACATTGGGGTAAACAAGATCGTTCTAGGTTTTTAGCCGAGGTTAAGCACTTCTTTTGGGATGATCCTTATTTATTTAAGTATTGTCCGGACAGATTATTAGGAGATGTATACACGAGAGTGACCAGTCCGTATTATTTCCTTTTGTCATGATCATGCTTGTGGGGGTCACTTTAGTGCTAAGAAGACTGCTATTGCTAAGATATTGCCGGTGTGGATTCTATTGGCCTTCGTTGTTTAAAGACTCCCACGATTCTCGTGTTACTTGTGAACGTTGCCAGAAATTAGGAACCATTCCCGTAGGAACATGATGCCCTTGAACCCTATTTTAATCGTTGAGGTCTTTGATGTGTGGGGTATTGACTTTATGGGTCCGTTTCCTAATTCCTTTGGTAACCTATACATCCTTGTCGCCGTAGACTATGTCTCTAAGTGGATTGAGGCGGTTGCGTGTAAAACCAATGACCATAGGGTTGTGATTGAGTTCTTGAAAAATAATATACTTACACGTTTTGGTACACCGCGAGCTATAATTAGTGATGGAGGGTCGCACTTTTGTAATGGACCTTTTAAGCTTTTGATGAAGAAATATGGTATTACACATAAGGTAGCCACCCCGTATCATCCACAGACTAGTGGTTAGGTAGAGGTTTCTAATAGGGAGATAAAACGTATATTAGAGAAAACAGTTAATCCTAATCGGAAAGACTGGTCGTCTAGGCTTACTGATGCCTTATGGGCTTACCGTACTGCGTTTAAAACCCCTATTGGAATGTCGCCTTATCGGCTTGTTTATGGCAAGGCATGTCATTTACCTGTTGAGTTAGAACATAGAGCTTATTGGGCTGTTAAGCAGCTAAATTTTTCACTTGACAAGGCAGGAGCCCATAGGAAACTCCAGCTCAATGAGTTGGACGAGATTCGTATAGATGCTTACGATAGTGCGAAGGAGTATAAGAACAAAATGAAACTTGTGCATGATAGAAATATTTTACGGAAGTCATTTTCTCCAGGTCAAAAATTTCTTATGTATGATACCCGCTTGCATCTTTTCCCGGGAAGTTACGTTCTCGGTGGACGGGTCCTTTTATTGTTCGTGTTGTCTTTCCTCATGGAGTGTTGAGATCGAGACACCGGATGGTAATAGTTCTTCAAAGGTTAACGGTCGAGATTGAAACCCTTTTTAGAGCCCTTTCCTCTGGTGATGTTAAGGAGGTCCCTCCGGAGGACCCTGTTTACCCTTGATTGACCATCAAGACAATTTTGTATGTTGTATATTAGTTTTGATTCTCTCTCTCTTCACCCGGTACTATCTTTCCAACTTCTCCTCGTGTTATTTTACTTTTGGTTCTGCTCTTTTATTAGAAACATTGAGGACAATGTTAGATTTAAGTTTGGGGGTGGGGAAGAACTTTTTAGTTGCGGTTTGAAACTTCTAGCGTCACATGGTATCCAGGTTATCTAAGTTTACATAATTGTTTCTCACCGAAAAGATAGAAATTGGAATGATAGGGATAACAACCTATTGAGACATTAGAGAAAAAGACATTGAGATCCTTGAAATTCAGGAGAGAACTTGTTCCTTTTAGAGGGTAACCGTGATGGACCTAACCATCCATGATAGAAAGGCAAAGTAGGTCAGGAAATGCCAGAAAGACAAAGCAACCTCACAATGTAGTCTTAGTTACTGGATTACAACTCTCTCTCAGTGGAAACTTATCATCATCAACAAACGGAGCGACATCAAAATCTATAGATAAAGTGGAAGACGTTTAAGGTTTAGAAGCAACAACAGAAAATCAGAATTCAAAATCAAGGGTTACAAGAAGATTCAAATGATTTAAGTTGTTGGAATTCATGATACCAAGACATCACGAGTTGCGAAGATCCAAGCTTTTGTTAAGTCCTTCTCTTATGGCCATGTAATTGTTTATGTACAAAAAAAAAAAAAAAAAAAAAAAAAAACATCATTACGTTATTTTTGTTCAATAAGGCCATAGGGAAGTAGAAATTTTTATGTCAAGCAAGAAATCAAAGAGAAAAGTTAATTGTCAAGGTTCTATGAGGTTCGATAGTTTATCATCAACAGTTGAAGACCGAAGGAGACATTGTTTTACTGAGCACTATGAGAGAGTCGAAGAAAGATACATTTGGTTGCTTTGTTAGTCCGCTTTCAATCTGGGCACAAGATCTTTCTAGCTTGGTTTAACTCATCACACGTAATTAGTCCAAATTGCAGTGAGATGTCCCTCTCATCTTTTCTCTCTCCTAATCTTATCCAGCTGTAAATCAGCGGACGCATCTTACAATGTTTATCTAGTTGTATAGCGGATATCTCTTTATCTAGCAGTGTTGCGGATGTGTCTCCTCTTTTCTTCAGTCAGCTTTAGAGCTGACACCATTAATTTCTCTGGCATTCTAGTTACTTGGAGATAGGTTGAGAATATGTTTGTCCTCATAGCTCTTTGGATACTGGTGACCAATTAGAAGTCAAGGTTTTGTGGGTACACCTCTGGTAAACCCTCCGGAGACAACACTCCGCCACTAGGGCCACCTAGGGGTTCAAATGATTTTTATTTTCTAGAATAAATTTGCTCGAGGACTAGCAAATAATCAGTTTGGGGGTATTTGATAGACACATTTTTTGTGTCTGAATTGTCCTCAGTGTTGGTATTGTTGGAACTCGATTTTTGTACTAATATTGTGTTTTTATGTATTTTTGGAAATAAATATTTTTTGGAAAATTCGGCTCGAAAGGTTGTGCGGAGCACCTCGGAGGACAAGTGTTATTCGGACTCGTCTTTGGATAAGGGGTAACCCAATTGCTAAGGGGCATCCCAAGGAGGCACCTAAGGAGGCACTGCTATTCGCACCCCCGGAAAGGGGATAAGGGGCAGTCATCTTCAACAATTTGAAAATAAGCTTTTGGCGGGAAACTATGTATAAAGAACGAAGCATTAGGGTTCGGATTTTGAGTCGTTTCTAGAGAGACTCAATGGCTGAAAATCATTGGGTATCTTCCTTTGGGCCTCACAGGACTGGTATGGGTCTTCTTTTCGATCCAATTTGGCTAGAGAACTCGTGTTGGAAGAAAACAGGGAGCTATGCACGGGATGATATTCACGGATTACAGCGTTTTTGGACGAGTTTTGCTCGTGTTTGGTCACTTCAAAAACGTGTAGGAGTTAAGTAAGGAAGCTTCAAACACGTATTTACATCATCGAAGCCGTGTAGAAGTAAACAATGGAAACAAAATATTTTCTTTAAACACCGAGTGATGGGAGGATTATATGCAATTATATTGTGATATCTCGCGTCTGTTTGACTATAAATAGGTGCTGGTATATCATTGAGAGAGGACAGAGAGTTTGGCAGGTTTTAGAACGCTAGAAGAGCCGAAAATCAAAGTTACAGAGAAGACCATTTTCGCTCGTTGCATCTACGAAGAACGCGAAGAATGTACCACCGAGGCAGTCGTTCTTCTACGATATGCAGACACTTAACCGAGCGTCGTAAAACGGAGCAGACTTAAAATCGATGAATGACTTCAACCCTGTTTAGGTGAGTGTTTGCAACATTTATAATCGTTGCAAACACGCGATTTTCATCTTATTCTCCATTCCATCTTTGTAAACACCCTTTGAGCAATAATAATGAATTTTCAGCGTGTTTCCAACATGATGAGCGGCTAATTCTCCCATAACCAAGGCAATGAGGAAGCTATTTACGCATGAGTAAGCGGTAACCATTTTATTTTCTCTAATTTATAAATTATAATTTACTCAATCACTGCTTTTGCAGAGTCTTAAATCGTTCGCAAAATTCTTTTCATTAGTTGTGATTCAATTAGATAGGTTATGCTTTGTATTAAGATAATCTATGCTTAGGGATACAATTAATTTTTGAGAATTTGTCCGATTATTTGTGAATTAAGAAAAAGGAATTTAAAAGATAATTAGAGTTTTGGGTTATTTATTGTTATTCATTCATGTGTAATAGTGGAATCAGTGTCTTGGTTATTTTCTCATATCTTGAATCAATTTTGTGTTAAATTTTATTTATTATTAATTTTTATAAGTCTAAAAATCCATTGCTTTCACAAGTCTCAACGAACTTTTTACTACAACATTATTGAATCACATCAGTGCTTACTATTGAGTC